>CAJGYO010000017.1:31836003-32255238 GCA_904845875.1 Miscanthus lutarioriparius | reverse complement strand
CCGATATTGCTTATTGCTTTCAGCATTTATCTAATTACAACAATATCACTCTGCCCGATTGAGATTGATCTGGATCGGCCTTATATCTTATTTAACCCATCGTTTGTTAATCTAAAGTTGATCTAATCTACACCTTAAACGATGAGTTATCCTTTATCAGCTGTTTTATACCAATCTTAATTGTGCATAGCGTGCAGTTAAGGCATGTTCGATCTTGAGTAGATCTATTGGTTAGCGAGAACCGTTTCATGGCCCGTTATCACGGCCTGTGGGATTCTACCTCTCACCCCACTGTTAGCACCGTGGAATGGGGATCGTTAGTTGGTAGATCCGTTCCTGAGAAGGCATGACCTTAATTGTGCGCTATGCCTGAATCGGCTGTTTAGCCGATATCGAGCGCTTTCATGAACAGTTCACATTACGAGATCATTGAAGTAGAGATAAGTTGAAAGATATATGTTAGCCGTATGATCTTATTATTGTATTACGGCCTGCATGATTCTGCCTCATGCCCCACTGATATTAGTAATGAGTTAGGGTCATCGAGTCTATTGTTGTTTCTACGGCCTGCATGATTCTGCCTCATGCCCCACTGGTCATGGCGATAGATGAGATCTAACATGTTCATTAGATTTATCTTTATTAAATGGTCAAGTGGTGTTGAATTGTTTCTTTATATAAAAATGAGTTCGGTTACTTGTAATCATTGGCTCAGTATAAACCGATCATCACTGACATCTTATTGCCATTGATTAATATTTTCTTAAATAATATTTATCCTAAATGATAACCGATTCTTCTTATACAACCCTATGAGCTTTAATCGATTTATTCTTATGAATATGCTGGAATCGACTATTTAGTCGATTTCCTCTCATATCGGCTCTCAGAGCCGCACATTCGGGACTGTTTGTCAACACCGGCATGTTCCGCCCTTAATTACTGATGAGCTTTCTCTCTTTGTCAATTGCAGGGTCAAATTGACTGGCACGTCTCGGAAGGATTGCGTAGGATCGACCACCCTTACGCTGAAGCTAGGTAGATCTGTTCCATCGAGCGGACCCTTCCGACTTGCTGCGTGTGTCCTCAGCACAGAGACAAAAATTCTGTGTCAACATAATCTATCCATGACAATTTGAAGAGTGGAACATGCAAACCTCTAGGCTGCCAGTGCAAGTGCATGGACACTCTTAGTTTTTTTAATATTATCTTCCTCTTGATAAATGCGGCACTACACAATCTACAGAAGCGGTATTTCTTCAGAACCATTCCATGATTAATAATTGAAAAACATATAGAATAACAGAAGTAGCAAAAGAAACATCACATAAGTTTGTGGTAACTGGACGTGAATGCAAACTTGTTAGGACAGGAAGGAATTTGCAACTAAGCACTACATATGCAACTGTTCTGTGCATGAAGCTACTGCTTCCTTAGGAATACATGAAGCTACTGCTACTGCTTCATTTCTAATATGTTCTCAATTTGGTAATATGAAGCAAGTAGCTGCTGCCTAACAAGTCCTTCGGCAATATGAACCAAGTAGCTGATGCCAAATTGGCTTGACAAAATTTAGTCAACGGAATAAAAGTAACAAATCAGCAAGTATGCATGCTTGGTGTTGGATCCTTGAAAAAATTACAAACAAATGTAACTTAATTGGAAATATCAATCTCTTGAAGAGGACAGAGTAGATTTACCTTCTCTACATCCACCTTCAGCAAGATAAGTATCACCGCTTTCAATTGCCTTTGGTAACGCTTTATCTTGTTCGTCGATGCTTAGGAACAGGTGAATCTGTGAAGGTGAAATAAATTTCAGATGATTTTAAATGCATGGTGCTTTCTAGCTAGATGTGAACTAGCACCCTTCCCCTTTTAATTAAAGGATGCCAGATTCACCTGACTGAGCAGAGGAAGACGCAAAACCACACCTGGACCGACGGGGTCTGGGTTGGTGAACCCGGCGCTGACCCAGCACACACCCAAGTCATTTTGTCAAGCAAAACTATGTTTGAATTTCTCATATTTGAAATTTGAATTTTTCAAATGACCACAAATGGAGAAACAACAAAAACGAAAGTTGTAGATCTCGAAACCACATAATCATTAACTTGTGGTAAATGTATGTTTATGTTAAAATTTAAGGTGCATACGAGTTCAAAGTTGATAAGAGGTGTGCAAACTTAAAACATTTGTGAAAGATTAAATAAAGAAAAAAGAACTAAGAATTTGAACAGCTGATCTATTCCATAGGCGGCTGCTGCTATTTCATGGGCCTAGATACCATTGTGGCCCACTTAGGTGAGCAGCCTTCGGCGGATAGGAACAAGGCCAGCACACAATAGGTCTTGATTTGTCCCACCTCATGAAGCCAAAGGAAAAGGAGACAGAGGGGGTAATCAAGCTCTTTAATTGGTTTGCATAATAACAAATATATGTATTATTTAATTTAATAATAAATGTAAATTAATGTTTTGTATAGTCAGATATGGGTTTGCATATCAGTTGGATACTTCAAATTAAACATATTTTAATTATTTTAACAAAACTGTATATATTGGTCTAGAAAACATATATATATATATATATATATGGCAAATTTTGCTATTGGATATGCCAAATGACGCGTCTTTGCTGGCGGACACTGCGTTTTCCATCTTTTGCCGTGAGACACTCTGGTTTTTGGAAATACTGCTAGTGGGCACCGCAGCCCAGTTGCACCCGGTTTTGGAGAGAGAAAACTTCGTTTTGGACATCGGGTGCCCCTGAACCAGACTTGGCGCCATCCCAACCTGGTCTGGTTCGACCCAGTTGTAACGGTCGGCCCGCACCTGACTCCGTCGTTAGGGTTCCAGGCGCGCCATTTCCCCAATCCCGCTGGCGCCGCTCACTCCCAATCGCGCTGCCACCCACTCGTCTCCACTGCTCATCGCGCCGCCGTCCACCCAGTGCCCGCCGCCGCTGACAGATCGAGCCTCGGCCATCATCCGCCATGGGGGGTTGAGGATCTAGAGTTCCCCCGCGCCACGAAGATGAAGTCCCCCAGCTCGAAGAACGGGCAGTGCCCTAGGTCTCTGCCTAGGGTTCCGCAATTCAAATGGCTAGTGAAAGGGTGAGTCTTTTGAATCCCTACTATTTGCAGATGAATGCCTACGGATGTGGTAGAATGCTTGCGGTTTTGAAATAGTTTAGTTTGGTTGTTATCCTTTGTGTTGATTTAGGATGGATCCGACTTCCGCGTGTAGACTGGCGATTAGCGTACCTGCATATGTAGAGCA
This sequence comes from Miscanthus lutarioriparius, assembly GCA_904845875.1. Classification (NCBI taxonomy): domain Eukaryota; kingdom Viridiplantae; phylum Streptophyta; class Magnoliopsida; order Poales; family Poaceae; genus Miscanthus; species Miscanthus lutarioriparius. The sequence continues at coordinate 32,251,958 of CAJGYO010000017.1, read as the reverse complement.
AAGACCAGATGGGCTCGATGATTATCATGTAACTGCTAATTACATGCGTGTGGTAGACAAGGATAAATTCTCTTAGATGGGGTTTCTTGGGTGCCTTGGTGAGGAGATAGTCCATGGGGTCGACCAAGAACTATAGGTCACCTTCTTTGACAAAACCAAGGATGAGACAGTGTGTATAGATTCTGATTCTGCTCTGTTACATGCATTTGATGTGTATTGGGACAGTAGGAAGGTGCCACTGACTGTACATGTTGTTGATACTGATCCTCGTTTGCTAAAGTCTTAGTGTTGTAATGACAATGCCTCTCAGTCTTCTCAGTCTGTTATTATCACTCAGGAGAGTCAGGTTAATTGTCAGCCAATAGCTATGATCTTCCGTGATGAACTTGTACTGCCTAATCTAGTAGCTGATGACAATGGTGAAGCTGTTGATCTTAATGATGATGGTAATTGTGAGGCTGATGCTAATGGTGATGAGGGTCTTAATCTTGATAATGATGGTGAAGATGTTGATGCTATTGCTGAAGAAGAAGAAGAAGATATTGCTGAAGATGACTGGGGAGAGGCTGATGAAGTGGAGTATGTAGGAGTAGATGATGAGAATGAGAAGTACAAGGATGGGGTCAATGATGATGGTGATGCTGACCCTGCTTACTATCCTGACAGTGACCTAGAAGATGATGACCCATTAGTTGTGGACGATGGGAGGGACTGTGACGGTGTTGTTCATGTCACTGACATAGATAACCCTAAGATAGGTCTTGGTGTTACTTTTGAAGATGGTTTCTGCTTTAAGAGATGTATTAGACAATATGCTGTGCTTAATGAAGTTGAACTTGTAGTTCCATATAGTGCGTCAAGGAGGTACCGAGCATATTGTAAGGCCAAGAGATGTCGGTGGAGAAGGTGTAAAAGGTGTGGTGGATTTGGACACCTGCAGAAAACCTGCAATGAAACTGTTGCAGACCCTGATGCACCACCACCTGCACCTCCAAAGAAGAAGAGAAGGACTTATAAGTCAAAGGTTGTTGAGATCATAGAAACAACAGAAGAGCTAGCCAAGAAGAAGAGAAAGGCCTCCACCAAGGGGAAACAAACCAGCAAGAAGAAGAAGACAACTCCAACTGAGCCTACACCTCCTGAGCAATCAGTGCAGTAAGTGATCCATTTCTTGCCAACACTGTTCTTAATCTAAAGCCAAGTGTAGTTGATAACATGGTCACATCTGCCATCTTACAGGGTTCTAAGATCCCCAGTCACTAGGAGGCAGGCCAAACAGCAAGCTGGAGGTAGCCTAGGGGCATAGACTAGGAGTCAGAGCCCAAGCGCCTGCACTAGGAGCAAGAGGGGAGGGGCCTTATGCTTGCACTAGGAACATCAAGATAGAAGCAACCTTTTGAGCCACCTGTGTTTTTGGTGTGCTTTTGTGTGGTTCTATGAACTTGCTATTGTAATCTGTGTGCTTTTGAGCCTAGATATTGTTGGTGTGAACCTGGTATTGTAATCTGGTAATGTAGTGAACCTGGCTATTGTTGGTGTGAACTTGATATTGCCATCTGGTATGATGTTCCATAATTAATGATCTGGTATGCTGTGTTTGTCATGCTAAAATTAAGTCACCGTTTAAGTTGAAGGTAGTGATGCTACAATTTTAACTTTACAACTAAAAAAGGGAACAAATCAAGTTGAAGTTACTCCATTCAAACTGCATTTCATTCATATTTCACAAACATTACAAAGCATACTTCATGCTTGCTTGTACAATACCATGCACAAAGCAAGAAAGCAAACAACACCTACAAACACACTGGCCCCAACCATCATCCTAACAACTATTTGCTCTCCATCTATTCTAGCCACAACAATGCTCTGAGCAACTACAACATTGTTCAAGTTCAACAGAGAATTCTCCGAGAGCTTCAACGCAGCCATTCTTCAAGCACCATCCATGCCATCTCCAGTAGCTCTCTGGCTTCCACATGAAGAAGTTGTAGGTACCGTTGCCCTATTTCACAGCGAAAGCCAAATCAATAGGATGAACCCTACACCAGATTTCAAAACGCCCAAATGTAGCAAGAACAAAATCAAGAAAACTCACCCAGTCATGATTCCTGCAAGTGTAGAACGACTTGTCTGAATTTTTTGTGGTTCTCGACGTCCGCTCCACTACCGTCGCCAGTGGTAGAAAAAGGCACGGCCTTTTGCCCTCTCTCGCCTCCACGCGACCCGATCAACGAAGAAGCGCCAGATCCTCAGTAGCCATCTTCTATAGGCCCGCTCTCCATGTCGATGACGCTTCGCAACCTCACGCCATTGCCCACCCCCACCCCGCCCGCCGTCGCGTCGCCTCTGCGGTGAAGAGGGGGAACGAGGAACAGACCGTTGTAACGACGGAGTCGGGTGCGGGCCGGTCGTTACAACTAGGTCGAACCAGACCAGATTGGGACAGCGCCAAGTCTGGTTCAGGGGCACCCGATGTCCAAAACAAAGTTTTCTCTCTCCAAAACCGGGTGCAACTGGGTTGCGGTGCCCACTGGCAGTATTTCCAAAAACCAGAGTGTCTCACGGCAAAAGATGGAAAACGCAGTGTCCGCCAGCAAAGACGCGTCATTTGGTATGTCCAATAGCAAAATTTGCCTATATATATTGGTCTAGAATTCTCTGGTTCGAGCACTGTTGGCTTAATATTTTTTCTCTTTCATGTGTTGTTCATGTAACTGTATATATTGCATGAAACTGTTGTTGTTTCAACTAACAGATTTGTAGCTCAGTGGTAGAGTCTGAGTTTCTCAGGATCAAGGCATGTTGGCACCATTTTATTTTCTTCTTTTTGGTTCTTTTCTTTGGTCGTTCTTTGGTCAAGCGTGCTTATATATAAACAAAACTTTAGCCATTAGTATCAACAAATTTGTAGCACAAATGGTAGAGTGCTTCCCTCTGAACCGAGATGTCTTGGTTTCAAGCACCCTTGGTGTCTTGTTTTTTTTCTTTTTAGATTTTTTTACTTTTTTCGTGCGTAGCCATTGACAACATGCCATATTAGAATTTTAGTAGAATTCAAAAGACCACAAATAAAGAAAAAAAATCGTAGAAGGTCATAATTCTTGTAGTGAGATATTAAAATATATAAAAATTATTCCAAATTTACGCAATATATTTTCTCATGTAAAATGATAAAGTTACCTAATAGTCACCTTGAATCCTACTAGGGAGTTGATGTGGACCCAATAACAAGTGCTATGAAACAACGGGTCAAGGTCCAACTCCTATTGATGTCCAGTGACGACGGAGGCCGTCACATTTGATAAAATATTCAGTGATCCTCCACTGACTGTCATAACAAACTCCATAAACCGTCACAAATTAGGTAGCTATAGGCAGCTACCTAGGACTTACATTTTATGATGATTCCATGGTACCTTTCCATGACACACGACATGATATCGTCATATATAGTTCCGATGCTTCTGATTATATGACGCAATAGTGCTTTGCGTCATAGTATGACACAATATATGACAAAAATATGTATTGTCACGAGGATTTGCGTCATTGAAGGCAACTTTTCTTGTAGTGTATGTAGAGCAATCCAAGCCATTGCACTTTTAAACATGCTCCCCTTGTTCAGACGAACCCATGACACTGAGTTCCCCTCGTTCACTAGAGCTAACATCAACAAACAACTTTGCTAGCCTAACAGCAAAAGCAACATCTTCATCTTTCTGCTTTTGTTCCTCTTCCTCATCATGCATGTCTTTGTATCAAAGATAACTGGGGCTACAATGTCCCTTTCTTCTTGTTTTTCCTTGAAGGTCTTGGAACCACTGATGGCATGACATCCATTGCTTGTGTAGCTTCAAAAACTTCTTGACCAACCTTCATGGGGTTCTTGGCTTTCAAAAAAGTACAATCTTTCATCACCTCGATGCTGATACGACCCACAAGTTCAAAAAAATCCTCATCTTCATCAACCAAGCCAAGCACATCAAGTCCCCCTGAAATATTCATCTTCTTAGTAATCTTCTTCATTTTACAATAACTTGAATCCCTTCAAAGCATCCCAATAGCACTTGCTTTACCTACCCCATGCACAACTAGCAAAGCCCATACACATAGGAAATCTTTGCAAGATTAAATATGTGATTGAACCTCTTTGCATCTTCTCCTAGAATGAGAGTCCTCAGTCCTATTATTTTGTGATATAATTCTCAATTCTATCATAGGTATGCCTCTTGATAGCCGAAACATAATTAGTATCGAGCTTAAACTTGTTAGATCTCTTCAAAAAAAAATGGCATTTTGTACACCTTGTCGTAAAAAATTCATCCCCTCAAAACCTTTGTGTTTCTAATAGTCACTAATTAACTGGTCAAATACAAACAACAACATATTCATTAGCAAGATCTTTAGCTCACTGAATTGATGTGTCAATATAAGCTTCATAAACTTTCTACACGATGACAGAGGTGTCATACAAAGGAAAACAATTAAGCTTCCTCTTATCCATGTGCGGCTAAAAAGGATAAGTTTTCTTCATGTCTCCACCCTCAACAAGAACCTCAATACAAGGTAACTTATGATAAAACCAAAATCTTTAGCTAATCACACTAGTAGAAATGTGCACATTTATGACAAAAATCTTAATGACGAATTAAATTCTATCATAGCATATCGATTTCTATGGATGAATTTTTTTTGTGTGTCAAATCATGGATCATTGGCCTACTTGTTCTTTGTAGCTAGAGCAATATGAGGAGCATCACGACAAGGTTTGAAGCTGCAGCAACCAAAGTAGTTGGAAACCTTAACCCCATCAAAAGGCCTCAATATTAAGCTATAGGCCTTGAGTTTTGGCAGCCCAAAAACTAATATTCGAGGTAAGATTTGGAGTCAAGTAATGAAGGCCAATGTTGTAATGCTCAAGATCATAGCAAGCAAAGGATCACAAGGCAAATGGAGACCAACAAAAAAAGATCTCGAAAACAATGGGTTCATCTTCGTGGGGCTTTGTGGTTTCTTCTTGCCCTTGAGGCCTAACAAAATCTGCAAACATACCCGATGAAATCTAGAATAAATGCCTCGTCTACCAATAAAACTCCAAAATGAGGTGATTTAGAATCATCTTCCACCAACTCCAATTCAGATACATCAACATCATCAAGCCATTCCCTAGTCACAAGAAACAATAATCACAAAAACAAATAAGAACAAAAGAAGCATGAAAATACAAAAACACAATTACGGACATTTTATCAAATGATGAACTAAAGTGTATCTCAATGAAGTTAACTTTGAACAAAGTAAGGAGCAAAAGGAGGTGTAGAAGTTGTGTAAAAAGTGGAAAATGACAATAGCTTTGTGACTTGGTGAAAAGTATTAACACCACCACTTCTCTTATAAAGCCCCCCTAAGTCTTGTGGTCAAACTAGCCTTTAAAAAGACAACAATGCCACCTCAAAAACCCTAAAATTTAGTTGGTTAATGATTAAATAATAGCTAAATATGTAAAAAAAATATATGAAGCTGATTCTAAGAGAAAAAAGGGATGATGTTTAATAGTCAAAATAAAATACTTCATGAATTCAACCCAATGAGTTGGTCAGCACCTGCGAAGGGCTACTGTTGGGATTTGGACTTTATCATGTCGTCCGTAATCGACACTATAGTTAATCGCTTCCCTTGGCATCTTAACTTCGCATGTCCAACATCGGAAGCAACATTTTTGTCGTTGAGACAACTTCGCTAGCTAGATCGTGGTCAACTTTGCATTTTTTCCCCTGATGTATCGAAGTGCCAGGCAAAGTCGAAGCAGAATGGTCTCGCCAATGACGGCGTGTGTGAAGCTTGATGGGTGATCCGATGCGATAGCAAGCTAACATTTGTACTATTGGGCTTCAAGAAAAGGGCAAAACTAACCCAAAGTATACCGTGGATCTTTGTAAAGGTTGGTCAAAGGGAGAGGAAAAATAATAAACACAATATGTATAGACAAAGTCCCACTACTACAAATGCCTTTTCTTGCATTGTACGGGCCAACTGATAATGAAATGAGGCAAGCGTTCCCGCCTGTCTACTTGTTATCATTTCACTCCTTGTTGAGCGCTTTGTGAATCGAAGCACAACATATGTACAATACAATATTGAGCAAACTTGTTTTCTGCTCATTTAATTACACTCATATCACGATTATTCTAACTTGCCGATGACTGCTTGAAGGTACTTGGTTTTTTAGAAAGTCAAAAAAAAAAAGGCTGAAGGCACTTGGTTTGTGAGACATTGTTCTCAAATGTTTACATTATAAGACTCACAATCAATTGATGCCACAATAGGAACTTTGTCATTGTGATGACAAAAAAGAACATTGTCATTGTAACGCAACCTAAGCTGGACATCGTCGATGATAGCAAGTACATAGTAGTAGAGAATACATATATCAAATTAATTCAAAACCGTTAAATTCAACAAGGGAGTTAAAACAAGCCAATGCAAATTGCACATACAAATAGAATTATAGCCGAAACACAGAACACACAGGTAGCTAAAACACAGAACGCACGTACGTGATAGTACAAATTGTTCCTCCAGTAGTATGGAACAGGTGCACAGAAAACAGGAAGCACAAACCACTACTGCTTACTACCCTAGTACACGCGCACTCTAGCACAGAAACTCCTGATTATACTGCAATCCTAGAAGTACTATATATCCCTGCGGTCGACCAAATTACTTATTAAAGAAAGCTCCACGCATGAATGATGAATGGCACCGATCTCTCTGGTTTCTATGCATGGTATTACGTATATCTCCGTTCCCGTAGTAGCTTAGGCGCTGTTCAGTCGCAGCAGAGCTCGCAGAGCCAGCAGCAGCAGAGAGCAGCGATGCTGTGGAGTCGTGGAGACGAAGAAAGAACACATCAGTGACGCACAGACAGATCAGTCTTGCTTACATGCACATCAATCAAATGCCATCTAAACTTGTGGGAAAAAAAAGAACACAAAGGATATATGTAAATCTGGTCTAGCTAGGTCTTAGACAAGGCTACAAGAGCGTAGCGTAGGCACGCACGTACCATCCTTCGATAAAGCTGGGCTCCCCCCGCTTGCTCGACGTTGCGCGGCGACGAGACCCCTTCTTCCTGCCGCCTGCCGCGCCACCCTGCTCGGCCGGCCCCACCGATGGGTACCCTACTGATTCACCAATGCAAAGAAGATTCGGATAAATCAGCAATTTGCTCTGTTCGCTTGACTGATAAGTCATGACTAAAAGTACCGTTGACTAATTTGTTATGAGAGAAAAATACTGTTTTTTGGCTGAAAAAGTACGGCTTATAAGCCAAGCGAACAGGAAATGAAGATTGGAGAAGCTAAAAATAACAGTAACTGTGACAACCTGGAGGAGGCTGAGGGTTGCTCGTCCTGGCGTTGTTCTCCATTGATGGAAGGATCGACCTTGGGAACAGCTAGATAGCAAGACAATATGTGTAGGTTCGCCTTGCGGTTGTGAACAATCTATCTCAGCTGTTTATAACAGAAGAATAGATCAACCCAGCTGCAATAAGCCAATAACTGTGTGTTCAAGTGATGAGCGAAATGGCCTCCTTATATAGGCTAGGCACGCGAGTGCCAAGCGATGGAGCACCTAAGTCGACGAGGTAGGAAGAAGGAATATGATGATACTGGAGGCGCCTGTACGTACGTAGTTTTTTCTCAGCCATCTTCGTTCGTTCTAGGCTGACCAAGAATGGTTGGTATATGCCGGCCTGCAGAGATCGCAAGCCAAACTCGATCTGTTGCCTAAGAGCAGGTATAATAACATGTCGTAAGCAGGTTGAATGCTGACATGGAGGAGAGAGGAGAGGAGAGGAGGGAGAGGAGAAGCAGGCTGTAAGCTTACAGCCGGTTTGGACATAAGAACTGAGAAACTCTACGAGAGAGACAATTAGACTATGTATTAATACCGAAGGGCTCACTATTATACGAGTGGGCTGAGAGATAGGCTATAAGAATCCTTACAGACAGCAGTCGACTGTATTATTAGCCTTTACCGCGAGCTTCTGGGACATGCCGCGTTAGCTGATAGACAGACAGATAGATAGAATCTATTCGATCTGATTTAATTGGGAGTAGCTAGCATAGCAAGCTGGTGGTAACAGAGATTCTGTTCCGTTGTCTTTAGAGATTGTGCATGCATGTGGACACGCCACGAATGGAGTGCCGGACGATGGAGCCATTGATCGGCTGCCATGTAAGCCCTTGCTTGTCGGCGTGCGTCGGCCGGCGTTCTTGTTTTCTTGCTTTGGCGGCAAAGTAGGCAGAGGTACTGTAAAATGGATGCCCATATTGACGACCGATGCGCGGTATACGATACGTCGGTACGTATGCGTGCACCAGAACGTAACTCCCTGCAGGTGAGAGTCAGCGACGTTCTCGACCAAAAACCTATCTTCTCTACTTGTCTTTCTCCCGTACGTGCTCGGTACTCCTAGAAGAATAGCCGCCTCCGATCCGGGTCGAGGAATAGATTCTCCATTTGGTAGTTGCCGCCACGCTTTTCATTCAACAATTCTGTTCCCGTCCCATTGTCGTCGGCTGTCGACAAAGTTAAACGTCTACTGCTTTTCTACGTGCCACGATCTGCCTCCAGGCCGGTTCCGCGGAGTAAGATACGCCCGGAAAGGCTTTGCCACTACGGGAATCAGTGGCTTTTACACTCGATAAAGGCTTTATCGAGTGTTGCACTCGACAAAAAACACTCGGCAAATAACCCGTCGGCAAAGGCGTCTTTCCCGAGTGTCTTTTGTCGGGCACTCGACAAAGTCTTTGCCGAGTGCCGACACTCGGCAAAGTTGAATCCGAAAAAAAACCCCGAAAAAATGGGAATTTTTTTTTATCAATGGAGGCCCCCCACCGGCTAGCACCCACCCATCTCCGACATTTTTCGCGTGAATTTCATGGCTACGCGGCCGACGCGATTCGAACCCGAGACCTCCCGCTGTGCACGTACCTCCTCTACCACTACACCACATTCTCACTTGTGTCTATATTCTGTTTTAGTTCACAATATATTATACTAAATCGAGTGTAAATTGTATGTTTGAGGCCCTAAACGAATTCAAATAAAAAAGTTGTAAACTACAAAATTTCATAACTTTTCGAGATCTACACTTTTAGTTTAGGAAGTTTTTCCATCCGAGGTCGTTTACAAAATTTGAATTTTAAAATTTTGAAATTCAAACGCAGTTTTGCATGACAAGATGTTTTCAAATAAAAAAGTTGTCAACTACAATGTTTCATAACTTTTCGAGATCTACAGAGTTTATTTTGGTTGTTTTTCATCCGAGGTCGTTTGAAAAGTTCGAATTTTAAAATTTTGAAATTCAAATGCAGTTTTGCATGACAAGATGTTTTCAAATCAAAGTTGCCAACTACAATGTTTCATAACTTTTCGATATCTACAGAGTTTATTTTGGTTGTTTTTTCATCCGAGGTCGTTTGAAAAGTTCGAATTTTAAATTTTTGAAATTCAAACACAATTTTGCATGACAAGATGATTTCAAATCAAAAAGTTGCCAATTACAAAGTTTCATAACTTTTCGAGATCTACAAAGTTTATTTTGGTTGTTTGATCATCTGTTCATCCGACATGATCGTTCTAACATTGTTCATAAATCTTATATATCTCTCTTGTAGTTTCATAAACTATAAGAGAGATATGTTAGATTTATGAACAAATTTATTTTCACTTTGTCGTATGAAGAAAATACCAAAACAAATATTGTACATCTTGATGAGTCATACAACTTTGTAGTTGAAAACTTTTTCATTTGAATTAATTCTATCGCTTCAAAATGTGCTTTGAAATTTTTAACACTTTAAAAAAGCTCTTTGCAGTGTAAAAAAAAACACTTTCAAAAGAGCCTCTTTGCGAGTGTTAAAAAAACACTTTCGATAAAGAAGTTTTTTTGTCAAGTGTAAATTGCATGTTTGAGGCCCTAAACGAATTCAAATAAAAAATTGTAAACTACAAAGTTTCATAACTTTTCGAGATCTACACTTTTAGTTTATGAAGTTTTCCCATCCGAGGTCGTTTACAAAATTTTAATTTTAAAATTTTAAAATTCAAACGTAGTTTTCCATGACAAGATGATTTTAAATCAAAAAGTTGTCAATTACAAAGTTTCATAACTTTTCGAGATCTACAAAGTTTATTTTGGTTGTTTGGTCATCTGTTCATCCGACATGGTCGTTCTAACATTGTTCACAAATCTTATATATCTCTCTTGTAGTTTTATAAACTAGAAGAGAGATATGATAGATTTGTGAATAAATTTACTTTCACTTTGTCATATGAAGAAAAGACTAAAACAAATATTGTACATCTTGATGAGTTATACAACTTTGTAGTTGAAAACTTTTTCATTTGAATTAATTTACTGCTTCAAAATATGCTTTGAAATTTTCTTTGCCGAGTGTCAAAAAAATAACACTCGGCAAAGAAGCTCTTTGCCGAGTGTCAAAAAAAACACTCGGCAAAGACAGCTTTGCCGAGTGCCCGAAAAACAACACTCGGCAAACCACCTGGCACTCGGCAAAGAGCCGGTCTCCGGTAGTGTTGGGTTCAGCAAATCAGCATTCCGGTACATTCGTATATAAAGTGTGAACATGGTTCCTGCTTATTACACTATCAATCTATCATCTAATCTTGATATTCCAAATTACAAGCTTACCAAGAGCGGCCACACAACTACTATGGCCCCGTTCGCTTCGCTGAAAAAACAAATCGAAACATTGTTCCGACTGATTTGTTGCAAGGGAAAAACACTGTTCCGACTAAAAAAACAAGCTAAAAATACGGATTATAAGACAAGCCAACAGGGCCTATATTATTCAAGTGTGTAATAACTTTATTATTAGATATAACGTGGTTTCTGCATTGAACATTGTGAATCTACTTCTGCTGCCAGATATCAGTGCTATTTGTTCTACAAATGACTGATGGATATTTATGATTTAGGTACACGAAAATCAGATCCAACCTAATTAAGAGGAAATTATGTGGGTTTCAAACAAAAGAGGTTATTACACAAGTTCGAGTTGAACATAATTGGGACATGGATCGTTAGGAGATATGTATGCATATATACGATCGTGGTACGAAGATGCTAGCGCGACGTTTGGACGGACGCCTGCGTCGGTGAAAGGTCCTTGTGTGGTTTTGGTAATTGAGTGACAACCTAGGTGGACTAATTGTGTTTATATGAGATACATAGGTAATTAGTCCACAGGTACATGTGTGTGAGCAACATATGCCATGAAGGTGAAAATGGCGCAGAGATGTTGCAAAGCTCACACATGTGATGATGAAGGAGCTCATTGCACATGAGACATGACATTAAGTTATGTGATCAAGGTGGAGAAGATCAAGACAAGACTTGGCTTGATGGACCGGTTGCAAGCATGAAGGGCAAGTCGGAGGCTTTGGAGCGATGGAGCGCGTGGCGGTGAAACTTAAGCAAGACTTGGCACCGATGGATGAAGGCAATGGTGAAAAGCAAGTAAAGTCAAGATCGATGAACCAATACAGTCACGTGATGATATGAAGTGGATCATATCATTTGGTGATTGGCTGGTGCATGTGTTGCATCAACATTGGAGGAGATAGAATGGAATGCGCAAGGAAAAGGTATAACATAGGGCATTTTATTTTACCGGTCATAGGTGTGTAGAGAAGTTTATGACCGGGTTTAGGATAGATGGCCGTACTATCAAGAGGGGCAAACTTGTTTACATATCGGTCATCTAGTGCCACTCGTGTGATCTAACTTTGGATCGTCGCTAGGATCGAGTGGTGTGGCAAGTTGAGTGGCTAAATCCTTTGGAAAATAATTATGAAAATGCTAACACACATACACATGGTGGTGTACACTTGGTGATGTTGGCACATTTACAAATGAGATGAAGTTGGAGTTGATGTGGATCAACTCGGCGATGGAACGGAGGTGAGAAAGGTTCGAAACTCCACCAGCGGAGTGTCCACCCGTAGAGTACGGGCAGTCCGACAGTGCCACTGGTGCCCTGTATACAAAAGACAGTGTTTCACAGTGTGCACCGGACGCTGGTCACGCAGTGACCGAACGCTGGAGTCCTGCGTCCGGTCAGTGGCAGCAATGAAGGCGCAGGCGTCAGTCTTCGACCGGACGCTGGGTCACTTCGTGACCGGACGCTGGGTGGCTGTGTCCGGTCCCGCTAACTTGGCAGCACAGAGAAGAGGAGAAATGATCGGATGATGATGCAGCGTCCGATCGTGATCGACCGGACACGTCCGGTCACGAATTTTCACCTCTGGAAGCTTACTGGAAGTGACCGGACGCTGGGGTCTTGTGTCCGGTCACTTTGAGCAGCTGCGTCTGGTCATCACTTGACCATTGAGATTAAGCGACTGAGGTTGAACAGAGGCAACACGTGGCGAGCATCCGTTGACCGGACGTTGAGGTCCTGCGTCCGGTCAACCCGAAAAATGCCCAGTGAAGGGGTAACGGCTATTTTAGCCCATGGGGCTATAAATAAAAGGGGGTCTCGACCACCTCGGGAGACTTTGTGTCCATGCTTGAGAGTGCTTGGGAGCCCTCCATCTCGCATATGCTCGATAGTGATCATCCGATTGTGTGAGAGAGCGATTCTAATGCGATTGCATCGTGAGGTTGCATCGAGTGGCACTAGGTGATCGAGTTGTAAACCGATGGTGCTTGTTACTCTTGGAGGTTGCCACCTCCTAGACGGCTTGGTGGTGGTCTCCGTCGAAGCCCGCAAGAAGCTTGTGCGGTGCTCCGGAGAAGAGCTTTGTGAGGGGCATTGTGCTCGCCCCGCGGGAGCCGCGAAGAGCAACTCTAGTAAAGCGTGTCATTGAGCTACCCTCACTTTTGGGGTAGGTTCTTGCAGTGCCCGACGTGCGGGCTTGGCGGGTGATGCCAATTAGCCGCCGAACCACCAAGTGTGTGGTCGACACAACGGGGACTAGCGTGTTGGCAAGCACGTGAACTTCGGGAGAAAAATCACCGTGTCAACTTTATTCTTCCCGTTGGTTTGCATCCTCGTTACACAAGCTTGTAATTACTTTCATATACATTGTGCTTGTGTAGTTGCTCTTGTAATTAGTTTGCTTGTATAGCTCACTAGTTACCTTCTTGCTTGTGTAGCATAGAAGTAGCTCTCTTGCGTGACTAATTTGGTTTGTGTAACCTTGTTAGTCACTTTGCTTAGTTTGTGTAGCTAAGTATTTGCGCTCTCTAATTTAGCATTGATTGTCTTGTTATTGAGCATTGCTAGTGAGCTTAGTTGGCTTTGTGCTTTTGCTTACTAGCATGTGTAGGAGCTCCCCGTTGGTTAAAGTACTAGTGACATAGGTTTGTGTGACCTTGTTTTTAGAATTGATTAGGTGAGCTCTAGCTAGCCCGACACCTTTGTTGCTTAATTAGAATCTTTGCAAGATGCTAGAGAACAAAGATAGAGGGATGTAGTCTTGGCTAGACCGATAGTATTAATTCCACACTTGTTTCGGTTAGCCGACGCGATTAATTTTAGAAATGACTATTCACCCCTCCTCTAGTCTGCCATCTCGACCTTACAGGTGGCACCCCGTGTCGCATGCATCTCCGTTTCCCGTGCCCTCCTTCGTTTCTGCTTTGCATCATCCGATGCCTGCCTCGCCTGCCTGCACCACCCGCCAGACACTGGGATGCTGCGCTTCGCTCCGCTTCCAGCGTATAAGGCGAAACCGCCTCGCCGCCCGCTCCGTGTCGCGCGCCGCGGGGACCGATCGCTGCACCAAGACTTGTCGCGTCACGCTGCCCCGCTCTACGGATGTGCACCATGTGAGTCTGGTCATCCCATTCGACGCTTGAAACATGAAAACACTTGCAACGTAAAAAAAACTTGCTGTAGCATACGTCTGAAACAGATGAAACATCTGGAACAAACGCATGCAACATCTGTGTGAAACATATGCAACATCTAGATAAAACACTTGCAACATGCATCTGAAATGGATGAAACATTTTGAACAAACGTTTGCAACATCTATGTGAAACATATGCAATATCCAGATAAAACACTTTCAACACACGGTGAAAACATATGAAACATTTCAACAAACGCTTGCAACATACATGTATAGCCATTGCAACATGTGCAACATCCGGATCTACTTTTGCAACATCCATATGCAACACTTGCAACATACCTCCAAAACATATGAAACACTTGAAATGTATGCTTGCAACATGCGCTTTCTTCCTATCGTGGTGTCTTGACCAACCGCTGGAGAGCGATGTCTCGGTGGCGGCGGCCTTCACCTAGTGGCGTCGAGGTTGTGGTGGAGCGGTGCACGCCATGTCCGCGACATGTGAGCGTGGGGTGGGCAGCAAGGGTGGATAGCCACGGTGGCCAAAGGAGTGGGGCGGCGCTGGCGAAGGATGGTCACATGACGAGGGATTGTGGCGGCGAGGTAGAGTGGGCGGTGCAATGCGATGGACGAGCGAAGTGGGGAGATATTTTTGAGAGAGATGAGGAGACGTAGAGAGCATGCAGGGCTGTTGGGGGGAGGGGGTAGCGGTAGCGTGCAAGTCCATCAAGGAGCGCCCAGGCGACGGACGCCCTCACTGAAGCATTACCTATGGCCAACCAACAACCCATTAAGCTAGATTCACTTTCTACAATAAAGGTACACTCGTATGAGCTGTTGGTTGAGTTTGATATTGTTCTTGTTTCAAATTGCTACTATGGCGATGCAATGCATATTGCACACATTAAGTCACACAAAAAACATATATGATTATATGTGGTAGATGCTCGCACTAGTTTAATTTTTTAGGTAATGAGAAAAAAATCTGTCTTTTCACATTCCCTTTTGAAAATACATCAGAACACAGCTTTTACAATATATAGTCACATGTCCCAACACGAGTGTAGACAAGGCATCACTTATATACACAAGAAAATCAATGAACACAAAGGGATATTTCAGTAGTTCATGACGTCGAATCCTAGCCACCCATCCTCCCACCAATTAGAGTGAGAGCCGAACTGGAGCTTAAGGCAAATCATTTCATACTCCCTTAGAGCAACTCATAAATTATCCTAATCAAAATCACAGGGGAAAAACCAGTAAATATCTGTTTCACTACATTCTTTCTCTCTCCCTCTCACTTCTGCAGCATAGTATAGTGCCCCGTTATCTCAGTGGTTTGTGGATGGTAGAGCAGCCAGAAGTGAGTGAGAGAGAGAGAGAGAGAGAGATAATAGTTTCATGGTGCATTTATTTAAGGTTATAGACGTTGGTACTCTTTTCTATGAAGTTGGTCAAACTTAAAATAGTTAAACTTAGGATAAAAAGTTAACTTATTTTGGGATCAAGTATATGACATTCTATTTAATAGCCGAAGCACGCGAGCATGTATACGGCATTCTAGGTGAACAATCAATAATCAGCTAGCAGAAACTTTTAAGTTCTTGCAAAGAATCCAGACAACCAAGAGACTGATAAATTCAAGGGTACATACAATGTAACAAACGCACCTCGGCATTCGCTGCAAACAGTACCTTCGATAAGGTTTATAGTACTACAGATGATCCCCGATTGGAACAACAGAAACTACACTATCAACATATTCTCTCTCAGCTTGTTTCAGCTTGTCATGTCATGAATTGTTTCAGCTTGTTTCAGCTTGTCATGTCATGGATTGTTTCAGCTTATTCTCTCTCACAGAATACTATTGAATCATCCGAAACCATCCGAAATCCACTGTGCAGTCTAACAGCCAAACACGCTCATGTTGAGAACCTAAACCTAATCAGCCATTAGTGAATAGGATAACAAACGAATTAACAGCTACTCCTTATGAGAGAAACTACAAAACACTGTCAGTAAGACTACACCTCACCGGCTCACCCATGCCCTTCATAGGCAAATAGTACAGCTCAAAAGCAAAAATGATCCAAGCTAGTTTCTGAATAAATCTCTCAACGGCACCACCGTGCCATATGCTTACTCAACAATGCACTACTCTCAACTGCAGAGATCGTGCAATGAAATATTGCGTTTCACTGGAACATCCATCATGCCAAAAAGCTCTCCTTACGTTCTGTTCTCAATGATACAAAGGGCAACCAAAGGTAGGATATAAGATGGCAGCTTCCCAGTTCCCACCCGAGTATAACTCAAACAATAGCCCAGAATTTCTTCCTGCAAAACAGAACTTGATCTGTCCCGCCTTCCTCATTTTCCAACATGTGCGCAGTAACATCCCAAAGGAACTTCGGTGCTAGATCGATGATTCTTGAGAGAGTGTGATTCTCATCTCTAATAATGACAAAACCCTGTATGTTCACAATTTGGCAGACAATGATGACCATTCTCTCTTAACTAAATTGCTGTAACGACTACTTAAGCATATTTGGTACATTGTTTTTGAAAAAGAAAAGGGACAGAAAATTATGCTACACAAGAAAGTTTCTGAATGGAGAAACAGGTATCTTCTGCTTTATACTACATTTTGTCTACTAAAGGCCAACCATTGAGGGACACGTCGACACTATTAAATTTCCATGGACAAATTGTTTCTTTTCACAATGAATTGGATGTATCTATGAGGTGCTTGTCATATTGTTTATTGGTTGCCATGTTCACTCATACAGAAACTAGTTTGTAATGGAAAAGACATACAGCTTTGGCTCTTTGAAGATATAGGTATATAGCTAGTTTATATATGTAATACATTTTTATTTCACAGAGGATACATGTAACTATGAAAGGGCCGTACACCAAAGTATTTGATGACTAAAACATGGCCTGGCTTAGGATCCTGTTGTGTATGAACATGATACCAACTTTGCTATTGCAAAATTAAAAGCCCTTTGTTATTGCAAATATAAGCAGAAATACATTCTTGAAAACATGGACATCAGTGAATAAGATATGAACTTTACTATCTATAATAATTGTCCATAATCAACTAAAAGGCAATATCTACCTGGGGTCCGAATGATGCGATCCATTTCTAACATGATATCCTCCAACAAACAATCTACCTTGCGACCTTCGTAATGAGAAAAGAGGTGGAAAGCATGCAACAAGTCATAGGATCTAGGATATGTTGAGAATGGCTCACACCTGCAACATAAATATAGAATGATTTCAGTTTCATCATAAACAAGTGAAAATTTATTCATTGATTTTGGAAGAAATACCAACCAGTCATGGTAAGAACCGAGTAACCCACGGTCGTAGATAACTGGCAATGTGTTCGTCATGGTATGGGGTACTATATTCATAATCCAGACAGGGTCACTGCTTAGTGCTGCAGCAAATCCGCCATAATTAGCATTCATGTCCATGACATTTCGAATGCTAGTCTTTTCAACACCAAGAAATGACCAATACTTGTGAGCCTGGTTCTTCCAGAACTGGTTATTCTTCTCAAACCTCTCTGGTGCGACTCCTAAAAAATAAGTTCCAGAAAACCCGGTTATATTCACAAACAGGCAATGCAAATTTAAGCCAAGGGATCAAACTAAATTTACATCAAAGGTTTCAATCACTTCAGGTAAACAAGTTTAAAAATCTTAAACACCTAAGACATTCTTTTGATTGAATTTGGAGGACATCATTCTTATTTCTTACACTCTTTGTAGTACAGAATGGAACTTGACTCAAATTTGTAGCATCAAAACAGGTCTTATATTTTTTTTCTTAGGAAATGGAAAAATGGAGCTGACCTATCATCTCCAAACTCTTGAAATAAAATGATAGGCGATCAGATCTGGAAGGCAATTTCTGAATATTGGATTTGTCCTTGTTGAGCTTCACACAATTCATTAACGGAATTTTCCATGATGGTGAAACGTTGTCATTGGATTCACAAATATTCAGTAGCTTCATATCAGCCTTTTTCTGCCGGCAGGATTCATCTTCAGGTTTAACCCAAATAGCTGTTTGAACATGCTTAGCAATAAGCTTCCAACACATTGTTGTTGTAATATTAACTAGCTTCTCCCAAATAACAGGAAAGTCTTTATCTTTTCTATAAGCCGGTGGAGCAGAGTATACAAAATATCCATTAGGTTGCAAAAGACGGTCTACCTCTTTGAGCAATATTCCATCTGGAAAACAAATCATGGGTGATCAATCAAATTTTGGATGATGTATCTAGAAAGTAGAATTTGTAAAGAAAAGATTATCAGAAGAAGTAACTTTCTAAGGAAACTATTGACCATCAAAGAGTACAGATACTTAAGTTGAGAACAATTGAGTTTTAAACTTTTAATGAAGAGTATTTTTGGGTCAGTAGCTTAGGGCAAATTGAAAGTATTTTTGGGTCAGTAGCTTAGGACAAACTGAAATGTGAACCTTACCATTTTCATGCCAATCAACACGACACCTTGAACAGTGAACCATTTCAAATGAACTTTCAGGATAAGGTAATTGTTTTGTGGCCAACACAGAGATCATTGCACCAATCCCACTTCCCACGTTCTAAAGCAAACTGGATTTGATTCTCATGGCCATCTTTTGGAGCAAATGACATGGTTTGAATGTCTAGGGGAAGAAGATAGGCAGAAAAGCTAGCAACACCACATCCAACATCCAAAACTTGAACTACTCCGGCAGAATGGAGATCACCAGTACTATTTGTTGTCATATTTCCTAGCCTGCATTGATCAATTACAAAAACTACGTCAACAGAAAATCCTTTCACAAAATAAAAAGGAGGCGGTAGAACGAACCATATATAACTAATTGTTGCTCCAAATTATGTCCCTTCACTGCACATACTCTTCATTCCTAATTACTCAAGGGAATCCTCCCAATAGGTTGTTCGCTCAAGAATATACAATGCTTGATCAAAATTAATAACATTCTCAACATTTTCTACAAGCCTAAAAGGCATCACATCTGACAATCATCTAGATGAGGTAACAAGCATTGGATTGCAAATTATATGCATTAATGACCATGGGAGATAATAATACTATTATACAATATCAAGCTTAAACGTTAGTACGTTACAATTTGGGATGTGAGTTAGGCAACAATTCTAGTTACCTCTCTATGTACTCTGATGCACCATGTTTGAAGTGAATGCCACCTCCAGGAAAGCACCAAAGCTTGCCCTTCTCATGCACCCAGTTCTGTCCTCCTTTGACCTCAGCAAGATGTGAATGGTTGACATTACTACGCCAGACGTAGTCTCGGCTTGTTGGCCATCTTATCTGTATCTTGTAGTCATTTGGAGGGGGCACCAAACAGAACAATCGTTTCTCTCGTGGAGGACAAATACTTTCAAGATCCTCATGCCTAGATCTATCCAGGTTCTTCAGGCTTCTTATATAGGCTGCATCATGGCAGGGGACATACTCATTGTATTCCAAAGGACACACATCAACTCCATGATCTGGAACTGCGACTGGTTTCGCCCGGTACTTACGAAAAACTCTGTTTGTAAACAACGGAACATCTGCAACTGAAAAGCAAACAGATTTCACCATATTGGCATGGAACATAATGAAAATACCATTCATCTGGATATGGTAAGCTAGGAGGATGGGACAAGTCGACAGATGAGCACTCTAGTATCAAAATAAGTTGCTGCAGCTGCAAAGAGTAACAATATAAAACAAATTTCAGGCATAGCACCTACTGAAATGGGTCAAGGCCTAGTATTTGGCAAATTATAAATTAATTTAACATACTGGTCCGCACTCTATTAACCTAATTCTTTGTTGCTGGCAGAAAGCAAGTCCCAAATCTCAATCAAACTATTCCCGCAAACTACCGTCTACTCAAACAAGGTATAGAGACTAGAGAGCAATCCCCTAGAACCAATAGCCTAACAAGCGCCCCTCCCTTTTACTAACAATGCAGGAGCGTCAACACGAAAGCTGCAACCATAAACATAGAATCCGCCACACAAATTTCAACCACAGCAAGGGACCATAAGCCGCTTCTTCTAAGAAGCCCCGACGAAGTGGACTGGGAAAATGCCATCCGACGGCGGATCGCGACGGTGGCAAACACTCGGGGAGAGATGACGATAGGCACCTTTGGCCCTGAAGGAATGGGGCGATCGGGGGCGCGAGTGGGGCAGTACGAGCGCCGGGGACGCGGAGGAGCCGAAGAGGGTGCCGGAGTAGAAGGAAGCGGCAACGAGGGCGACGCCCAGGAGCAGGAGCTGCACGGACAGCGGCTCCACAGCCGCCGACGCCGGCGACCACCACCGCCCCATCTCACTGCTGCTTCTGTCAGTCTCGCTCTTCAACTCTCCCGGTACATCTTCTTCAGATTGACGGTACGGATGCCTCTGACTTTTTATAATGTTTTTACTTTATTTAAAATATAATACTTTTTTAAGCCTTATGCAATTAGCACGAGGTACTTTTATGTAATGACATTTGTAAAAGAAAAATCCAAGTTTAACTTGGATTTCAAAATTCCACAGCGAGTGCAGCATATCTAGAGAAGCTGTAGCTCGAAATTTAAGTTTAGAGGGGGAAAAAATGGTGAACTTATATACAACTTTTAAACCTTGAGCACTTAAGTTCAAAATTTAACTTGGCGACCCCATACTTTGTTTGCTTGCACATTGCAACTTTAACAAAACTGCAAGAAGTGATTATCCGCAAGTTTTGAACCAACTAGTGTTCATCAAATAATATTTTTTTTGACTAAATAGATTTCGGCGTGCTTTGGTTCACACGACACTTACAGATTTCAACTCGAGTGGGATTCGCTGACCACATCTCTTATAAGTCCTTTTCCAACAAGGAACTATGTCTCGCAAAAAAATACGAACTTGGATGAACTTGGCCACAGAAGTTCCTTTTGCCTTTTAACCTCTATATATTTACCATCCACTTCCACGATTCTGATGTATAAAACGGCATCCTTTTCAGATATTTCACAAATCAGAGTTCCAAAGATACAGAAACTAGCAGAACCACAAGACACTCTGTACGCTAACCGTTATTTTCAGAAACAAATACAATTCCTATTTCATGTGTATAGACTATGCGGAAGCTCATCCGACCCCTCCAAAAATCAATGCCTACAAGATGATACAAATGCAAGATTGAACCGGAGACATGTTAGGTGGTGGCCTGAGACAATGCAGATCCAATCTGAAGCATAAGAGGATACACCGGACTGAATTCCTTGTCTCCTCGAGACCTGACCCTCGTCTCGTAGTCGTCCAGGGTTGCTTTCACCCCCTTCCAGATCTGGTCCTCACCTTGTGAATCAAGCCATAGAGAGTACTGCAAAGGTGTGAACTTGTTGCGCTGCCGCTGTAATGGCGACTGCAGCTCATCAGGCCCTCGAGAATACAGGTGGTGGAGGATCACGCTTGGCGGCAAGTCCTGAAGGAGCGGAGACTTCTCAAGCTGCGACGTTTCCAGGAACAGGACAGGACGGAATGCCCGTAGTGCCCGGTATGGTGCCCCCAGCTGCTCCACTGGAAACAGGTTCTGACCAACAGCAAGCTCCAGCTCAGCCATGTCCCGTGCCATCCTCAACTTCCCTGCTTCTGAGAGTGGCCTGACAAGAGAAGCATGCCTTATAAAAAATATGAGGACCCTCGAGGCCATCCTTCTAACCATGATCGTACATATGGTCTCTGAACGAGAGGATGATGAAGGCAACAGCTTCGATAAGAACTCGTTGCGGAAGTGGACAGCACATTTCTGGAGCTCTTCCATGTAAGCTGATGCATTGTTATCCATTGCTGCATCCATTCCATGACCTGAAAAGTCCTGCTCATGCATTTTCAGGATGCATGACTCGAGACGATCAAGCATCGCTTGGAACAGGGAAGTCACTGAATCACAAGCAACACCATAAACAACACCAAGGGAGGGTGAAAGGACCTCAGAAGCAACATTTGGGAGTGTTGACAAGACGCTAGAATTGCGCATGTGAACCTCCTGAAGGTGAAGACACAAAGCAAAATTTTTGAGTTGGGCTGCAGTTGCTGTGCCGGTAACTTGTCGAGCTTCAGGGCCAGTAGAGATCTAGATTTACGGAAAACATATGTTAGAAACTGAACATGGAAACTAGAGCAGTGTCTAGCAACCAATATATGTTAGATGGACCTTGACACATTGTACAAGCATGCAAGAAAGAATGGAGCAAAGGTAAAAGTTATTATCTATGCATGTGAAGTGGCTAGCTAGACAATTGAACAGTCAATAAGAAATTGGCAAAAAACCAAAAGAATGCATACAATCCATGTAAACTGTAATGATATGCTGCAATGATACAGGTCTTTTACTTTACTGAAGGGTAAGCATAATGACCCAACTTTTCCCCAGGTGAAGGGTGGACAGAAAAAAAAAAAAATAATCTGAAGCCAAGTCGTGCACAAGACAATAGAGATGTGTACAGCGGAGTGCCATAACAATTGAACTGTATTTTGCCATGACTTGTACAAGCTAGATAACCATGGTTTCTTTACTTCTGTAACCAATAGGTGACTAATCAGAATATAACAAGCTTATGTACACCATATTGACTAACATGTTTCACTCAGTGAAGTCCAAAAATCACTGAACTGAGCCAAATTTGCACAGTGTATTTTTGGCATTAGAGAGTAAGCATGATTCATGAAACTAGTGTTATTGTGCTAGCAGAGGTTTTCAGAAGAACACAAAGGAAACAAGTGACTCAACATAATTAAAAGCACATAATTAGACAGATTTTAATGCGACAGATTATGTTTGGTTGCCAACTAATGTTGCCACACATTCTTGACCTGTTGAGAACTCATGGGCATTTGCTTGTTCTTGTATAGCTAACCTTAGTCTTGCCACACTTTTGTGGCAACAAAATTAGACACCTAAAGTTAGGCAAAATTAGGCAAGAAATCAGAATCTATGACATGAGGGGCAGGCAGGTGGCTAAGAAGTTAGACGGACTGTGTTGTAGAAGGAACCAAACATTGCCTACTAAAACTGTGGCGGCCTAAGGTTAGGCGTGGAATTTAGGTTCCAACCAAACAGATCCTTGGTGACTCAATTACTCAAAGACTTATGAAGAATTGTCCCACTTAAGATATTGAGCTAACAGATGCAACTAGAATCACCAAAAAAACATTGGTCAGGCTTCAACTAATATTTGGTTACAATCAGTGAAGCTGGTCTGCCAAGAAGAGAAAAGCAGTAGTGGAATATGGTATACACAAGTTTCAAGTCATAATGTTACATCAGAACTTACTAGTTAAACCTACCACAAGGACTACATTTACTCGTAGCTAATGAAGAAAGCATACAAAAATCCACAGAAAAACATATACAAATAACTTGACTAGATCATTAAAGGTAGCAAGTGGATACCTGATATTCAGCTCTCTGTGCTAAAAGAAGCAAGGTCTTTCCAATTTCACGTAGAACAAGAACAAGCAAATGCCCATGAGTTCTCACTACTTCGATTTCCTCTTGTATGCGAGAAACTAATCTTGAGATCTGATCCTTTGAAGGTATAGTTCCACGGTTTGACATTGGAAATATGCTGTTGACATAATCAGATAATCGACTATGACACAGAGCCAAAAGGCTGTCTGGAATATCTCAATGGCTGAAATCATATGATCTTTTCCTTCAGGAGTGAGAGCTGGAAGGGTGCCCTTTACATCAGTATCTCTTGAAATCCTCTCAAGAAGGTTTTCGACCATCGAAAACAGTCTTGGATACCCAAGAGTAAATATTTCCTTCACAAAGCTTGAAGCCGTAAAAGGTAGACTTCATTTGACCTGCAAAGGCCTTGACAATTGCATCCCAAACTCTCTCTGTTATGAGAGGCTCACCCTCCTGCAGAAGATTTATTTTATTTTTGTAAAATAACAGAAGCTTTTAGGGATGTCAGGCATGATTATATACAGGAGCAAGAAATAAAATGACAATAGTCTTATTGTCTGCAATTCTGTATGTAAAAGATCGTACTTCATTGAAATTACAATTAAGGATGCCTGAAAAGACTGTTGGTATTCACTAGGTATAGGTACCAAGTGCACATTTCATTCTACACTGATCCAAGGGATCCACTAGCTTAGTTCTAGTATCAACTACTGGACAATAGTAACATCAGTGGGGGGAAAAGCTATGAACAATTGAAGCTGTACCCTTCAAATTTCAAGTTCATCTAACCAAACATATAACCTCAAATATGCAATGTGTTTACTAGAGAAGATCTACTGGTGTTCTGGTACATCAACATGCTCATTCTGTACTGCCTTCCATCGCCGTTACGTGTTAACAATTCACAAACTAACATCATATGATTAACGACTTTGTGTTATACTCACAGTTGCACCACTTTGTTAAGTTCCAATTTGCAACTTCAATTCGTTTTCATCTGATCTAGTAAGTTCATGCATCAAACATTTACCTGCCAAACCTCCTCAAGGAAAAGCATTTGGGTGAATGGGACACGCTTCTTAGTGAGCACAGTCTGCAGCTGCCAAGCAGCGGTCACTGCCCGGTGGAGCTCCTCCATGCACTGCCTCATCCTATCCCATAGTGCCTCCGCAGCCTTCTTACTCCCACCAATCTGCGGCGTACCACTCCTCTGCACCCCTCCAGGGCCACCTCCAACTCCAGCAGTCATTGATATCGCCTTCATGTCCAGTGCAACAGCGACACTCTTTGCACCTGCTGCCTTGTGCTTCCCCACAAGCCCCTCCACTGCTGTCTTCAACTCCCCAAGATTGTAGAAAACCTGCAGCCCGCACCAGACGTCGTTCTGGTTGGACTCGGAGACACCGCGATCGATCACAGCGCTGGCCTCCGAGCGCAGCTTGGACGCAGTGGCATCCACCTTGCGCATCTCCTCGTCAACGGCATTGATCCCGGAGAGGTTCTTCTCCTCATAGAGGAGACGGATCTCGCGGTAGAGCTCTGCCTGGCGCGCGAGGTCCGGCGCAGGGGAGGAGGCGAGGAGTCGGGAGGAGAGGCGCACTAAGCGGTGGGAGTGGAGGAGGAGGTCGGCTGTGGCAAGGAGGCTGGAAAGGGAAGCCGAGGAGTGAGCGAGATGGGAGCGCGGGGCCGAGAGGTGGGAGGAGAGGAGGGAGAGGTGGGAGGAGAGGAGGTTGAGGTGGGATGGGAGAGAGGAAAGCGACGCAGAGGCGGAGCGGAGAGAGAGGAGGTGGGAGAGGAGGAGCGGGTGGCGGCGCAGCACCTCAACGCGGAGATGGCGCCGGAGAAGGCGGATGGCATCCTGCAGCTGCTCGGCGCGGGAGGCAGCGAGTCCTGAGGAAAGCGCGGCGGAGGAGAAGTCAGAGGGGGAGAAGGACGGAGACAGGAAGGCGGAGAGGACGGGGTCGGAGGCGAAGGCGTCCAGCGGGGAGGCGGGATCGTCGGAGGAGGGGGAGGGCGGCGAGGCGAAGGAGGCGGCTGTGAGGAGGTCCTTGGACGTCGGCGAGAGGAGGAGACGGGGAGTGGTGGGGGGCGGCGCTGCCATGGCGGCGGCGGCCGTCGGAGAGATGGGGGTGGATCTGGAAAGTGGAGGGAAGAGGGAGATCTAGCGGAGAGTGGGGACTGGGCACGCAGTTGGCCTCGCGGTCGTTGCTCTGGTTTGGTTTTGTGCTTGGGGACGACCAACTGGTTTAAGTGAGGATTAATTTCGAAAACTTTGTGGAGTGTTGTTAATTTCGAAAAGTGGTTAACATTTCGAAAACATAACACAACACAAATTATACTGTTATAGCAATAATAATATATAGGGCATGCCCTCATTTTGAATGAAAAATCTAATTTTGCCTTCATGTTTAAAACTTTGTGAATATCCCTGTCTTTTCGAATTGAACGAATAGTTTGCCCTTATTCTATGGAGTCTTGTTAACATTGTTAACTTTTGGACAAAAAGATAGTTTGCTCATGTGATTATACCCCTATTAGAGATCTTTGTGATATTACTTCTTTTTCAAGATCAAAGCTTTTGATATATTTGGTAGGGATGTTGGCAACAAACTTAGGCAAAATTGTATGCATTCATTTTTATTATTATAAATCTGTGGAAAATTTGTCAAATTTGTAAAAATTTTGACAACATTTATGTCAAATCCATACATATACAATTTTATTGTCACACAATTTGCATGTAATTATGAAACCATAATGGATAATCATGAGATATCTGCCAACATACAACTCTAGGTGAACTTGTGTTGTAAGATTTAAACTATGTATGTCTTAATGATAAACAAACTTGTGTGATCTATGTGAGTTTCTATGTAAAATGATCCTAGATGAAGACTTGTCGGTTGGCTAACATGGGTGGTGCTACTAGATGACAGTTGGATTAGCTTGATTAAGTTGAGTGTAGGCCAAGGATGACAACTTCTCATTTAGTGGCTTAATTGGAGGGTCCTTGTAAACAATTCCTTAGAAATGTGTTTTTATTGCAATAGCGATTTGCGAAATATCACAAGCTCTTTTTTTCCTTTGAATGAGGAGAGTGTACGTTGATATCTCTTATGCTCACTTGGATTATTCCGTAAGCGAACAAAATATCGATGTAGCACTTCACCTAGGAGTATTATGAGTATTGTATTTATATCCTCAAGAAAAATGTATGGCTAAGATAAGTGACTAATATAATTCCTAGTGATTAAACTATAGACAATCTCCGACTTAAGAGGGGGGTAATGATAATGTTGAGTATAGTAAAGGGGTATGATCAAGAAGAGAAGACCAGATAAACGTCGTAGCTGGCGGGAGATCACGGAGTGAGTATAAGAATCCTGAGATAAGCACAATTC
This sequence comes from Miscanthus lutarioriparius, assembly GCA_904845875.1. NCBI lineage: Eukaryota > Viridiplantae > Streptophyta > Magnoliopsida > Poales > Poaceae > Miscanthus > Miscanthus lutarioriparius. The sequence goes on along the minus strand of CAJGYO010000017.1, from coordinate 32,225,158 downwards.
TAGTGAGGAGCTATGGTGATATAAATAAACCAAGAAATAATAAGGTAGGATGTAATACCACTTCGGCGCACAGTCCGCCCTAACCAACCCAAAAGATTGATTAACATGGATACGCGACGAGCCCTATGATTTAATAACTAACTAGGCATCATGCCCGTGCGTTGCTACGGGACAACAAAACTTTTATAATAAAAACACACGGATCGCACGATAAGATAACAATATTGTGAAATTAAATACCGATGTTAAAATGACATTTAATTCAAAAAGCAAAGTTTATGAAATTAACAGTCACAGAGAGCGCGGTGTCGCAGTCTCACCAACTCTACTATATAGACCTTTTCATGCGTTGCAACGGAAACAAATGATGCCCTGATAATTTGTGCATGAACATGTTATACCGTTACAAAAAATGATAATGCGAGCGTGATGTTCGGAATGTCAATATTACAAATTGAATTTTGTGCATGGCTAAAATTATCATTGATGGTTTGCAATCATCAAGGTATGCATTTATATTATTGTACATTTATGCATATGCACATAAAAGTTCATATCACCGTAACAAGATTAATTCATTCCTCAACCTTTTAGAACTAACCCTCTCTTTGAATTATCAATTTTCATTAGTATCTGCAATTAGTAACTCAATGTAAGAGTATTCCTGGGTTCTGTGTTGTTTACCAACTGCCCAGGTAGATTAAAATATATATGACAGGAAGGTACTAACTACTCAAAATCACCATTTGCTACGAAACTGATCAAAATACAGCTTATTCTGCATGGATAGTGTGAAAGAACCTCCCGAAATAACACACTTACAGGCGCTCGTCTTCCACCAAACACTAAGCACCTCGAAAGCAAGCTACAGTTGCGGTATCCGTCGGGCACACCCCAAGGGAGAGCCTGAAAGATCCATATTTTTCCCAATGATTCAATAATGAGAACGAGTTACAATATTTAATCAATTTCATACATCCAGAGTGCGTAAAAAGTACATTATTACATTTCCAAAGTCAGAGTGCGGAATATTAAACAACGAAATTTAAAAGAAACATCTATCGATAGTAAGCCAGGATTCCGTCTGTGCCCACCAGAAGAATCTTTCACACAACAGTACTCCTCATGCATTACCTACAACAGGGGTAAATAAACCCTGAGTACACAATATACTCGCAAGACTTATCCGACTAGTGGGAATAGCTTCCCGACTCCAAAGGATATGAAAAGCTTTATGGTTTGTTGGTTTCCTTTTTAGAGAAAGCAATACTAATAGTGGGTCCTTATTTATGTTATTATTTACAGCCGTATTAATTTATTATCTAGCCATTCTATGTAAGCACACGTTCTACTTTTAAGCAAAAGTTGAGCAATCAGTTCCATTTCATCATCTTCCAGCTTTCAGTTCTTACTACGATGCTAAACCGTAGACAAGCCATACCGGATCGCTCGACGATTCGCGAATCAATGCCTCAAGCTGGGTACCCCCAAAAACACACGCCCCGCTTGTACCCTAGGCACAAGCAGGACCAACCCATCACTCTCCTGCCATGGGGTCCAGGTCCCCGTCCAAACTTGGACTCCAAACCCCCGCTTCTAAGTCCCGGACTTAGTGCGGTGCAAGGACCTCCACCATCCCCGCCTCCAATCAGTCGGTCCAAAAAAGAGCCGGAACCCACGACAAGAGAGCAACAAGTCTTCTCTGCGTCCATACCCAAGTATGTGCTCGGGATAATAAATCTATGACTTGCCTAGAGTCTTATACAACGGTCGGTCCTTAACCGACACAGACAGAAAAAAGTGTAACCAAACTATACCCTGTTGGCCGCAGGACACAACCTCTTACACCCACCAATACCCAAATTATATCCTTGCCCGGTCTTCATTTTTCATTTCTACCATTTTATCATGAGTGATCATAATTATCACCTATTGCGAGTAACGGCAGGTTACTCGCGCTACCGAAATTCTGAGCATAGCAGCTACTCGACCTATACTAGTAGGACTCATAGGTAGATACATTTATGCATGTAGTTTCCATAAAATACCTGTAACGTAAATACACATCATATATATATATATATATATATTCAGTGATCATTAAAAATACGGGTTATGCACCGGGGCTTGTCTTGGGCAGGCTGTGGGTCAGCAAAGTCAGCACCAAAAGGCTCCGGGGCTCCCTCCTACACGAGGATCTCCTCCTCGTACTCCTCAATGACTTCCTCGTAATCCTGTTCGTCCACGAAGAAAAACTCTACCAACTTATGATCTACATGCATGAAATGATGATGCAACACTTAGTAATACGGCAACAGCAACTCTTAACATAAAATACAGCTATCAAGCTATTAAGCGAGTTCTACCGACTAAGGTGCTAAGTTACCTACTGTTACCACTAACAAGTATGAAGCATGACATATATCATCTTAGCAACTAAAGGTATTCTTACTCCTAATACCGATTTATTTTATATATGATAAAATAAGGGTACTAGCTATTCTATTTATCAACCTACTCTAGTGCTACAAAAATTATCAACCTACTCTAGTGCTATATAATAATTTAATGATCCTACTGTAAAAATTTTAGGACTAAAGCTGTTATCAATTTGACACAAAAATTTCTAAAATACTAATCTACATAATATTAAGCTCTCTAATTTAAATTTATGAACCTATCAGTATCACAGCTAACTGCAACTAACTACACCAATAGATAGATAGCATTTTTGTGAACCTAACAAATTTTGTTTCACTATTTTTGGACATCTATAAGATTTACTACAAATTATCAAAGTTCAGCTCAAAACTAAATTGGATAAGCATTTATTAATTCATTGGAAAATGGAAAATCAAATTCCACCACGCGGCCCAGAGCGCGACGGCTCGGCCTAGTCCGACGCAAACGCGCGCGCACATGCAATGCACTAGCGCGGCCCAACGCAAGTGCGGCCCATCCGCGCGATGGCGGCCCGCGACAAGGAGGCCCGCGCGCTTCAGCTGTTTTACGAAAACGACCCTAATCTACCGACCTTCACCCTGAGACCCACGGCACTATTCCTATAGTCGGCTACTTCACAGATAAACCCTCGGAATAAGCTGTCTTCGCAACGGCGACACCCTTGGCACCCCCGCGCGCGCACCGGCACGACAGCGCTGGCATAGGGCAGTTACGCCGGCCAGACTGGTCCCTCCCCGCCCCCAAATGCGAGCCGATGCTCAACTAGGCATAAACCCGAAGTGATGGGCGGCGACGCGATGAAAGGAGATGCTGTCCCGAGCTTCCTCCACGACGGCGGACTCCTCCCTGCAACGGTGGCCACGTTCCCATGAGCCAAGGCACAAACAACATGAACGAGCTCAAGGATGGGCATCAACGACTCACTCCGAACCTACCAGACGTGGTGGATTGACCGGAGACGAACTGAGCCGAGCTGGCCGCGTGCGCACGGACGGTGCGGTGGCGCATGGCGGTGGCAAGGCTGTGTCAGGGGAGGTTAGACGGCGGTAGCGATTTGGCAAAGGCGCGCAGGGTGATTAGGAGGTGGAGGCGAAGATAGCGGTGCAACGAATTGACACGAACTGCACTGGATAGGGAGCTTGCCTTCGACGCTGACCGACACGATCTTATTAACCCGGTGGAACGGCAACTCCAAATTGGGGCACGGCACGGTGCGGCTCGCTGCAAGGTGGGGTCGGGTGGGTGGCTGGCTACTCCGCAAAGCCGAGGATGGGGTTAATTGGATTGAGGTGGCTCCACTACGGCAAATTTAGAGGAGCGGGTTCGGCGACCGCGGAGCTAGAAGAACAGGGGAGACAGGCATGGCATGGCTCGTCGGTGCCGTGGCGAAACGTGGCTATCACTTTGGTGCATAATCGCGTACGGCTACAGGGCGATGCGGAAACGGCCAACGCATTTAGGACGGTGGGCCGCACGGCCATAATTTACAAACCGACGACGGTGGCTCGGTTCTACGCACCGTAGTGGCATGGCGCCGATCAGAGGAGATAGCAGCGTAGCGTCGTCGACCGCTAACATGACGGCAAGGCAGACAAGGCAAGGCGACGTGCGGGCAATGCCAAATGTGGCCACATGCCCACGGCAGCGCACAGACGAGCACGAGGTGGCAGGGCGGCAAGCGAACGCGACGGCGGTGGCAGAGCGCGCGGCGACTTCGCACAAGCGGCCAAGGCCAATAGCAGTGTAGTGGCACGACGCGCGGGGTCAGCGACATGGCGAAGTAGCTACAGTGGACTGGCCAGAGCAGCGGACCTACGGCGACGGCGGTGGTGGCCAAGCGGCCAGTGCGCGGCAACGACGGTGCGGGTTCGCGCGGCTATGCGCGTGCGTGTGCATGTGCGTGTGTGGTGCTTGCACGAACGCGACAGTAGTGGTGCGGGTGCGTGCGTCAGGGCGCGGTAGCGGTGGGGCAGGTGCGCACCTGGGTGAGCCAGAGCCACGATGCCGAGCCGAACCGAGACAATGACCGCGTCCCGATGCCGACACCGGCCGGAACGTGCCATGCACGATTTTTAAAGCTGCTAAAAAATCCAACTCGATGATCCAAATGCTAGACCAACTATTTCACGCTCGAGATGGTACATCAAACTATTAAAACAAACCCTAAAATCATGCCACCACTTAACCCGATCCTCCTATAAAAATTCCCAAACTTCGCTTCGTCGATCCATTTTTCGACTTAAGGAAATGACTAAGTCTTCGTTCGGATTCGCGTCAACTTCGATTTCCAAGCTATCAAATAAGCTATCTAGCGAATCCTGTTCTCGACCGCAAGTATTTCATCACCACCTATGAAGTTTGTACTACAAACTTTATTAAAGTGTCGGTATGCGTTCTATAGCATTTTTGTTCAATAAAAATTCGTCTAGAACCCTAAGTGACACAACGCGACATGAAATATAACATTCGTTTCGTGTTTCCGATAAACATTTCAAGTCACAGAAATTTATTTACACATTATAATTCATACTCTATCACATAATCATGATGCACATGCACTGTTTTAGCCAAAGATTGTACAGTGTAACACCAAGGGTGTTACAAATCTACCCCCCTAGAACAAAATCTCGACCCAAGATTTTATGTGCCTAGTGTGGGAAAGGAGATAGGAAATACATTTCAACGTAGCAACTACCTATCAGGACCAGAGAGAAGGTGGGGGTAATGCTTCAATATATATATCTCTTGTTCCCATGTGGCCTCATCCTCAGAGTGCTTTTGCCATTGCACCTTGTAAAACTTTACCACACTGTTCCTTGTCACTCTTTCCTTTTTATCTAGGATTTTAACAGGATGCTCAATATAAGTCAAATCAGGCTGGAGGGGAAGCCCTTCAATTTCCACACCTTCATCAGGAACCCGTAAACATTTCTTCAATCATGATACATGAAACACATTGTGTACCGTAGATAAAACATCGGGAAGCTAGAGACGATAACCAACTGGGCCACACTGCTCCAACACCTTGTAAGGACCCACATATCAAGGGGCTAGCTTGCCATGGATACCAAACCGATGCACCCCTCTCATAGGAGACACCTTAAGATACACAAAATCCCCAGCTGCAAACTACAAGTGCCTTCTTCGCTTGTCTGTATAAGCTTTCTGTCAGCTTTGAGCTGCCTTCAAGTGACTCTAAATAATGCTTACTTGCTCTCGAGCCTCCTTGATGAAATCTAGCCCAAAGTATCCACGGTCTCCCACTTCATCCCAATTAAGTGGTCTCCTACACTTTCTTCCATATAGAGCTTCAAATGGTGCCATGTGGATGCTTTCTTGGTAGCTATTATTGTAAGAAAATTCAGCTAACTTCAGGCATCCATCCCACTTCTCAGGAAAAGAAATGGCACAAGCTCTCAACATATCCTCGAGCACCTGGTTCACCCTTTTAGTTTGGCCATTAGTTTATGGATGATATGCTGAGCTTCTAAGGAGACGAGTACCAAGACATTCCTGGAGTTACTCCCAGAAACGAGAGACAAAAACTTGTAACACCTCGGGTGTTAGCCTTGCATAACTTGACTCGCATAACATGAGCATGAGCATCAAGCATTCATAAATCATCACTTACAATTGAAACATTTGATCGAAACATATGAAACATTGCTTGTTATCTCGTGTTTCTTGGAACATATGCCTATGATCATGTGCAAATGAATGCAAGTGGGTAATGTTGGTCACTAAAACACTTTAGCTACACTTAGGTTAACAAAAGAAACCTTGTTCATGAAGGTCACCTTTCATGATCAAGCACTTAAGTAATATCACATGTGTTGACCTGGATAGCTATAGGAGTGACTACTACATGAAATGCTTAAATGACCTTGCAAATTGTTTAAACATGCTTAGGATATCATTAGGAACAACTTTGGTATTTAGTGCTAAGGCTAGTTTGGTCATTTAGCCATGGTTTGTGTATGTATCATGATTTCAAAGTGACATGTTTGACTAAAGTTGAACTAGGTGTTAGGGACCTTGCATGGAGGAGTTCACTAAAGCAAAGTTGTAGTGTTTGACATAAGGAACAACTTTTATTTTTGGGTCATGGACTGATTTAGCTTCTAACATGCTTGAATGGGTCCCACAAAAACCAGCAAAATCTTGATTTCAACACTTAAGCATTTTTCTAAGTCTAGGTTCATCGACCGACTGACAGGCTCACTTTGGGGATGTTTTTTCTCAGTTTCGGTTGCGAATTAGCACGAGATCATTGAACGACATTTGTAGCTGGTACTTAGGTCTACGAAATTTATTCAGGGGGTTTGTACTAAGGAGCCACGGATTTGCAGATAAATCAACGAGAAAACACGCTGTCAGGCGTCCCGTTCGCGTCTGAATCAACTGAATCGCAACGTTCAGTGGCCGACCGCCGTCAGGCCTTGGCCGCCGCGTGGCGCGGGAAACGGCCGCGCGTCGCCGCCGGTCTGTCCGCGCAGGCCACGACGCGCCCGAGCGCGCCTTCATCACGCCAGCGCCCGCCCGCACTCAGCCGAGCACCCATTTGCTTCGCCTCGGTCCCCTTCGCCGTCTCGCAGCGCCAGCAGCATTTCCGCAGCTCCGCCGTCGCCATAGCTGCGCACAGCTCGCGCCTAGCCACTCCAGCACCACCGCCATAGCTCCACCGTCTCCCCAGCACCCCGTAGCTTCTTCCCGTGCCCGCCATTCGCGTTCGGTAAGCGTCAGCGCCGTGCAAAGGCTCACCGGAGCTTCACCGCCGTGTCCGTCGTCGTGGCCACGCCGTTGTAGTCTACCATTCCACGCGATAGCTGATGCGCTGGGTTCGCTGTAGTCCACTGGTGCTCGTCCGAGCTCTAGGTCGAGCCATCGTAGCCCCCACCGGCGTACCGCCGACGTCCCGCCTCGCCGAGCCGCCATGGTCGCCGCCGTCGTCGCTGGTGTCGACGATAGGGCCGGCCAAGTATACCAATCGACGCGCTAGGTCGAGTAGAAGGTCTAGTGATGATGTCACCGCCGGCGAACTCGCCGCCGTCGAGTTTTGGCCGCGTCCGTCGAGCAGCGCCGCTGTGCTCTGTTTTTGTCTCGCTGACCAGTGGGTCCCGCGTGTCAGCGACTCAGCATTTCAAATCCAGTTCAGTTTGAATGCAGATTCACATGTGTTTTGTTATTTTTGTATCTTTAGTTTGGTAGCTCCTAAAAATTGTGAAATAAATATGATTGTGTTGCTTAGGAAGTATAGTATTTAATAAAAATATGTTCTTGGTTTCAACAGTAGAAATTTCTGGAGATTTAAATCAGGATTTGAAATGTGCTTTTGAATGTATTTAAATTTGTTTATTTTATATCTAGAGTTCCTGTGCTCCAAAAATTATGAACTTTTTTGTGGTAGGCTATTCTTGTCATATATGAACTCTAGTAAAAATTTGAGGACCAGTGCATGTGTATAATTATAGTTATAGATTTTTCCTTTATGGCTAGTCCATCCTTGCATGATTTTTTATAAATTAATTATGAGTCCAAAATTCATGAAATTTGTTGGAGATAATCCTAGTACCTTATGGATGTTAAGAAAAATAAGAAATCTGTTGCTTGACACTTTTCAATAGGATTTTCCATTTATGCTATTTCAAGCCTTGCTTCCTTATCATTTTTGTATAGAATGTTCTACTTAGTAAAATGACATGAAATTTTTATAGTAGTCCTTTGATAGCATTAGTAAGACTCTGTAAAATTTTGAGAATTTATTAAGCACATCTGATATATATTTATTATTTAACCTAGATATCTAAATAAAATAATAAAGGCAATTTAATAAATAGTTTGGGCTTCACCATTATATTATCTAAAATGTCTTTGGTATGCCTATACTGTTGGTAGATTTTAAGTTGTCAAATTTGGAATGATTACATGAAGTAGAGGTGTTATTACTTTATATTGCATGTTAAATAGTTTCCGGACTAATTCTAGAGTGTGATGAGTTGCATATTGAAACTGATGTGTACTGTAAAAATGGTTAATAACAAAGTGGTAGAGAATTTGATAAGCTTTCCAGAAAAGTCCTGGATCACTGTTTTTGGATTTGTAGAACTCCAGTTATGAGTGAAACAAGTAGCTCTTGTTTGTGGCATAGTCGATGCATTGTAGAAGTAGTTAAGTAATAATCGAGAAGAGATATGCACCTACTCAAACAACGTGATGCACTTGTTAACATATATGCATTCGTAATACTTATACCATACTCATGCATCTAGGATCGGAGGAAGAGATCACGTTGTTGGAATTCAAGAAGCGAGAGGAAGGAACCCGCAGGGAGGATCCGCAAGCCGCAGCTCTCAAGGCGTGGAGCGAAACCTCAAGAGCTTCCTGAGTGCCCCGATCATCGCCCTACTTCCTTTCTGCGAGGCAAGCCCCGAGCATTATAAGTCTCCCGATGAATTTACAAATATTTACTTACGTATTTATGATTGATGCATTAGGTTATAAGAGTTGAATGAAACCACTTGATGCATGTACATTCCTTGTCCAAATATTACACCAGAATCGGGTATAGGTCCGAGGATCAAATATATATGCTTAGCCATGCTTAGACCGGTAGAAGTCGGGTGATGTCCTCGTCACCGCGAGATATAGGTGGATACCGGAGCACGGTTGGCTATATCGCTATCGTGGAATGTAACCATGTGGTAAAAGTAAATCGAGACCGGACGGGAAGTAGATAGAGAAGCAACAAGACATGGAGGTCTTGGGTGTGGATTTATCCCGTCTATGTCGATTAAGGACCGCATCTGCTGTTGGTGCTTCGACAAGATTGAGCGCATGCCTCTCACTTAGCTGGCGGATAACTCGTTCCGACCGCGAAGCCGAGTAATTCAACTCGTGCCGGGAATCGTTACACAGCGCTCCTTCCGGGAACGATCGAGACTAAGCCCAAGGGCGAGCTTGGCTTTGAGCATCCTGCATCTGGTGTTCCAGTTAGCGGCGCGTATGATCTGAGACCATGAAATGTGTACCGAGTTGTATCAAAGGTGACCTAAGGCTATCGTGGTTTGGTAGACTGGTTTGTGTTAGGAATAAATTCCCAATTGGTTGAAAATCGATTCGAATCGCCGTCTCTCCCGGATAGTGAGAAACTTGGCTAGTCCCAACATCGTAGTAAGCGTGTTATGGAACATGATGGTTCGGACGAAAATAGAATTACAATACCGCTATGGTTACTATTGTATGCTTCTAAAGGATGTACCACATGTTTGGCATGTGATAGTTGCTAACCTAGAAATGAATAGTTATAATTAACTTGGTAAAGAATTAGTAATCTGTACCATGATTTAATTGCTTTTACGCAAAAATGTTGTCAAGTTACGTCCACTTATACAGACCTTGCATAATCCTTGAGTCATTTTATTTTCGGTTCATGACGGGTAAGTCTAGTGAGTACCTTCTCGTACTCGGGGTTTATTTTCCCAATGTTGCGTATGGCACTTTGTGTATCATGGTTATTGCAAGAGTTGCTTCTATCCCATTGTGGATGAGGAGTAAGCCTTGGGCGAGCTTCCTTAGTAATTCCTATCCTTGCTTTTGTGGACCGTGATCTAGCTTGGCAATCGTATCAAACTATGTTGGAAACTTTATCTTGAAACTTATTTGCTTCCGCTTTATTTATCAAACTCGGTTTGTAATAACTTTTTATTACAGACTCGATGATGAAAAGTATCTGTGAACTTTATGTAATATGTGGCATGTATGTTGAATCTGTCTGCGATCTTGGTTGTTGTAAATCGCTTTATCGAGACCCGTCGTGGTACTCGATGGACTACCGGGTTTATATGGGTTCAAGTATGACGGTCGACACCGCTTGCGGATTGCCATTGTACTTGTATTCTTATAAATTGGTCGGTTCTGCGACGGTGGCATCGAGCAAGATTCAACGTTAATTGTCACAAGTGTATTTAAAAACAAAGTTTTGTTTTCCAAAAACCCTTCTCTAGCAACTATTAGTTATATAATAGGTATTTGAAATCTAAAGTGTGCCAATGATCACTTTCCTTATGCCCAAATTAAGGACTATTAGGTGGCTATTTAAGTACTAACATGGGGGTTTTATTTAAGTAGTCCATACGGCGTGCTATAGTATGGATGCCATTCACTTGAGTGGTAATGTATGGATCAAATGCCTCTCGCGCCAAGGTAAGATGAGTGTATGACCGCAAGATGTGAGCGTGCGGTCGGGAAGAGTTAGCTTTGGTACGACTATGTATGCATGCTTCCATGTGTATATATGGTACGTATTTAATTGTGGGTTAAATTATTGTCGGGTAGATTGATACGGAAGTATATGTGTATGGGTATACATATATGGAAGTATTTACAATTACATTCTCGCATATTTATTATGGGTTTAGGGCTGAAATGAGATCTTATGCAGGTACACTAACAAATGTAAACGTGTAGCTCGACTAGTTACGCTATTTATGAGAGAACGTATGTATGCCACCGTGTCTACCGTTAGAAACAAATTTTTCCTAAGTTTGTGAGGACGCGTGCGGACGAGCATGCATCATGATAATTACCATTCACATAATTACATTGTTCCTCCCTTATAAAATTCTTACTCGGTTATGTAACTCTTATCCATTATGGCATTGTCTCACCAAGGGTACATGTTAATGGTGCGAGATGGCACGCACCAAGCAGACCGCTCGCAAGTCCACCGGAGGCAGAGCTCCCCGCCGTCAGCTTGCTCCACGTACTCGTCAATGACACACGTTCCTTGGAGAGTTTGGGATGCCTACACTCTTGTGGAGAGTGCTTAGTTATGTAGGCTATCTAGATGGAATGGAACCCCGCTACTTCTGGGCGAATGAGCAGTTGGGAGAAGGTCTCTTAGTTCTTTGTGGAGGCCGTTGTTCGTCCCCGAGGTGACGATTCTGAGAGGACAGTGGGTGTTATGAGTCAACTGGCAGGATCTACTGAAGAAGCAAGCGGTGGCGAGCAGCCTTTGGGATCTGAGGGACATCATGGATCGTTTTCCTCGTGAGAGCCGGCAGCCGCTTTGGTTGGAGTCTTTCCAAGAGGTAACCCTCCAACGACTCATGGCGGCAGACAAGAGGAAAATCTTTGGAGATTGGTGCAAATGGAGGCGAATAGTGATAACCCTTCCATGAGCGCCATGTTCGCAATGATGAGAGTGTTGGATGGAGTTGAAGGTAGCCTCAGACGTGTGTCTGGTGCTCTTGGTCATGCCCGTGAGGACCGACGTCAGCTTCAGAGGGAGCACGACGCCGAGATTGAGAGGCTCACTGAAGAAATGACTCGGTTAACTCACCAGTGGAATGCAGCCTGGTCCAGGGAAGATGTCCTAAGAGCTCGACAGTTTGAGCTGGGACAGCAGCTGGCCAATGCGGAAGAATACAATGATAATCTGCATGAAGAGGTTCATCTTCTGAACAATCAGCTCCACCCTTATGTCCCACCTGGAGCCGCAGAAATGGATCTAGAAGGGTACGAGGAAGGAGAAGAAGAAGTAGAACCTGAGGAAGGAGATGATCTTGCGTCTGACCTCGATAGTGATCATGATGAGGATTAGATCGCTTAGCATTTAGTGGAAGGACTAATGTATCACCTTTATTTATGTAATGGACCTGTAGTTTGAATTTGGCATTAGTAACCAGACTATCATGTAATGTGGATTAAGTGCACCTTTGGTTGAAAATCAATGCAATTACATTTCCTTGTTGGTGATCATGAGTTAACTTTGCATGCGTTATGAGCGCGATAAGTGGTCAAATTGGGGATGCCATGTTATGAGAATGAATTGTTATGCCTCTGCTTTTATTGTGAATTTGAGAATTTCTCCAAAGGATTTCAGTTTGGCATGATTATGATTCATTTGCAATCTCGTGACATCAACCAATAATCGCTTATTGTTGCAACTTCATGCAGATGACGCCGCACCAGTCTTTGGAGCCGGTAGCGATCCACGATGGCAATGGTGATGACTTACCACCGCCGCCGCCGCCGTCTACTCAGGAGTTCTTTGCCCAGTTCCTAGGGAGCCAGAGGACAATGGAAGAAGCTTTGCGCCTTATCACGCAAAACACTACTCGTGGCCACCCACAAAGAACCAGGGGCCGAGCCTAATCAAAGACAGATTCATTCAAGGAGTTTCGGACACGGTTACCGATCTTCAAGGTGGTGAGGAACCACCGCAGCCGATGAGTGGCTGAATACCATCGAAAGCGAAATTTCGCTCGCTAAGGGTCACAGAGCACACCGAAAGCGTAATATGCTTCTCATCAATTGCAAGGACCAAAGCGGAATCTAGTGGACGCACTTCACCTGTCGTCTCTACACGCTAATGCGAGAGTGACTGGGGATCAATTCAAAGCTGGCTTTTAGGGGACACCATATTCCCCGGGCCTGATGCGCATGAAAGCAGCAGAATTTATGAGGCTCACTCAGGGAACAAAGTCACTCACAGAATATATGCACGCATTCAACAACTTGTCAAGATATGCTCCAAGTTTCGTGGATACTGAAGAGAAAAAGATTGAGAGTTTCAAGCGAGGGTTGGGTACCAAATTAATGAAGACCATGGCCAATTCTCGATGTACCACGTACAACGAGTTTATTAGTGACGCCTTGACCCAAGAAAACCACAACAACATGCATGCAGTTGCTAAGGGGCGCAAGAGGACATATGAGGCCGGTGCCTCCGGATCCTTCCAATCAAAAGCTCCTATCACAGCTAGGCCACAATTCCGTCCACCTGCACCCAAGTTTAGGCCTCCACCACCGAAAGCTCAGAATAACAGGCCACATAAACCATTCCATAAGGCGTTCACTATTGCCTTACCAAAAGGAAATGGCAATCAGGACAGCTCTGCCGGATTCAGAAGTAATCAACCATGTTTCAACTGCAACCAACTGGGTCATTGGTCCAAAGAATGCCCCCACCCCAAGAGGAATGGCAACCCCACGCAGAACAATCAGAGGCAGGTGAATGCCAGGGCACGTCAGGGACAAGTGCATTATACCGCTGTGGAGGAAGTGCCCGCCGGAGAAGTTGTCACGGCTGGTATGTTTCTTGTCAACAAGCATCCATTGTTGTTTTATTTGATTCGGGAGCTTCTCATTCATTTATGAGTCAAGCATTTGCATCTAGACATGATCAAGAAATTATATAAGTAAGTAAAGGGGTTTTAACATAAGTTCAAATAGGGGAACTCACTACCAAAAGATAGTCAAAAATGTACTCATCTTGATACAAGGGAGGAGTACACAACAGATTTGATAATATTGCCGTGGATTGTCGATAAGTGTAATCTTAGGCATGAATTGGATGAAGGATCATGGTGTTCTTATTGACACTAGCACCCATACCATTATGTTGAGAGAACCCACGGGAGGGAATGCTTTTCTAGTCCCACTCTCCGCCGAATTCAACCCCAACATTTAGCTTTGTGCTATCCAAACCACCACAATATGTGATATCCCGGTGGTTGGTGAGTTTCCTGATGTATTTCCGGAGGAATTACCAGGTCTACCACCGGATAGGGACGTGAAATTTAAGATTGAATTAGTGCCAGGTACCGCACCCATATCCCAAGGCCCTATAGAATGCCACCCAATGAGTTAGCGTAACTCAAGGTTCAATTGCAAGATCTATTGGACAAGGGTCTTATTCAACCTAGCTCATCTCCGTGGGGATGTCCAGCACTGTTTGTGAAAAAGAAGGATAAGTCACTGAGAATGTGTGTAGATTACAGACCACTCAATGCTATGACCATCAAGAACAAATATCCATTACCCCACATCGACATCTTGTTCGATCAGCTAGCGAAGGCAAAGGTATTCTCCAAAATTGACTTGAGATCGAGTTACCATCGATAAAAGATCGAATCGGAGGATATACCCAAAATCGCTTTCTACTAGGTATGGGCTTATACGAGTATTTGGTTATGTCTTTCGGACTAACAAATGCTCCACCTATTTCATGTACCTGATGAACTCGGTATTCATGCCCGAACTTGACAAGTTCGTGGTAGTGTTTATTGATGATATATTGATTTATTCAGAAAATGAGACCGATCATGAAGAGCATCTGAGGATTGTCCTATCCAGACTGAGGGAGCATAAGTTATATGCCAAGTTTAGCAAATGTGAATTTTGGATGAGCAAAGTACCTTTCTTAGGTCACATTTTATCACGAGATGGAATCTCGATGAGACCCATCCAAAGTACAAGAGGTCATGGATTGGAAAGCCCCAACTTCGGTTCATGAAGTTCGGAGTTTTCTAGGGTTAGCAGGGTACTATCGTCGGTTTATTCCAGATTTCTCAAAGATAGCTAAGCCTATGACCAGGCTACTTCGTAAAGAAGAAGAAAGTACAAATGGACACAAGAATGTGAAACAACTTTTCATACCCTCGTAACTTTGTTGACTACTACACTTTGTGCTAGCACAACCCGGACATTGAAAAGCCTTTTGATGTATTTTGTGATGCATCGAGAATAGGTTTGGGATGTGTGCTTATGCAAGAAGGGAGAGTAATTGCATATGCCTCCCGGCAATTGAGAAAACATGAAGTCAACTACCCTACACATGATTTGGAACTTGCAGCCGTTGTCCATGCACTAAAGATATGGAGACATTACTTGTTGGGCAATGTATGTCATATCTATACTGACCACAAAAGCCTCAAGTATATCTTTACCCAACCAGAGCTGAACATGAGACAACGAAGATGGTTAGAATTGATTAAGGACTATAATTTGGAGGTGCATTACCATCCGGGTAAAGCTAATGTAGTAGCCGATGCACTCAGTCGGAAGTCCCATTGTAACACTGTGGAAGCATTGCTGGAAGATGGATTCAACTTGTTACATCCTGCTGTACTACACAATATCACAATCAGTTGTTCACTTGAGGGCAAAATCATAGAGCTACAGCAGACTGATGTAGGAATAAGTCACATCAAGAGAAAAATGCAAGAGCAAGAGGCCAAACATTTTAGATTGGACGAAAGAGGTGTATTATGGTTTGAGGACCGACTAGTGGTGCCGAAAGACCGTGAGCTAAGGAATCAAATTTTAGAAGAAGCTCACTCGTCCAAATTGTCTATCCACCCGGGTAGTAGTAAAATGTATCAAGATTTGAAAACCCGTTTTTGGTGGACTAAGATGAAGAAAGAGATCGCAGACCTCGTTGCTAGGTGTGATATAATCGATGAGAGTGAAAGCCGTCCATATGAAAACCGGGCCGGATTACTTCAGCCATTGCCTATTCCAGATGGAAATGGGAAGAAATCAGCATGGACTTTATCACAGCCTTCCAACGACGCCACAAGGTCACGATTCAATCTGGGTCATTGTTGATCGTCTTACCAAGTCAAGACACTTTATACCCGTGAACACGCGGTATATAGTTGGGAAATCTGCTGAGATATATATGTTGCCCAGATCGTGAGATTGCATGGAGTACCCAGGACCATAATCTCGGATAGAGGACCACAGTTCATAGCTCGTTTAAGGAGCATTTACACCAAGCTTTGGGAACCAAGCTAATCGGAAGTTCAACTTATCATCCGCAAACTTCGAGATGAATGAGAGCGAGTGAACCAAATCCTAGAAGATTTACTTAGAGCTTGTGTTATATCTTCAAAAGGTTCATGGGAGAAATGGTTACCTTTAGCTGAATTCTCCTATAACAACAGCTTATCAAGCGAGTATCAAAATGGCTCCATTTGAAGCCTTGTATGGCGTAAAGTGCGAGAACTCCCTTGAACCTGGATTGAGCCCGGTGAAAGGAGATACTTTGGTATTGATTTTGTAAATGAAGCCAAGAGCAAGTACGTATCATCCAACAACACATGAAGGCAGCTCAATCAAGACAGAAAAGTTATGCCGAACGGAAGAAGAAGACCACTAACTTTTGAAGTGGGTCACTATGTATACTTGAGAGTATCACCCATGAAAGGCGTGAAAAGATTTGGGATGAAAAAGAAGCTTTCACCAAGATATGTAGGGCCATACAAAATTTTGGAACGAAAAGGAAGGTTGCATATAAGTTACAACTTCCACCGAGATGAGTGCAATCTTTGATGTGTTCCATGTTTCTCAGCTAAAGAAATGTCTTCGAGTACCGGAAGAAGCTATTGCACCCGCCAACGTGCAGCTTCAATCGGATTTGACCTATGAAGAAAAGCCAATTCGAGTATTAGAAGAGATGGAGAGAGTGACAAGGAGTAAGATTATTAAGTTCTATAAGGTGGTGTGGAACAATCATAGTGAACAAGATGCTACGTGGAAAAGAGAGGATTATCTGCAAGAAGTTTATCCCGCCTTTTTCCAAGAATGGTAGGTCTTGCAAATCTTGGGACGAGATTTTTATAAGGGGGAGGGGCTGTAACACCTCGGGTGTTAGCCTTGCATAACTTGACTCGCATAACATGAGCATGAGCATCAAGCATTCATAAATCATCACTTACAATTGAAACATTTGATCGAAACATATGAAACATTGCTTGTTATCTCGTGTTTCTTGGAACATATGCCTATGATCATGTGCAAATGAATGCAAGTGGGTAATGTTGGTCACTAAAACACTTTAGCTACACTTAGGTTAACAAAAGAAACCTTGTTCATGAAGGTCACCTTTCATGATCAAGCACTTAAGTAATATCACATGTGTTGACCTGGATAGCTATAGGAGTGACTACTACATGAAATGCTTAAATGACCTTGCAAATTGTTTAAACATGCTTAGGATATCATTAGGAACAACTTTGGTATTTAGTGCTAAGGCTAGTTTGGTCATTTAGCCATGGTTTGTGTATGTATCATGATTTCAAAGTGACATGTTTGACTAAAGTTGAACTAGGTGTTAGGGACCTTGCATGGAGGAGTTCACTAAAGCAAAGTTGTAGTGTTTGACATAAGGAACAACTTTTATTTTTGGGTCATGGACTGATTTAGCTTCTAACATGCTTGAATGGGTCCCACAAAAACCAGCAAAATCTTGATTTCAACACTTAAGCATTTTTCTAAGTCTAGGTTCATCGATCAATCGATGTGCTCACTTTGGGGATGTTTTTCTCTCAGTTTCGGTTGCGAATTAGCACGAGATCATTGAACGACATTTGTAGCTGGTACTTAGGTCTACGAAATTTATTCAGGAGGTTTGTACTAAGGAGCCACGGATTTGCAGATAAATCAACGAGAAAACACGCTGTCAGGCGTCCCGTTCGCGTCTGAATCAACTGAATCGCAACGTTCAGTGGCCGACCGCCGTCAGGCCTTGGCCACCGCGTGGCGCGGGAAACGGCCGCGCGTCGCCGCCGGTCTGTCCGCGTAGGCCACGACGCGCCCGAGCGCGCCTTCATCACGCCAGCGCCCGCCCGCACTCAGCCGAGCACCCATTTGCTTCGCCTCGGTCCCCTTCGCCGTCTCGCGGCGCCAAGAAAGATTTCCAGCTCATTGCCGCCATAGCTGCGCGACACTCGCGCTTAGCCACTCCAAAGCACCACCGCCATAGCTCCACCGTCTCCCCAGCACCCCGTAGCTTCTTCCCGTGCCCGCCATTCGCGTTCGGTAAGCGTCAGCGCCGTGCAAAGGCTCACCGGAGCTTCACCGCCGTGTCCGTCGTCGTGGCCACGCCGTTGTAGTCTACCATTCCACGCGATAGCTGATGCGCTGGGTTCGCTGTAGTCCACTGGTGCTCGTCCGAGCTCTAGGTCGAGCCATCGTAGCCCCCACCGGCGTACCGCCGACGTCCCGCCTCGCCGAGCCGCCATGGTCGCCGCCGTCGTCGCTGGTGTCGACGATAGGGCCGGCCAAGTATACCAATCGACGCGCTAGGTCGAGTAGAAGGTCTAGTGATGATGTCACCGCCGGCGAACTCGCCGCCGTCGAGTTTTGGCCGCGTCCGTCGAGCAGCGCCGCTGTGCTCTGTTTTTGTCTCGCTGACCAGTGGGTCCCGCGTGTCAGCGACTCAGCATTTCAAATCCAGTTCAGTTTGAATGCAGATTCACATGTGTTTTGTTATTTTTGTATCTTTAGTTTGGTAGCTCCTAAAAATTGTGAAATAAATATGATTGTGTTGCTTAGGAAGTATAGTATTTAATAAAAATATGTTCTTGGTTTCAACAGTAGAAATTTCTGGAGATTTAAATCAGGATTTGAAATGTGCTTTTGAATGTATTTAAATTTGTTTATTTTATATCTAGAGTTCCTGTGCTCCAAAAATTATGAACTTTTTGTGGTAGGCTATTCTTGTCATATATGAACTCTAGTAAAAATTTGAGGACCAGTGCATGTGTATAATTATAGTTATAGATTTTTCCTTTATGGCTAGTCCATCCTTGCATGATTTTTTATAAATTAATTATGAGTCCAAAATTCATGAAATTTGTTGGAGATAATCCTAGTACCTTATGGATGTTAAGAAAAATAAGAAATCTGTTGCTTGACACTTTTCAATAGGATTTTCCATTTATGCTATTTCAAGCCTTGCTTCCTTATCATTTTTGTATAGAATGTTCTACTTAGTAAAATGACATGAAATTTTTATAGTAGTCCTTTGATAGCATTAGTAAGACTCTGTAAATTTTTGAGAATTTATTAAGCACATCTGATATATATTTATTATTTAACCTAGATATCTAAATAAAATAATAAAGGCAATTTAATAAATAGTTTGGGCTTCACCATTATATTATCTAAAATGTCTTTGGTATGCCTATACTGTTGGTAGATTTTAAGTTGTCAAATTTGGAATGATTACATGAAGTAGAGGTGTTATTACTTTATATTGCATGTTAAATAGTTTCCGGACTAATTCTAGAGTGTGATGAGTTGCATGTTGAAACTGATGTGTACTGTAAAAATGGTTAATAACAAAGTGGTAGAGAATTTGATAAGCTTTCCAGAAAGTCCTGGATCACTGTTTTTGGATTTGTAGAACTCCAGTTATGAGTGAAACAAGTAGCTACTGTTTGTGGCATAGTCGATGCATTGTAGAAGTAGTTAAGTAATAATCGAGAAGAGATATGCACCTACTCAAACAACGTGATGCACTTGTTAACATATATGCATTCGTAATACTTATACCATACTCATGCATCTAGGATCGGAGGAAGAGATCACGTTCTTGGGAATTCGAAGAAGCGGAGGAAGGGAACCCGCAGGAGGATCCGCAACGCCGCAGCTCCGAAGGCGTGGAGCGAAACCTGAAGAGCTTCCGGAGTGCCCCGATCATCGCCCTACTTCCTTTCTGCGAGGCAAGCCCCCGGAGCATTATAAGTCTCCCAGTAATTTACAAATATTTACTTACGTATTTATGATTGATGCATTAGGTTATAAGAGTTGAATGAAACCACTTGATGCATGTACATTCCTTGTCCAAATATTACACCTGTAACCGGTATAGGTCCGGATCAAATATATATGCTTAGCCATGCTTAGACCGGTAGAAGTCGGGTGATGTCCTCGTCACTGCGAGATATAGGTGGATACCGAGCACGGTTGGCTATATATCTATCGTGGAATGTAACCATGTGGTAAAAGTAAATCGAGACCGGACGGGAAGTAGATAGAGAAGCAACAAGACATGGAGGTCTTGGGTGTGGATTTATCCCGTCTATGTCGATTAAGGACCGCATCTGTTGTTGGTGCTTCCGACAAGATTGAACGCATGCCTCTCACTTACTTGGCCGGATAACTCGTTCCGGACCGCGAAGCCGAGTAATTCAACTCGGCCGAAATCGCTTACATTGTGCGCTCCTTCCGGGAACGATCGATCGAGCCCAAAGGGCGTGCTTGGCCTGAGCATCCCGGCATCTGGTGTTCCAGATTATCTTGGCGCGATCTGAGACCCATGAAATGTGTACCGAGTTGTATCAAAGGTGACCTAAGGCTATCGTGGTGGTAGACTGGGTTTGTGTTAGGAATAAATTCCCACCGGTTGAAAATCGATTCGAATCACCGCCTCTCCGGATAGTGAGAAACTTGGCTAGTCCCAACATCGTAGTAACTTGTGTTATGGAACATGATGGTTCGGACGAAAATAGAATTACAATACCCTATATTTACTATTGTATGCTTCTAAAGGATGTACCACATGTTTGGCACAGATAGTTGCTAACCTAGAAATGAATAGTTATAATTAACTTGGTAAAGAATTAGTAATCGTACCATGATTTAATTGCTTTTACGCAAAAATGTTGTCAAGTTACGTCCCACTTATACAAATTTGCATAATCCTTGGAGTCATTTTATTTTCTCGGTTCATGACGGGTAAGTCTAGTGAGTACCTTCTCGTACTCGTGGTTTATTTTCCCAATGTTGCGATGGCACTGTGTGTATCATGGTTATTGCAAGAGTTGCTTCTATCCCATTTGGATGAGGAGTAAGCCTTGGGCAGGCTTCCTTAGTAATTCCTATCCTTGCTTTTGTGGACCGTGATCTAGCTTGGCAATCGTATCAAACTATGTTGGAAACTTTATCTTCGAACTTATTTGCTTCCGCTTTATTTATCAAACTCGGTTTGTAATAACTTTTATTCGTACTCTGATGATGAAAAGTATCTGTGAACTTTATGTAATATGTGGCATGTATGTTGAATCCTGTACGATCTTGATTGTTGTAAATCGTTTATCGAGACCCGTCGTGGTAATCGACGGACTACCGGGTTTATATAGGTTCAAGTATGACAGTGCGACCGCTTGCGGATTGCCATTGTACTTGTATTCTTATAAATTGGTCGGTTCTGCGACAAAACTGACCCTCTGTCAGAGAAGATAGTAAGGGGAACTCCGTGTAGGGTCACAATCCAATCAAAATATATCTCAGCATACTTTCGGGTTGTATATCTAGTGTCCACCAGGATAAAATGAGCAGACTTAGTGAGACGGTCCACAATGACTGAAATAGAATCATAGCCCTTGGATGTGCAGGACAAACCCACCACAAAGTCCATGGAGATATCTTCCCATTTCCAAACAGGAATGGGCAAGGGCTGCAAATATCCCGGAGTACGCATATGATCTGTTTTAACTCTCCCACAAGTGTCGCACTCCACGACATACTAGATGATGTCCTGCTTTATGTTGGACCACCAGTACAAGTGGCACAAATCATGATGCATCTTGTTGCTGCCCGAATGGATAGACAGCTTTGAATGATGAGCTTCATTCAAAATCTTCCTTCTCAGCTCCTCATTTGAGGGAACCACCAATCTTTCTTTGTATCTCATTACTCCTTGCTCATCAATACTAAAGTGAGGACCACGCCCTTTGGTAATCAGTTTCTTGATGGGAGGAATTTCTTCAGTGTCTTGCCTCTGCTCTAGAATAATCTGCTCCAGCAATTCTGAGGTCAAGGCAATGTGAGCCAGCACCTCTGCATGGTTGAGAGACAAAGGTGTTTCTTCAACCTGATGTGACTTTTGGCTCAAAGCATCAGCCACTACATTGGCCTTTCCTGGGTGGTAATGTACCTCCAAGTTATAATCCTTAATCAATTCCAACCACCTTCTTTGCCTCATATTTAACTCAGACCGGGTAAAAATATACTTGAGGCTCTTGTGATCTGTAAAAATATACACTTTGTTGCCCAACAGATAGTGCCTCCAAATCTTTAGAGCGTGGACCACAGCAGCCAGCTCTAAATCATGGGTGGGATAATTTACTTCGTGCTTTTTCAGTTGGTGCGAAGCATAAGCTATCACACGCCCATCTTGCATAAGCACACATCCCAACCCCATCTTCGAGGCATCACAATATACATCAAAGGGTCTATCAATATCTGGTTGGGCCAACACAGGAGCAGTGGTCAGAAATATCTTCAGAGCTTGGAAAGCTTCTTCATAGGCTGGGCTCCAATCAAACTTGGCTTCTTTTTGAAGCAACTTGGTCATCGGTTGAGCTATCTTGGAGAAGTCTGGAATGAAACGCCGATAGTACCCAGCTAGACCAAGGAACTAACAAATCTAGTGCACAGACTCAAGAGACTTCCAATTCAGTACATCTTGCACCTTGCTGGGATCTACAGAAATGTCGTGAGGTGTCAAAACATGCCCCAAAAACTACACTCGATCTAACCAAAATTCATACTTGCTGAATTTAGCATACAGCTTGTGTTCCCTCAATCAAGTCAGTACAGTCCGAAGGTGTTGGGCATGTTCTTCATTGTTCTTGGAATATATCATGATATCATCAATGAACACCACAACAAACTTATCCAACTCCGACATAAAGACTGAATTCATCAGGTACATGAAGAATGCAGGAGCGTTGGTGAGACCAAAAGACATTACTAGGTACTCATACAGCCCATACCTAATAGAAAAAGCTATCTTTGGTATATCATGTGGTCTAATCTTGATCTGATGATAGCTTGAACGGAGGTCAATCTTGGAGAACACCTTGGTACCAGCTAGCTAATCGAACAAAGTATCTATGCGGGGAAAAGGATACTTGTTCTTAACTGTTACCGCATTAAGAGGGCGGTAATCCACACACATCCACAGAGTGCCATCCTTCTTCTTTACAAAAATGGTTGGACAACCCCATGGTGAAGAGTTAGGATGGATGAAGCCTTTTTCTATCAATTCTTCCAACTACTTCTTTATTTTAGCCAACTCCTTTGAAGCCATGTGGTACGGGCGTCAGGAGATAGGAGCAGTACCAGGCTCTAGCTCAATGGAGAACTCCACCTCTCTGTCCGGTGGCAACCTAGGTAGATCTTTGGAAAAAACATCCAGGAACTCACATACTATTGAAATAGAGGCAAGATCAGGGGAAGCTTCAGCATGAGCAGCAACAGGTACGACTGGATCTGAGGGTACCAGAAGAGACATTCTATCCTCAGAAGAAGGAAGCCGTAACTCGACAATTCTCTGCTTCAAATCCAAGACTACTCCATACACCCGCAACCAGTTCATTCCAAGAATAGCATCAATGCCTTGCCTAGGTAGTACCATGAACTGGAGGTGGTAAGTATGAGTGGCTAATACCAAGCTTACTGTGTCTGTCCGAGTATTGATGCACATCTGCGCACCCGGAGTACGGATTCTATAGGGATACGGTATAGCCATAAGAGGTATATTGTGCCGGTCTACAAATCCCATGCTCATGAATGAATGTGATGCACCAGAATCAAATAACACATAAGCTGGATGGGAATCAATGGTGAACATACCAGCCATCATCGGTTCCTGCTGCAATATCTGCTCATCATCCTTGAAATTCACCTGTCCAGATCGGCTAGCTTTCACTTTCTTCTTGATCATTGTCCTCCTGACTAGCCTAGAGTTAGCCGATGGTTGAGTAGACTAGGCTGGCTGGTTTTGGGGATACTCTCGGGTATAGTGGCCATCCTTGCCACATTTGAAATAAGCACCTGGCTTGTTTTCCTGTCCTAGCCGAGGTGGGGCCTGCTGATGCGGCACCTGCTGAGTAGGTGTGTGGTACTGTGTGGAAGAAGCTTGAGAAGTATGCTGGGGCTGCCGAAACGAATGCCCGCCTGATGATTGATAGGGCACCCGTCGAACAACTTGTATCTTCTGAGTATGGGGGTGGCTAGAAGAACCCGTAGCCACCCGCTTCCTCTTCCACTCTGCTTGGGAATCCCGCTGCAAGCCCTCTATGGCAATGGCAGCATTCATCATTGCTCCGAAGGTCTGATAGTTTCTAGTATACAATTTCTCCTGAAGGCTGCAAGAGAGGCCGCGATAGAAGCGGTCCCTCTTCTTCTCGTCTGTGTCCACATGAGTTCCAGCATACTGGGACAAGTGATTGAACTTATTGACGTAATCCATCACTGACAAACTACCTTGCTGAAGGTGCAGAAACTCAGTCAGCTTTCTGTTGAGGACACCAACAGGAATATAAAATTCCCTGAATGCTGCGGTGAACTCCTGCCAGGTCACCCGGTGATCTGGCTACTGCATGGCATTGAAGGTATCCCACCATGCACTCATGGACCCCAACAACTGCTGCGCTACAAAGCGCACCTTCTGCTTATCAGTCACGTTGAGCAACAGGAACTTCTGCTCCAAAATGCGAAGCCAATGCTCCGCATTCAGGGGCTCAGCTGATGGTATGAACGTGGGTGGGTGTGTCTTGAGGAAATCTTGGTAAGAGCAGGGTCCCTCAGGACCGCGAGCACCACCCCCGTTCCCACCATTGCCCCCGTGGCCTCCGCGAGCGAAGCCAGCGACAGCCTGTGCCAGTAGCTCCATGGCACGGGCTGACTCGCGGCAAGCTGTCATCATTTCCGCCATCATCTCCACGTGAGTCGTTGGTGGTGGCGGCGGCGGTGGCGGAGGAGGAGGAGCCAACAGTGGAGCCTCATGGCTCTCCCCGTTACCGTGCTCATTGGCCCGGACACTTTCACCTTGGCCCTCACTAAGACCGTGGCCCGCACCGGCACTGGTGCTCCCACGTTCGGACCTCAGATTCATCTGTAAGAGATAGGAACCAACCACCTCGGACAACCTTCTGAATCAGAACAAGGGATTAGAGAAACGACGAGACATTTATTAAAGCATTCTTTTAGTTATCCTATCCATTTACTAATCCAATTTATACGTGAAGGGGGACTTTAGTTTAAGCAAGATGTTATTATCATGATGCATGTATCGGCCTATCCGTTCACTCAAGCCAGAATATTATGGCATTCGTAAAATTTTCGGCATATCGCACACTCACTTTCCGTATGATAAGCGATTCCTTAGGCAATGTAAGTCAGTGTATCTGTAGAAAATTGATTAGATAAAACCAGTGCCGCTATCCTAGATAGACCATATTACTAGGGCTTGTACTTATTTATATAGCTTTAGTGCATCCTACTTTTCGCAAAACTTTTGTTGGTCAAATTTTTAAGTTTTGGAAAAGAGTGATGAACTCGTAAGCTCATTATTGGCTCTGGTACCAACTGTGGCAGAACCGCCCAAAATAACACACTTATGGAGGCGCTCGTCTTTCACCAGACACTAAGCACCCCGAAAGCAACCTACAGTGGGCGGTATCCATCGGGCACACCCCAAGGGAGAGCCCGAAAGATCCATATTTTTCCCAAGGATCCAATAATGAGAACGAGTTACAATACTTAATCCATTTCATACATCCAAAGTGAATAAAAAGTACAATATTACATTTCTAAAGTCAGAGTGTGGAATAATAAACAATGGAATTTAAAAGAAGCATCTATTGATAGTAAGCCAGGATTCCGTCTGTGCCCACCAGAAGAATCCTTCACACAACAGTACTCCTCATGCATTACATGCAACAGGGGTAAATAAACCCTGAGTACACAATATACTCGCAAGACTTATCCGACTAGTGGGAATAGCTTTCCGACTCTAAGGGATATGCAAAGCTTTATGATTTGCTGGTTTTCTTTTTACGGAAAGCAATACTAATAGTGAGTCCTTATTTATGTTATTATTTATAGACGTATTAATTTATTATCTAGCCATTCTATGTAAGCACATGTTCTACTTTCAAGCAAAAGTTGAGCAATCAGTTCCATTTCATCATCTTCCAGCTTTCAGTTCTTACTACGATGCTAAACCGTAGACAAGCCGTATCGGATCGCCCGGCGATTCACAAATCAATGCCCCCAGCTAGGTACCCCAAAAACACATGCCCCGCTTGTACCCTAGGCACAAGCAGGACCAACCCATCACCCTCCTGTCATGGGGTCCAGGTCCCCGTCCAAACTTGGACTCCAAGCCCTCGCTTCTAAGACCCGGACTTAGTGCGGTGCAAGGACCTCCATCATCCCCGTCTCTAATCAGTCGGTCCGACGCAAATGCGTGCGCGCACGGGATGCACTAGTGCGGCCCATCCGCGCGATGGCGGCCCATGACGGGGAGGCCTGCGCGCTTTGGCTGTTTTACGAAAATGACCCTGACCTACCGACGAATCACCCTGAGACCCACGGCACTATTCCTACAATCGGCTACTTCGTAGATAAACCCTCGGAATAAGCTGTCTTCGCAACGGCGACACCCTCGGCACCCCCGCGTGCGCACCAGAGCGGCGGCGCTGGCACAGGGCGGTTACGCCAGCCAGACCGGTCCCTCCCCGCCCCCAAATGCGAGTCGATGCTCACCTAGGCGTAAACCCGAAGTGATGGGCGGCGACACGACGAACGGAGATGCTGTCCTGAGCTCCCTCCACGATGGTGGACTCCTCCCTACAACGGCGGCCACGTTGTGAATGAGCTCAAGGATGGGCATCAGCGACTCACCCCGAACCTACCAGACGTGGTGGATTGACCGGAGACGGATGGTGTGGTGGCGTACGGCGGTGGCAAGGCTGCGTTAGTGGAGGCTAGACGACGGTAGCGATTCGATAAAGGTGCGCAGGGTGGTTAGCAGATGGAGGCGAAGCTAGCGGTGCAAGGAATTGACATCAGCTTTACTGGATACGGAGCTTGCCTTCGACGTAGACCGACATGGTCTTATTGACCCAGCGGAACGGTAGCTGCAAATTGGGGCACGACACGGCGTGGCTCGCTGCAAGGTGGGGTCGGGTGGGTGGGTGGGTGGCTACTGATGAGGACATCGCCATGCTGGACACACCGACGCCATGGTCTTCCCCAAGTTGCAATTCGTTCCCAACTCAGCTGCCATGTCGCCCTCGGATTCAGCAGACACGTCGTCACTGTTTC
Organism: Miscanthus lutarioriparius; assembly: GCA_904845875.1. Lineage (NCBI taxonomy): Eukaryota > Viridiplantae > Streptophyta > Magnoliopsida > Poales > Poaceae > Miscanthus > Miscanthus lutarioriparius. Next base: position 32,198,002 of record CAJGYO010000017.1, on the reverse strand, counting down.
GGTCATAACTTTCTCATACGACATCGAAAACGGCCGTTCTTGGATGCGTTGGAAAGGGGATGACGACGCCATCGTTTTGGATCTGGTCCCAGCTCCAGAAGGTTCGTGGATCATTCTGTGTGACCACGGCAAGGTGCTGCGTCACCTATTTGGGCCAACTTGGCCATGTATCGTGTCGGGCCTTAAGCCCAAGTTGTGGGCGCCCAACCCCTGGCCGTCCCCAACCCTAGGTCGAGTCTTAGACTATAAACACAGCCGTCGCCGCTGCTACACAATTGGGTTTTGTTTAGAGTTTAGTTTTCCATCGAGAAACCGAATCGTTCATTGTAACTGTGGTGACAAATCCTTTTACAAAGGATCCAGGGCCCCGTTCTTGATCTCCTCCATCGTGTCGATTAGTCCTTTGGAACCGAGTTCTAGAACCCTCTATTGATATTCGCGTCATTCATATTTGCAATATCGATTATGTGTTTTACCTTCTTGCTTGTGCTCTTCGATTCGCTTGCGTGCAGAAAAGCCTTCTTGGCGAGGTCAATCAAGTTATGCTTGGTTGATAACCAACGGAGCGATGGTGTAACGGTTGCGGGGTTCGAATCGCGTCGATTTGAAGCCGGATCGCCAATGTCGAGATCTCCACAAATCGAACTTACTGCTACCTCTCGGAAGATCGGGCCTGTACCCATCAATTGGTATCGAGATATTTCGTGTTTACCGCGAGGTATAATCTTGTTTGCCTTAGATTCATATTTGTTCATTACCTAGAGTCTACAAAAAGCCCAAAAATATTTCAATTTCCGCTGTCCTATCGCCTTTTGTGCCTTTGCAATTTCGCTTTTGATTCGTGTTGTTGAGTTTGTGTCCATGGTCGAGTCTTGTTGCTTTGGTTTAGGATTGTGTTCGTGGTCGTAGTTCAATCGCCTGTTGCTGTGATTTTTGTTTTCCGCCGCTATCCCATCCATCGCTCCCAAACAACAAGTCAAAGCCACCACATTACTCGACTTGCCCCGCTTAGCCGCCTTTGTGTAACTTCTGCATGCACAAAAACCCTAGACAGTTGCCGTACCGCTCTTATTTTGTCTCGCATCGCAGCCCTCCTTACATCATCCGCTGAATACCTACTCTGCTAGTTAGTCACGGTGATGATCCTATGATCGGTGTTAGAGTTTCGGGACGCTTTGCCCTAATCGCCGCCATTAGTGTTGTGCCTCCCGGAAAACATATACTTTGAGATACCTTCGGTAAAACAGCATAACTTTTCGCTCGTTTATCCGAAAAATCTGAAATTTTTTCAGCAGCTTCTTGACACCATTTGGAGCCGACCCAAACTAGCTTCGCCCTATTTTTGGTTTCATCAGAATTGCCAAAAAATTTAGGAAAATATAGAAAAAATTGTCAAAGTTTTTGCACGCTTTTAGGAGAACGTCTTTTTTTCAGAGACCACATCCCACCTCGCTTGTAGGTGCCAATTTTTGTGGTTGCATCTTTTGTGATCCTTGTTCAAAGAAAAGTATATAAAAATAGTAAAAATAAAAAAGTTTGTTTCCTACTAGTGCCTTTTGGAAAAATCCGGAAAAAATTCAGGAAAAAAGGAGAAATCCGGACTATTTGCTTGTTCTCAGAGTTCTTTCGATCGTCCTTTGTTTTCACCTTGTTGCTACGTCTCGACACGTCTTAGCCAAGACCTATGATTTGTCCTTTGGATCCGGATTGAACAATCGTTAATCTGCACTCGTTAATTGCTAATCCTTGCATCGTCATATTGTGTGTCTACCCATAGCTCCACATATTCTTCGCTCACAAGACAGTTCATCTTGCAATCGTACCCATGCTCAACAAATGATTGCTTCGCCACTTTGGTTTTGCTCCTGTTTGGCGTTGGTAAGAATACAGGCAAGACGGTGGTAAGCCGCTTGTGATTTTGCATTCCACTTTCACCACCATCACCACCACCACCACTTGTTTCCTTTTAGTTGATAGGGATAATACTTTGGTGTTGTCTTTTCTATCTTCTAACCATGGCGGAACTCCAAGCGGACTTCAATGAGTGCGTGTCCAAGGGCGAGCTTACAACGTTCATGACCGAACAACGCAATCTTATGACCGAGCTGACGCGCATAACGTGAACAATCTGGTCACCCGCATTGAACAGCTTGAGCAACGCCCTCCACCTTATCGTGCTAATGATGAAGATGCGGATGCTTTTGGTGATGAAGATGCGTATGCTGATGGTGGTGCCCGTCGCCGTCTCAACTTCAATCGTCGCGGTATGGAAGGTAATAATCATGGTAATAATGATCCTTTTGCTAAAATTAAATTTAGTCTACCTCTTTTTGCCGGTAATGTTGATCCGAGGCATATTTAGATTGGGAGCTTGCTTGTTCAACAAAATTTGATTCTCATAATGTTCCTCGCTGAGCATAGAGTTAGACTTGCTACTAGTGAGTTTACTAATTTTGCTTTGTTCGGTGGAGTGATCTTTGCAATGCCAATAATGTCAGTCAGCTTGTGCCTCAAACTTGGAATGTTTTAAAGCAACGTATGAAATCTCGTTTTGTTCCTCCTTATTACCAACGTGATTTACGTTTGAAACTACAAACTTTAAAACAAGGTGATAAAGGAGTAGAAGCATACTATCAAGAATTGCTTATTGGTTTAGCACGTTGTAGTATAAATGAATATGATAATGATGCTAGTGCTAGATTTTTGGTGGTTTAAACCATGATATACGAGAACATACTTGATTACAAAGAATGGCGCAATTTTTCCCAATTGTATCATCTTGCTATTAAGGCGTAACGAGAAGCACAGGACGCAAAACAACACCAGCCTTTCAGGTCTAACAATGGGAGGAATTTTCAGCAGCGTTCGAGCCGGAGACGCCTAAGCTTCCTGTTGCACCACGCCCATCTACACCTCCATTTTCTTCCGGGGTAAGTAAATTGTCTAATGTGCGCTTTCACAATTGAAGAAAGGTGCCACTCCGGGTGCTTCTACTAGCTCCTCCTCGTCCACTCTAAAATCATTTGCCACCGATGCAAAGGCATGGGACATGTCATGAAGGAGTGCCCCAGTCGTCGCGCTTTCATTGCTACCGAGGATGGATATGTAAGTGCTAGTGATGTTGAAGATGATTTAGCCCTTATCGCTAACATTGATGCAGAGATCCCACCGAGGCGATCAAGACAAGGAGGCCATCACCATTGACTCCGTGGCTGCTGCCGTGGACTACCCTAGTCTTCTTGTGCAGCGTGTGTTGAGTACACGTGTGGGACATGAAGAAGAGATGAAGATCCAATGCCACAATTTGTTCCACATGTATCTCATTGTGTAGGGTTGTCGTGTTCTCACTATCATTGATAGCGGGAGTTGCAACAACTTGGTGAGTTCAGATTTGGTTGACAAGCTTGGCTTGACCACACGACAACATTCGTATACATATAAACTTCAATGGTTCAATAATAGTGGTAAGACTAAGGTAACTAAATCAAAGACGCATTAGTTTTTTCACGTGCTCTTATCATGATAATCTGCTTGATTTTGATGTGGTCCCTATGCAAGCTTGTTTCATTTTGTTAGGTCGCCCATGGGAATTTGATAATGATGCTTCACACCATGGTAGAACTAATACATATACTATCCTACATAAGGACAAGAAAATTACATTGTTGCCTTTGTCTCCTACGGATATTATTAAACATGCTCTTTGAGATTAAAAATAAACCTCCAACGACATTGCTAAAAATAATGGGATTAAGTTAAAAGGAGGTGCTTTTCTTGCTACAACTTCTCTTCTTTCGAAGTTATGTGATAATCCTGATGCACCATGTTATACTATGTTTTGTCAACCTTTTATGTACGGTGCATTGCCTGCTTGTCACTAACCTTTTGCAGGAGTTCGGCCGATGATGGGATGGAGTCGAGGACGACTCCAATTCTAGAAGGAGGGATGATGAGGACATCGCCAAGATGGAGTCGAGGACGACTCAATTCGAGAAGGGAGGATGATGAGGACATCGCCATGCTGGACACACTAACGCCATGGTCTTCCCCAAGTTGCAATTGCTCCCAACTCACCGCCACGTCGCCCTCGGATTCAGCGACACACGTCGTCCACTTTTTGGTCATAACTTTCTCATACGACATCGAAACGGGCCGTTCTTGGATGCGTTGGAAAGGGACGACGACGCCGTCGTTTTTGGATCTGGTCCCAGCTCCAGAAGGTCCGTGGATCATTCTGTGTGACCATGGCAAGGTGCTGCGTCACCTATTTGGGCCAACTTGGCCATGTATCGTGTCGGACCTTAAGCCCAAGTTGTGGGCGCCCAACCCCGCCGTCCCCAACCCTAGGTCGAGTCTTAGACTATAAACACAGCCGTCGCCGCTGCTACACAATTGGGTTTTGTTTAGAGTTTAGTTTTCCATCGAGAAACCGAATCGTTCATTATAACTGTGTGGTGACAAATCCTTTTCAAAGTGATCCGGGGCCCCCATTCTTGATCTCCTCCACTATGTCGATTAGTCCTTTGAACCGAAGTTCGAACCCTCTATTGATATTCGCGTCATTCATATTTGCAATATCGATTATGTGTTTTACCTTCTTGCTTGTGCTCTTCGATTCGCTTGCGTAAAAAGCCTTCTTGGCGAGGTCAATCAAGTTGTGCTTGGTTGATAACCAACGGAGCAATGGTGTAACGCTTGCAGGGTTTGAATCGCGTCTGATTTGAAGCCGGATCGCCAACGTCGAGATCTCCACAAATCGAACTTACTGGCTACCTCTCGGAAGATCGGGCCTGTACCCATCAGCTACTCCGTGGAGCCAAGGATGGGGTTAATTGAATTGTGGTGGCTCCACTACGATGAATTTAGAGGAGCGGGTCCGGCGACCGCGGCCCCAGAAGAACAGGGGAGACAGGCATGGCGTGGCTCGTCGCTACCGTGGCAGGACGTGGCTATCACTTCGGTGCACAATCGCGTATGGCTACAGGGCGATGGGGAAACGACCAACGCATTCAGGATGGTGGGCCGCACGGCCACAATTTACAAACCGACGACGGCAGCTCGGCTTGGCGCGCCGCAGTGGCATGGCGCCGGTCAGAGGAGACAACAGCGCAGCGTCATCGAGCGCCGATGTGATGGCAAGGCAAACAAGGCAAGGCGACGTGCGGGCAATGCCAAATGTAGCCACGCGCCCACGGCACCGCATAGACGAGCGCGAGGCGGCAAGGCGGCAGGCGGACGCGATGGCGGTGGTAGAGCGCGCGCGGCGACTTCGCACAAGCGGCCAAGGCCAGTAGCAGCGTAGTGGCGCGACGCGTGGGGTCAGCGACATGGCAAAGCGGCTACAGTGGGCTAGCCAGAGCAGCGGACCCACGGCGACGGCGGTGGTGGCCGAGCGGCCAGTGCGCGGCAACGGCGGTGCGGGTCCGCGCGACTATGCGCGTGCATGTGCATGTGCGTGTGTGGTGCTTGCACGAGCGTGGCAGTGGTGGTGCGGGTGCGCGCGTCAGGGCACGGCAGCGGTGGGGCAGGTGCGCGCCTGGGCGAGCCAGAGCCGCGACGCCGAGCCGAACCGAGATAGTGACCGCGTCCAGACATTGACACCGGCCGGAACGTACCATGCACGATTTTTAAAGCTGCTAAAAAATCCAACTCGATGATACAAATGCTAGACCAACTATTTAACGCTCGAGATGGTACATCAAACTATTAAAACAAACCCTAAAATCATGCCACCACTTAACCCGATCCTCCTATAAAAATTCCCAAACTTCGCTTCGTCGATCCATTTTCTGAATTAAGGAAATGACTAAGTCTTCGTTCGGATTCGCGTCAACTTCGATTTCCAAGCTATCTAGCGAATCCCATTCTCGACCACAAGTATTTCATCGCCACCTACGAAGTTTGTACTACAAACTTTATTAAAGTGTCGGTATGCGTTCTATAATATTTTCGTTCAATAAAAATTCGTCTAGAACCCTAAGTGACACAACGCGACATGAAATATAACATTCGTTTCGTGTTTCCGATAAACATTTCAAGTCACAGAAAATTATTTATACATTATAATTCATACACTATCACATAATCATGATGCACATGCATTGTTTTAGCCAAAGATTGTACAGTGTAACACCGAGGGTGTTACAGATAGCCTTGACAATTCTTAATACGCCACAGCTGCATGGATAGCCTTGACAATTCATAAAATCGGAGGGAAGAACCACAGCCCAGCGACCTAATTCCGGCCCCGCACTCCAGCCGCAGCCACAGGTGCACGTGCTTCGCCACCATCAGGCCCCTCGTGTCGTCCCTGCAGTTCACCATCAGCAGTTCCATGCCGGCATGCTCCTCGCGGCGCCGGCACCATGCATAGATAAGTTCAAGAGGAATTCTCATTTGACACTTAAGAGTTTTTTGTTTTCGTAGTTGTAGACTTGCTGTATATAAATACAGATACCTCTATTGCTCCTATTGTAACTTCCACTGATAATTTAATAGTTTTGAAAACTCAAGGCACAAAAGTTGACAAGAAAAAAATGTAGAGAGAATAGGTAATTTGTACCAAAAAGCATCATTTTCTCTAAGGTAACAAGTTTCCAGTGCTTTAGTCCCGCATCAACAATGATGAAATGATAGTAGAATCACGGATCCAACTATTGCAGACAAACATCACACAAATGTAATAGCTACTATCAACAGTTCAATTTCAACGCTATAAGCATATACTATCAGAATAAAATAGGCAATCCGACAATTACCAGGAAGCACGTCTACTTGATGTATATGCTCTTGAAATTGTCCAGATGAATGCCCCCTGCCAATTCAAAGAAACAGCATGGAAATGTCAGAACAATGGAAAGCAGGCTTCTATCATCACTTCATCAGCAGGTCAATTTCTATGTTTAACAAGGAATCAGCAGCTGACCAGGTTGATACTCTCTCGAGATTGCAAACAAACCAATATGGCAACCCAAGTACCTCACAGTTAGAAAACTGAATGTTTGAGGTGATCTTGGTATCCAAGTTGTGCTTCAGAACCCTTTGACCTTCTTCAAAGAAACAAAAAAGAATTGATACAATCCAATTTTTATGATTTGACTCCAAAATAAAGCTATATCAATCAGCTCATAGATTAACCTGTATCACATAGAAGATAATCTATGCAATCGATGATATAAGCTCATTGTTAGGGATCTTCTCCATTGAATCAGAAAGCACTCTAGCACTTGATGACCAATTCATGTGCATATCCTTAATAAGGGCACACCTCTCTTTTACCGTTTGCTGATATGACTCCATTACTTCAGCTCTGTCTTCACACAACTTGAACTTAATGAGGTAAGAAAAAAAATCTAATAAATAAATGAAACAAGTCAATACTAACCTCTTCCAATATCCTGCTTTCTGCCGGTTGATATTCTCAGGGTCCATTGACACCCAGAAGAGTTACTAATAACTCAATAGCCAGGTAATCTGTTCCCAATGGAAACCAGCGGTAGTGCACTATTGGCATAATGTGCTTGTACGCAAAACTAAAACAAGAAATATATCACTAAGCCATTAACCACCATTAACATCAGTTGAACACCAAATCTAAATGCAACAAATTTCACTAATATTTGTTTCCTCCCATATCAACCAAAATAATGAACAGTAAGTATTTAGAAATATTATCATTCAGCCTCACTATCAGAAAAATGTAAAACATCCCCAGACCAAATATTTGGTCTAACATAAAAGGATGGACAAAATGCATGCATTACATCAGATTTTAGATTGTACAAACTGCTAATGGAAGCATTTATATGAGGGCAAGTTAATCAAATTGGATCTAAAATGGTCAAGATGGATAGATGAGAAGAGATGCCTACCTGCGGTCTGCGATTAGTAGTTGTCCTCTGAAATTTGTATCAAATACCATGGAAAGTGCTATGGAGTCTGCATCGAAATCCTGAATAGTTGGAGCAACTTCTTTTCTCATACCAAGCTTATCAGTAATCCAGCTCCTGATGCCATTGCTTCTATTGAAGACTGGATAAACTGTTTCTAAAGTCCTTCCTAAATCTGCTTTTCTGACCGCATGATTCTGCAAAAAGAATCAGAAAGTGATAAATCAGATAATTCTTTAGTGTAAAAATAGAGTGCAAAAATATTTATCAGACTGGAAATCGAGCTCAGAAACAATGTATTCACAGATGGAAATTTATTAGTTCTTTGCATATAGGGCAGCATGATTTAACTTGAACTGGCATGACTGATTGGAGCAGCCCTCGGTGAGCCATGGCTGAAAACTTTACCCCAAATTATGTTATTACTTTTGAGACAACAAAACATCATAACCTTCTCCTTAAACTGAGTATATTTAGTTTAGTTGCTTAGAACTACGGTTTAAAAAGATTACTTAGATGGTCAGGCAAAAAAAAAAGGGGCTGTGGCCACATCCCCTGTGACATGATTTTCCAAAGATAGACTAATTGTGTTGCTAACAACAATCTGACAGCACGCATGCGTCACAGGATAAGGGGTTAAGCAAGAACCTCCAAAATAAAAAAGCAATTTAGGACAAACTTCTGAGTAATACCTTCAGTTTTCACTGAAGAAAGTAGAAAAAATTAGATATACATGGTTCTGTCATTTAGGATGGAGAAGAAAAGGAAACTACATAGTCCAGTTACTTGGTTATCTAAGTCAATCTGCAACAGCAAGGAACAAAATCATCCCATCATCTACCCAGGACTAAAAAAATTCCATGAATATCTTCCAGTATAGTGCTATCTGAACCCTGAATGATTCAAATATGAATACACATGTGTCAACAAACATACACTCCCTTCCAATTGTCAGCAGATGAATTGTGAAGCTACTGATTGGCTGGGTCGGTGATGGGGCACGGCGGAGTAGATCGGGGATGGGTGGGGCAGTCGCACCGGTCGTGGATTCCGACGGCTGTCCAACCTTGTGGCGACGGCGCTGCCGCTATAGATGCAGCGGCTACGACGCGTGCACGGCGGCGCAGTGGTGGGCGAGCAAGAGGGCGCGTGGGCAGGCGGCCGGGCGGGCGTGCCGGAGACGCGTATCGCGGGAGTAGCTGGAGGCGGTTCGTGAGAGGATAGGGGTAGCGGGAGGCGCTATCGCGGGGGGGCGGCGCGGCCTGCTACGGGAGGGCACGGGCGCAGGGTGGGCGCGATGGGGGCGCGGCGGCGGCGCGGCCAGAATAACGGGAGCGGGTTTTCTTTGCTTGGAGCGACGTTTCTTTCCTTGGAAGGGAGACGGGCATAGGGGGCGTGGAGAAAGATCGCACGGGCGGCAGGCAGGACGATGGACGAATGTCGCATCAAAAAGTGTCCACGCTTTGTTCTTTTTAGTGGAGACTCTATCGTGGTGGAATACAGAGGATGGACAGGACTGCCACCGTGACGATCTTACTCAGTAGGCATGCGCTCGGAGGGGTAGCGAGTTAGCTACCCACGAGTCCAGCAAGTTGCCCCTGAGTCTTGGCCCATGGACTTTGGAGCCTGGTTCCCAGTCTAGCTTCATCCCAAAGCCCATTTAGTTTCTAAAGTCCAGTTTTCTACTTATGTAATGTAAGTTGATTCTTCTGTCTAGTTTATTTGGACCACTGTTTTTTTCTAGCTTATTTGTTTCTCTTTTGAGATAGCGGGTACGTGGGTAGTGAACAGACGAGGGGTGGTTTTACTTACATATATAAGTAGAAGTAATAAGTTAGAACACAAAATGACATAAAACAACTTTAAAAAATAGTAGAGAGAATATTTAATACGTAATCATTGGTTGGAATAAAATGATTTTCCCATCGCATGAACAAACTTTAAACTAGGACACTCAAAACTTTGTATTCCTAGCACCAAAACTTTTGCACTTCAGACCTAAAAGCTTTGTAATTAAAAAACTTTCAACATAAAAAGTTTTCTATGAGATTACTTGATTGAACCGATACAAAAAAAAAGATAAACAAAAAGATGACAGACATTCAAAGTTATCATTTCACAAAAACCTATTGCACTTGGAATTGAGAGCTTACTACATTTGTATAGTTTAATCAAGGAAAGATACAACGGTGAATGACCAGAACACATCAAAAATGCAGATTTCAAAAGACTAACATCTATTTACACACCATATCAAGTTGAAAAGTAAAAAGCAACTCATCAACTTAAAGACAATCATTTTTAATTTGAGGAAGAGAACCAATTGCGAACCACCTCTTCTCACCATCATATGCAGAATTTTTATTTGCAAGTTCAGCCGCATAAGTTTTCTGTAGTTTTCTGATCACATTTCTTCCCGATCAACTAGTGTATCGTCTTCATACTTCAGATTGACCTGTAGCCAGTAAGAGATAACAACATTGATAATTAATGTATGAGAATGAAAATAAAGAAAATGACACTAGACAAGGATTAGAGACGAACATAGTAATGATAGAAAGAGGAGCTGATGTATGAAGAAAAGAGAAGGAAGAGAACAAACAATCCAATCCCCCTAAATACTCTAGTGTCCCTCCAAGCCGACTTTGCCTGGCCATCTTAATGGCAATGGTTATCCCCAAATGAACTAAGATTCATAATAGATCGTGTACTCTAGAGAATATGAGCCATGTCCAAATTAAAGAAACCTTGAAGGTTACAGGGAGTAAATCTTTTTCTAAAAAAATATGTACTAGAAGAAAATTGTCTTTCTCCATTTGCCATCTCAAAGAAGCAATCAGATGAAATTACAATAAAAATTTATAGTATGCATTTCACTTAGAGATGCACTTAGAAGTGTACCTGAACGTGTACTTAGAAATGGATAAAGAAAATTGGAGTTAAATAATGATAACAGATAAAACCAAGTTTTCCAAGTGTCCAAAATGGATAACAAATAATGAGCAGCAACTGCGAGTAACATGCACTTGGAAACACGTTCAGGTACATAGAGAGCTTTGCAGGCTAATTTTCTGATTTGCTTCGTGTCTGAGAGCAATCCAGCTTGAATAAATGCCTGAAAGATAAAGATACAATTGAGACTTGAGATCATCAGTATGCATGAGAATAACAACTAAGCAAGGAGTTTTCACAAAGAACAAACATTGGTCACTTTGTTAGATATTTTTAAATATGTTGAGCTAGGTAAGAGTAGGTGGGCAAGTCTAGATAGCAAGTCAGAAGTAGATAGTTACACATACACCGTAGCTTGGCAGAAGTGACACTCCATATCTTGAGGAAAATATTTTGTCTAAACATTCCATGACTGTTTCCACCATCCCAGGTACATCTGCTTCACTCTGCAATGCACTAAAGGACAAAGAGAAATAAACAGTATCACCGAAATAGGATAAAGCACATAAGGTGCCAGTAGACAGTATAAATAAGGCGCTAACTGTAAAAGTTGGCTTTGTCAGTGTAAGAGAATTTCACAGAAACAGAAAAGTATTCTATCGGCCTGTTCGCTGGTTGTTTTCTGGGCTGGTTTGGGCTGGCTGGTGCTGGTTTATTGTGAGAGGAAAACACTGTTGGCTGGCTGGTTTGGGCTGGCTGAAACCAACAAGCAAACAGGCTGTATATCTATAAAAAATAGCATTCTTCAAAAAAAAATGTAAACTCAAATCTATGTAGGTTTATGGACTAATGGCATAATCTCCCTTCCATTGCTATTGCTTTTAGTCAAGCATGTTTAGAGGATCACCTGGAATTTACAATGAATGAGGATAATAGAGTAATAACAGTGAGTTGAAGCAAATCCTTGTTTATACAAAACAACTTCAGCTATTCCATGTTTATACAACATTTTCGATCAACACATTGAGACTCAAAGGCTCCCTATGTGCGTGCTTGACCAAACTCAGGGAGGGGATGGTCGGTGGATAGGGAGGAAGGGGAGGAGCATGTTGGCGTCCTTCACGCTGTTGACACTTGAGGGCAGTGAAGGTCTCCATCTCGTCCTGCCACATAGAAATAGAAAAAAAAAGATTTATTGAAATTTAGTTTACATCAATCACTCGCAATAAAAATGCACGGAGAGGGCTGAAAACGAAAAACGACAGAGGAGGAGGATAGCATATCGGCGTGGCGTCGACTTGGCGGCGTGTGTAGGGGCCAGCGTCCCAGTCTGGGTTTCTAGGGGATTAGCAGCTGCTGTTCAGCAAAAGGACGCGGGGGCGGAACCGTGCGTGCTTCAAACTTCCGCGGCCGAGTGCTTTGTTAAGCAGTTGCCACCTCCTGAAACGTGAAGAAAATCAAATCGATGAGGTTGATTGAGCAGGAGAGGAATGCTACTGCTAGGGCTTGGACATGGACAGAGGAAAATCTGTGGCCTGCTAAAGGAAAATCTGAACATAATAACTTCTTTGTTGCAATGACTAATTTTTCTACACCAAAAAGAGGGACAAAGTTTCAGCATCAGAACCGAAGGCAGGGTGAATGCTGAATTCTGTAGCCTTATACTATCCGAGCATGATCGCTGCAGGGGCATAGGCACAAAGTGTTTCCACAAACACACGGCAGACGCGCATGGAGTAAGGGGAATGGGAGAAAACAGATAATTGAGAACTTGCAACACTGGTGGAGGTTGGAAGAAAGTACTTGTGCGAGATGCAGTGTCGTTCCATCTACAGTAGCTCCTCAGAGGATAGCGCACTGGCGCGCCCTGCAGCTACGTGCCATTGTGCCGCCAAACAACATCAGTAGTTTGCTATATTCGCCACTGAGTGTGTTATACATAGCTTATAACTCTAGTCTAAGCGCCATTTGAGTGAACTTTATTTATTCAGTAATAATGCCATAGCTCAAGTAGATACGCATCTATAATGCCATATAAATATAAATATTATCCCTCTGTCCAAGAATTATAAGCATATTTTTGACTATCCAAACAACTCTTTCAGTTCCTTGCCTTTTTTACATCAAGTCAAAGAATCTACAGACATAAGGAGAACACTAGCCACACACGAGAAAACATCCTTTGCAATATTTTATTCTTATCAAGCTGAGGAGGCCCTGTTCGCTTGTCTTATGAGCCGTACTTTTTCAGCGAACGAACAATGTTTTTCTCTCACAACAAATCAGCGAACGGTAGTTTCAGACATGGCTTTTAAGCGAAGCGAACAGGGCCAGAATCTGACTTACAACTTGGAGTTCCTGCAGTTGCAACACTTAATGGGAGTGTTATCTTCCCTTCATAGAGTCTTGCCCGTGGTTTTGGTGACTCCAGTTTCCTACATTACAAGGTCTCAAAGCATAATTAAAACAAGGAGCAAGATGCAAACTTCAAAGGAAAAACTTGAAATCTTTGGATCTTTGACAGGGAGAATGCACTGAAACTTTCCTAGAAAAGCTAGTTTAAGATCCATAAGTTCATTTAACGCCTCTTATAAGAGCGAGTGCCTACATGGGAAAGAAAAGGTAATGTCAACCCGTTCCCTAGAAAAAAATAGAACAATGGCAAAAAGTAGTCACACAAAGAACTAAATAAAGGAGAGAAAAGGTTAGTGTAAAATTTATTTCTATTACAAATGCAGAATATGTTAATAGCACTACAGTGCCAATGTATTATAATTGTAGAAAATGTTAAAAGCACAAATAGAGCAGGAAAACTTTCATGACTTGGTGCAATGTGCTTTCCACTCAGGAGATCAAGCAAGACGGTGCCAAAACTGCAAACCTCTTAGGACTTACTCTGCCTGCAGAACAGATAACAGTTAAAAATGAAGAAAGAGACACATTGCCAAAATGTTTCATGGGATACTATTGCTAGTATGTGACACATTTACCTGTCTTAAGATACTCAGGAGGCGTGAAGGCCAAATTAGTACTGTAGCTCTTCCATCCCGTCTGTTCTTCATCAGACCAAAACATGCCAGTCTAGGGTTACCATCCTACAAAATTGGCCCACAGTCAAAACACAAAAGGATCAAAGTTTTTGTATGAAGATATGAGAAACAACTATGAACCAGTAAAAACCTACCACATCAAAGACGACCCTGTATGCATGCAGGTCATGATAGGGTGCCCTCCCTTTGCTACTGTAGCACTCCAATGTCTGTGCCACATAAAGCGCAGCCCTCATCCTCATTGCCCAACTCAACGGATTTGTCTCCCCTGCCACATAACCACCATGAGGATAAAATGCAACTATCATCTTTTTTTAACACAGAGCAACTATCATATGTCAGATTGATAATCCACCTAATGATCGAAAATCCTAAATGCTAAAAGCTCCTGACAGCCATATCCCTTCAAGAGTGGTCCATAAATGAAAGGTCATAACAATTTGAATCGTCCCTAATAAGTACCATTTGTTGGAACCAACAGTTGCAGGTTAGATGCAAATCAAGCTACAGATATCCTCTAGCATGGCCTAAAAATCAATGGCATGAATGACTAACATGCCCTTACTGTTTCAGCACTCCCATAACTTCAATTAGTCAAGATAGTTGAGTCTAGACTCAAGAATTGTTTGATTCAAACGTGATCCAAATACTTAAAAGTTTGAACTTGCTGACAGTGAAGGCTGGCATCGGCTTCCGCCTTCAGCATGTACACCAAACCAAGGCTTTTGGCAATTAGCATGAGCAAGCAGAGATGCACACATTTACACAAGAAATATTGTACAGAAGTTATAATTGAATAAGCACCCAAAGGCCCCGTTCGCGTGCCCTTAAACCCGGCTTGATCCGCTTCTTTTTTCATCCGGAACAGTGTTTTTCTCTTACAAATTCCTCTAGTATTACTCCAAACCATCCAAATTCCTCCAAGCGAGCAGGCCCAAAAGTTTCAGATTCAATAAAATTTTCAGCTCTCGGCTGTTACAGCAACATCACTGTATGGTAGTAAACAAGATTAATCAATCTAATAATAGCCGTCAACACACATATATCAAGGTCTTGGTAGTCAATGCAATAGGTAATTAAACATGTAAGTCCTCCAAGCAACTAAAATCGAACTCGAAGAACTTTGCCCAAAATCTTTGTCAGTCACTCCTCAGTGGATAGAAAAGGAACCTCTAGTCACATGATCAGTAGCTCCAAACGTTGTGGCTACCGCACCACCAAGACGCCTTCCCCGGCGGTGGCAGAACGGGAGCAGAGGGCATACCGCACACGAACGCAGGCGGCTGCAGAACGGGAGTAGAGGGCATACCGCACACGAAAGCAGGCGGCGGTAGAACGGGAGCAGAGGGCATACCGCACACGAACGTCGTGGTGTCATTGCTGCTATGGAAAGCAGAGGGCCAAGCATCGCAGAACACATCGCCGACGTCCCTGACATTTGTCCGGGAGCAGTTCTCGAGTGTAGGAAGAGCGCCGCCGGTCGTCGTGTAGCCCCAGTCGAACGACTTCTCTGGTTCAGGCCAAAATCTTGAAAAATCTGATGTATCGCCGATCTTCAACTGCGACGTTGTTGCCTCCCCGTCTGCCTTAGACATCAGCGCAATGCAGTCTGATGTCGACATCTCTGGTTCAGGCCAAAATCTTGAAAAAACTGATGTATCACCAATCTTCAACTGCGACATTGTTGCCTCGCCGTCTGCCTTGGTCATCAGCGCAATGCAGTCTGATGACATCAGATTGGATGGCGTTGTAGACCTGACCTGTTCTTGCGACCTGGCCGCTGAAGCTGGCGCAGAGGAATCGAAAAGCTGTTGCTTTGCCTTGACGGAGGCCTCACCGACAGCCTTCCTCTTGCGCGCTGATGCAGAGTATGGCGGTGTGATGGTGTCGACGTGGATCCGTTGCTGCTGCGCGAATGGGTATGCGCCTTGTAGATGTTGCAAAGAACCAGCTGGGGCTCGCCGCCGTGGACGCGCTCGTGATCCGCTTCTTGGTCGTCGCTGAACTCCAGCATGTACCACTCGGTCCTCTCGTGGCAGTTCTTCCCGATCTTGAGCTTGTAGGAGAAATACTGGCTGTGTCCGAGGCAATTGCCCTCGTCGTCGAGCACGCGGCGGGGGGCGCGCTCGGAGTGCCACGTGCCCACTCCACCCGCAACCTGTCGTGACTTGCGGCTGTCGCTGCTGCTCTTGGGCCTTACGTGGGTGAAGAAGAACCACGAGCCGCTCTCCCCTTTCTTCGCCGGAGCCGGATCGAAGAGCGTCGCGAGCAGGGCCGGGTCAGCGGTGTAGATGTCGGCGTCGTGGAAATGTGCCGCGGCGGTGGCAGGGAGGGGCTCGCCGGCGATCTTAAGACGGAGGAAGGAGAGGAGCTCCGACAGGGTGAAAGAGCAATCGCCCGGCGGAGGAGGCATGGTGGCTTAGGAGGCGGCGAATCTGGCGCAAAAGGCGGCGGAGGAGGGAAGAGGGTGGAGGGCGCGTGAATCCTGCTGGCCTCGCGCGCGTCCCCCTCTTATTCTCCCCTACAAAACCCACCCACGTCACTTCAAATTTTTTCGGCCGTCAGATCTTTGATCGTGTGGCCATGAATGTTTGGAGCGGATTAGGCCGGAATGGCCAAGACCAGCCGAGCCGATCGCTCCCTCGTGCGCGGAGTCCGTCGTCTCGCGCCATGGCCGTTGGTATGACATGGGCTGGGCCCGTGAGACCCGGATTCGGCCTAATATTTTTGCCCTTCACTGATGTCTGAAGTCTTCGCTTCCAATGGTTATGTTTGGATACGATTTTGAAATCAAACTCTATATACCATGACTAAAAACATGCTACTGTAGATCATATAAGCATAGATCATGAAATCGGATCATGGATGAGAGGTTAAACCAACTATGGCTCTTAGTACTATCTTTATAATTCATAACTATTTTTGTTTTTTCTTAACTCTTCAAGGGCACACGAGAATTGAGCTACACAACACGTTATCTCATATAGATTCCATGCTATTGAATGACTCATCTTTTATGCTTATATGGCTAAACAAACATATGGTTTGACGATAGCTTATCGTTTAATAACAACTATGATAAAAGTCAATGTTTTTATCTTAGAATAGAATATTTTCAACAGTTCCCTTTTGCCATGGGACATGTAGCAATTTTGAGAAAGCAACAGCGACCTTTGTGAGTGGGCTCCACTACCAGACAATTTCTCTTTTCCTCACCTCATATGCGTCACATCCCTTCTGATGCTCCGTCCCGACGAAAGAAGAAAATGCATCTATGTATCGAGGGTGCTTGCTGGCGCGCTGGTGGTCATCTGCCCATCTCCGTCTCCAAGACTCCAACACGGGCGACGTTTGGGACAAGGCCAAGAAGTGAATCGAACCAGGGCGAGCGAGCACACTAGGTTGCTAGGGCCCAAGGGTTCCGACTGCCACAAGGCCGTCGTGATCGAGGCCACCATCAGAGACCCTCTCAAGGGCCCGTCAGGCCCATCGCTCTCCTCTAAAAAAAGCTCATGGCCGTCGAGCTCCTTGTCTTCAAGCCCTTTTTGCCATCCAGGACGCATCCTCTTCGCTCTGCCAGTGGGCCCATGCATCGCTAGCCCCCCCCCCCGTCATCGCCTCGAGTAGATGTTGCCTCGCGTCGAGATCCTATGCTGGGCAAGTGAGCAGGCGTGCTGCATGCGACCGAAGCAGAGGAAAGTGGTTGTGCAGACAGAAGCACTGGCCGGCAGCACTGAGGCCACCGTGCAATGCAAAAGCACCGGGCACGGCCAGGCAGCCTGCCCCCGCAAGCATGGATGGAGGCCACCGTGCAGACTGGGCCAGCGGCGCGGTGGCACAATCTCAGGGCTGCGCAGCGGCACATAACCATGGTCGCTGAGAGGGCACGAAGTGCGACTGCTACGGCAATACGGTCGTGGCTTCAAGGGATATTCGATTTAACTTTGTGTTTGGTTTGATTTAGTTACCTGGTTTATTTGATTTGTGATTGAATTGGGTCACACCATTGCGTGTGTTGTACTCACGTGTTCAGTGATTTTTTAGTATTTTTTATTTTTATTATATATGACTTTCCTTTAAAGTAACGGAAGTAGTTTAGTACTCGATTTTGTTCCACTCCGCATAGGTGGCTAGGTGGTTAACGGAAGTAGTTTTGTACTCAATTTTGTTCCGATGCGCATAAGTGGCTAGGTGGTTAGGGAGAGCAAGATAAAAGAACTTGACTAAACTAAACAAAATCTTGATTGGACTACACAAAATATGCCACAATCAAGCTTTGTTTTGCTCTCAAAGGAGACGAAATCATGCTTCTCACGGTGACCAATGACCACACCAATAGTGTTGTAAACCAAAAGCATCCTCATCTGAATGCATTTTCTCGGTGGAAAGATCGAGCCAGCGTTGTGGGTAATGCGGGTGGCACGAGATGCAGGTGGCACATGTTCGCTGATTTGGTCAGCTAACCTTTGCAGGTTGCCAACTTTAAGCCTGCTTCACAAATGCAGGTGTTTGCAGGGGTCTGCTAGGCCATTTTTGCAGGTGGGTCTAGCGCATAGCAGGCCATCTGCTGTGAACACATTGTTGATATATGTGTGATAAGTGATTTTCAAGAGATGATCAAGCTTTGGTTTAGTGTTGAGACTAACCAATGCGTGAGTGTGGTGTTGTGCAATATATCTCTTGTCATGTGATGTGCAGGTGTTGAGCATTGAGACCGTCGACGGCAACGTAGAAGGTCAAGCGAGTTCGTGCCGACGGACTGGGAGCAGTGAATGATGGATGTGTAGGCTTAGATCGAGGGGCGGTGAACAAACTATGGACGGCTAGCACTTGGTGATGTCGACAAGCAAGTGTACATGCGGAGACGGTGTAGATGATGTTGACAAAGTCAAGACAGCGGTTGACCGAGTCAAGCAGAGGTGCGAGGATTGGGTGATCGGGCAGTCAAGGACAAGTGGTGACATGCGTTGAGGTCGTGGGGTAAGCTTGGTAAATACGCGACTCCGGCTGGGTTTGGTGATTTCGTCCTCAAAACCGTGGCCAGACGATTTGCCACATTTGGGCTTCAAAACATGAGGAGGATCTCCGGGCGACATGTAGCATCATTGGAGAGCTTGCGTCAAGGAGAAGCGTCTTCATGAAGTGATCATGGTTGTGCAGTGCTTCAAACTCAAAATGGACCATTGTGCCCTTGGAGGTTAAGTGGTTCCACGAAATATCTAAAAGTAGGCTTGCAAATGTGTAAGAGCTCTATAAATAAGAGGAGGGTTGCCCCAAGTCATCTATCTCTTTTAGTGTCTTAGTTTCTCAGTCTTTAGGTTTTGTTCCTAAGTCTACCCTGATAGATATAGTGCAACCCAAACCAATCCCTAATCTTTATTTTATAATTTAAAAAGTTCTTAATAGGCCCCTTTGATATTTTGAATCTAAATACCTAAATACTAAGGAAATTCTCTGTTGACAGCAATCTATGCTTCACAGTAGTATATATTTTGTATATCGAAGTCCTAGGTAGGAAAGTAGAGTAGGCACATATCCTTCACAAAAGGTGAAATTTATATGAAAAAAATTGATTAAACTTTCCAACGGACTCATTCGATAAGTAAACAATTGAATCGGATTCGGATTCGCTTGGGCAACGAAATCAAGTGCGAGTCCCCTTTTCTTTTTTATTGAATTAACTAATTCATTTCCTTTTGACTTTTGGATTTTTGATTTTTTTTTGATTTGACATTATTCAACAAGAAAAAAAATCAACAAAGTCCTTTTTTTTGAAAATTATGTGATAATTATGAGAACCAATCCTACTACTTCGCGTGGTCTGTATTAGTTGAGTTGAGATCCGCATATGAGAGATTGAGTGTCTTTGTCCGTGTTCCTTCAACTAAGAGAAGACCGGACATTGTAAGAACTAGATCTTGTACAAAGGAGTCTGTTGGCTGATCCAAACAAGATTTTTAAGGATGGTTACGATAAAGCAAGTTTTAAGGAAAGTCGAGCACAAGCGAAGAAGTAGAACCAAATATTACTCAACTTATTGAATCCTAATTGTTGAGCAGCACAGGAGTCGCCTCACCCATCTCACCATCCTCTTTCTCTGAAAATCCCAAAGCACATAGTACGAGCACAACCGATACTCTTCCAAGATCTAGCCATGGGTAGTAAACGCGCCACCGCCACTGCCCATCGCTCCACGCCACCGTCGTACGCATACCTGCTCGACAACAGTGAACACAATGAGGGCCGTCAACCGTGTGGCCACTCCCACCAAGATGATGGTAATACTCAAGGAGGATGGAGGCACTGAGGCGGTGTCGTCTCCAAGCTGCTCACCCCTGTTGTTCTGTTAGCACCGCCGGCTCGCTTCGCTCCTCCTCGGCATCAACAACCCTAAAGTGTGAGCCACGACCAGCCGGGGGACGATGCTCGTGTTCGTAGTGAATCTAAGCAATACTAGTATCAGAATTCAGGTCAAATCGATCCACATTACCAAACAACCATTGGATCCGGCAAGGACGCAATATAGACCGTTCGATCAGGGTCACAGTGGGTCTGTGGCCCATTAAGCCATAAACCCATGCGCTCGAGGAAGCCGCACAATCCCTTCCCCGTCTGCTCTTGTCGTGCCGCCGTGAGCCCGCTGCCTGCCACGTGCTGCGCCGCGCCGCTGCCCTCCGATGTCACCTGCTCTTCCCTTCTGCTGGGGGTGCCGAGGAGACGCGAGTGCGGTCGGTCCCAGGCCTCCGGTGGCGGTGCTAGTTCTTTGAGCTTCTTAGAGTCCTCGGTCTCCTGCCACTGTCACCGCCGCCTTCATCGCGCCTGCTGACTCCTCTCTCGCATGGCAGAGGTGCGACGCAAGGAGGTCACCTCCTCCCAGTCTAGGAGGCCACATCGAGCTGCTGAGCTGGAGGCGCGAGGCCAAAGCGACTCCCAGGCGCGGAGACTCAGCGGCCGCGTCGAACCCATCGCCGATGAGCGCTGCCACGCGCTCCCCCTGCCGCAGCATCACCCTTAGGCGCCTCTCCTTTCCTGTTCCTCTCCCTTCGTGTGCAGAGTGGAGGAGTGGCATGGCGCTGATGATGGGCTGGAGCTGCAGATGCTCGAGGATGCCTCATAGTGTTCGATGAAATGCTCGTTCAGAACGCTGTGACCTTCCTGTTGTCTGGCAAGGGTGTTCGGTGGTATTTTAGCTTTTCCTTACATCTCTACTGTTCTGTTTGGTTTGGTCACTCATCATGTTAAATTTTGCAGCTTTTCAAAGGAAACACTCCCTGTGGGGTGTATTCAAGCCAAGACAAGATCAATGTGCTACAGTTACAGAGCCGGTACATAATACAGTGTGTCGCACACATGAGAAAGAGAAGGAAGAACAGAATGCCTCAAACCAGCAAGATGTGGCGCAAGAAGTCGACTGGAAGTCGCCTGCTAAGATCATGCAACAAGCTGCAGCAACTAGAGGTATTCCAGGGTCCCCCCACATGGGCTTTCAACCTGAAGCTCTTGAAGAAAGACAACTGGGAGATGCATTGCATCACACTCTGCACAGTGCAGAAGCTACTGCAGTTGCTACCAATCCTGCTGCCGTAACTGAAGCTGCTGCTCTTGCTACCAATGCTGCCACCGGACCTGCTGAAGCTACTGAAAATGGTACCAATGCTGCTACCATGCCCGGAAATCATGGGCGGAGTGACTCAATTGTTGGGGTTCCCTCTGGCAGGTTTTTCTATTTCGTTGCCGGACAAACTCCAAAACTCGAGCAGCTCATTCAAGAGATGAAGTGTGAAAAGGTTCGTTGGTAGTTGCTATCCTGGGAGGCGATTGGTGCTGGTCTATGGCCAGGTAACATTGCCCCCACTAATATAAGCAGGGCATGACCTGCTCGCCCGAAAACAGCTGACCAGCCAAAAGATTTCATGTCAGCCTGAGCAGAAGGCTTCCTAGTTTCTGATGACAAGGTGATGCCTGGTTCAAGCTGTTTTCTGGTGAAGCACTAGCAGATGTGCTGACTTTTGCTATGGAGTTAGGGAAATTAGTGGACTTGGCCCGTTATCAGCTTTTGTATGCTCCTGACGTGTTAGTGTTGCCCAGTCAGCTGCTTCAACAAGGATTTGTTCGGAGAACAGACTGCCTTGCTTTGCGACATGGATTCATTTGTATAAGTAAAGTTCTGATTCATGTTTAACCGCATGCTATCAGTTTAGACTGCTGAAAAATCATTTTATATGGTCGTTCTAGGTTAAAGTACATCCTAATGTCCTTAGAGGATGAATTCAATATAGTTGTTAGCATACGGTAAGAAATGCGGATGATTACTTACTGCTTTACTCATTTGTATCATCAATTAATTTACTAGGTCTGCCCTTATGGGCTTCTGCTGTGTATGTCATGCTCTTCAATGGCCATTGTGAATTATATTATTTTATTTTCTGACCATCATATTCTTGAAAATTAGTGTGAGTATTCTCTGCTTTCAAATTGAACTATCAGATCACACATAAATTAGAGCTCACACTCCAAATGTTCAGCCACTTATATGTGATTTGGCAGGATATAGTTTCTAGGGCACATGGGTGGTCTGCAGAAACGATGCTCTAGTTTATTTTGATTTGGATTTTGCTTTGTCCAGGATGGCACAACTTATTCTGGCCTTCTATGATTCCCCTTGTAGTAAGTGCTTATAGTATTTGTGTATTATCCCTTTTGTGGTAAAGGTTTTGTTTGGCTGATGTTAAAGGCGCTTTCCTATCTGTAGGTGATTGGCTATAATTGCTATGATGGCTATTGAAATTAGTAATTACAGAGAGGCATGCAATTATTCAAGGCATGCCGGTGATAAAATGTGATAACCATCTGGTTCGGAAGCCTCGTCTGGTCCTCCATCTCATCCATTTCAGGTCAGTAAGGGCCCAGAAAGGTACCTTAGCAACTAGCATGTTAGCTTGAACACAAAGCATCCAGACAACCTAATGCATGGCACTTTGAACCTTGAGTTGGGTGCATTGATCGAATTATGAATTCTATCAACAATTATGATGAGATAAGCAGACAGTTATATTTCCTTTGCTGTATAGTGATTTTTGCCTCCGTTCTTCTATATGTACTTGGGAAAATAAAATGAAGGTCGCAGGCTGTTGAACGTACTAATAGCCATTTGTTTAATCTTTTCCTGCAGAGTGCATTTGAAATTACATCTTTTGGGTTTGGGTAAGATTGGTTTCGAGGCTAGGAAACATCTTCTGTGGCAAATTTGTAGTCTGTGTGAAGACATTGCTATGACAAACATATGTGCATTACTAATTTGGCCTGAGGTCCTGCTTCAGTGACAACTTTTAGCTTGTCGTGCAAGTGTCTGTTGTTTTATTGTTTGGAAAAATTCTACTTATTAACCAATTTCGTTCTTTGTTTTACAGAGCTATTGTCCGATTTATGTGCAGCTATGTCACCCTTCCACTCTATGCCCTTGTATTCAATCACAAGCCAACATTGTCACCAGAGTGATAAGTGATATAACTGAATTATTATTTACTTCACTCCATAATAGAATTCAGAACTCAGGAGGGCTGCCACACAACTCTGAGCTAGCATTGGCTTTGCCAAATGCATGTCTCTTGGAATACTAAAGTTGGAGATGTTTGCTTTCCAGATGGTATCGCCTGATCACAAATGAAGAGAACAATTTTCGCCAAGCAGACAGCGAAGGCTCTGAAGAAATGGCACAAGGCCGTCGTGAAGAAGCAGCACCAGAAGGAACCACGAGAAAAGGAGATAAAAGGGTAGAAAACTGCTGTCCGGCTAATGTAGTCGCCTTAACAGGGATGCAATTAGAATACAATATGTCTCAAATTAGGACTAAATCTCAATCAGAAACCATGATGTTTAGTTGTGCAATACGCTTTTGATGATATACAGTTTTCTTGAAAAATATTGCATGTAAGACAAGGTTTAGTTGTGCAATACGCGTTTGATTGGTGATATAAAGTTTTCTTGAAAAATATTTGCCGGTAAGACATCTAACAACATATGGATATGAACCATCTGTCTTGATTTTGATTTGGCTACCTAGAACAATACCAAACATTTTATTATTATTTTTTTGACTTGTGTTGCAACACGCCGGTAAAATCCTTGTATTCTTAAAGACAGATCGGGTTACTGCGATTAAAAATCAAGAATTGAACATCGTAGTGCTTGCAATCCGTTCAAATATTGCCTCCTCCAAATAGATTTCTTAGTCATAAACTCTATCTGTTATTTTTTATGTCCATACCAAGGACAAATCACGATTTATCCCCACTGTAACTGCACAAGTCCACCGGGTGACGTAGCGGGCCCAGCTGCTCTTTACTCTAGAGTCTAGAGGCGCCCGGGCCGGGCCGGGCCGGCCTGTTGGTCCCCTCGTCCCGTGATTACTCCCGAGAAGTAGCCGTTGCACCGCCGACCGTTAGCACAGAGCCCCCCGCGGAAATGCGTCGCCCAATCGCTTTCGAACCCCTCCCATTCCAGCTCGTTATGAGCTCCCTTTTTTGACCTTCACCAGCGCCACCTCCTCCCCCTTCCACGCGACGACGACGACGACCATGGTGGCGAGGAGCCCCAACGCCAAGCCGGACAGGCAGACGGCGGCAGCCCTCGCCGCGGCTGCCGCGCTCAACCCGGCTCTCGTCAGGGAGACGCTCAAGAAGGTAGGAGCTGACGCTGACTGGAACGGATGCTCGATTCAATTCGTTCGATTTAGTTTTGCGGGGACGTTGACGTGTTTCGGCGGGTGGGTTGGGATCCGCAGGTTGACCGGTGCATGGCGCGGCTGCAGGAGCTGCAGTACACGGTGGCCGGCGGCGCCAAGGTCGTCTCCGGCGTCAGCCTCAGCCCGCGCAGCACGCGCGGGTACCTCCGCACCAGCCTCCGATGCAAGCAGGAGACCGTCAGGCAAGTGTTCTTGTTCTGCTCCACGTCCGAATTCGGTCGATTCGGTCCTAGATTCCTGGGAATTCTCTGTCTCTGACTCTGACTCTTGCCGCGCCGCAGGATGAGGGCGCCGCCGCGTCGGCGCAGAAGAGGTCCCCGAACGGCAAGTTCGGCGGCGGCGGTGGAGAGGGCGCGCAGTGGCGGCGAATGTCGCTGCCGGCGATGTTGCTCGGCGAGACCGTGCTAGAGATCGTGCAGGCCAGCCAGTTCGCGCGGGACATCGTCACGGCTGCCGGCGCTGCGAATCGGGAGCCCCCGAGGACCCCGAAACCGGTTCCCAGGACCAGGAAGCCTGCGGCGGCGGGGGCGGAGCAGACGCCCCTCCGCGCGCGGCGTGCCCGGGAAAAGCAGAGCCATCGGGGTGGCGCCGCGACGCGCTTCGCCGACGCCGCCACCCCGCCGTCGCGTGGCCGCGTGCGGTCCCGGATCCAGTTCAAGCCCGCGTCGCCGCCGGTGGCCGTCGGCCGGCCGTCGGTGTCCGCCAACCGCGTCTCCCGAAGAACCGGCCGTGGGCGAAGAAGGCGGTGATGTTCCCGAACCCCGCGTTCCACGCCTCCACCTCCGCCGCCGCAAACACCGACGCGTGCACGACGCCGTCGCCTTCAAGAAGCAGAAGCGGTTCTACAAGACGCGGTCCCCGGTCGTCGTGGCGCGGCAGACGCCGCACAAGTTCCTGGTCAAGTCGCCGCCGAGCGCGCTGGGGTCCAAGCTCAGGATCCACGGGAAGGCCCTTCCGGCGGCGAGGCCCGCCGCCGTGTCGTCACCGCCGCCGCCCGTAAAGGTGCAGGCGTCACCTGCAAAAACCCGGCGCTGCTCGTTCTCGCCGTCAAGGTTGGCGACAAGGCTCGTGTCGCCGATCAAATCGAGGCTGTCGCTGAACAGGAGCCGGGACCGGGACAGCGGCGTCGGCGTCGGCAGTGGCCCGATGAGCGGGCTGAAGCAGCGGCCGGGTATTAGCTTGACGGTGCGGACAGTGTCGAGCAAGATATCATCGAGGTGATGATCTTTTGTTTATCATCGAGGTGATGATCTTTTGTTTGTCTGTTCAGCGTCGTGTGAAGACGAGAGGAGGTACAGATTGCAGAGAAGAGAATTGAGTTGATCTTATTCAGAATAAGATGTTCTCTGCTGCTGCTGGGAAAGTCCTGTCTTGGGGTGCTTGTACACACACATAACGGTTATCTGTAATTTTTCGTTGATCCTTGGTGATAATACAGGGTGGTCTCCTCGACCGTATAATCGAAAGGCAATAGACTTCAACTGCATTTGTTGTTCAGTCTAGACTTCAGGCTCAAAGTAAATATACAGACTTTCAGAAGATACTGCGCTTGTATTAGAGTCTTCGGATTTTTGCAAGCCGCAATTTTCAGAAGCTGCACTTCAGGTCCAAGCAGTGCCGATGAGACTTGGACCTTGGAAGCACGGGCTCGTCCGGGGAAGGTCCAGCAGCTGCAGTCAGGCTCTACAAACACGAGCTGGTAAATATGATTTATGACACAGTTTTGAAACAATGTGGTGTCCGAGTACTGATAACTCTTTCTTTTCTTGACATATAAGTTTATTTTTTGAAGAGATAAAATTTCATTTAAAACTTAAATATAGAGTAGAGAGATGGGTCAAGTCTCATTGGAAGTTTTTAGAGTCATTTGGATAGTACAGTTTCTAAAATACGTCCAAGACTCATAAGAGAATAAGCCAGAGCTAGGAATCGAAATATGTCTTGCCTTCTTTGCGAGATTATCAACCACTCTACTTGTGCATCTGCTAATTTTGATGATAGAATGCAGCATGTTCGTCATGATAGCTCTAAAGTCCGGTAGGATTGGCTGCAAAGACCAATGAGACCGGGATTATGGAGGAGGTCCCTCCTGTTCGGTATAGTTGCCAACACTTCAATGTCTGATAAAAGATTGGCCTTTGAAGATTTATTGCATAGCAAGTTTAGATAACATCAACAATCTGGACGCTTGTTGCACACATTCTAGTCCCCGTTTGGGTGGGCATTTTTTGACCCTTGTTGCACACATTTGACATTTAAGTTGTTCAATTGCTCTGGGCAATCAGGGTTTTTTTTTCTTATATCAGTCGGCAATAGTAGGGCTGTCCTTTTACATTTCTACAATACTGAAAGATTAAACAAGAATGTAGGCATCATCATCATCAGGTAAAAAGCAAAAACAAAACTGAATCCAACAGAAACCGTATATATGCAACTACGTAGATGGTGTTCACTCCGTATCCGATCCGAACTTGGTGCTTAACAAATATGTAAGTTGTAACATCATTTCATTTCATTTACATACATAGGTAACATTGTTTGATTCTGTTTGTTTCCGTTCAGCAGTAGTTCAACTCGAGCAGTGTAGCTTGGGCTCGTGCGTGCGTAGGGAGGAGATCAGAAGTACACAGAAGACGTCCCGGCCCGGAATGACAGAGAAACAAGGGAAGAGGGCAGCACCAGTTGTTGGCTGGCTTGCCGCTGGCTCAATTGGGCCACGGCCCAACTAGCGGATGAGGGAGCATTTCCAGAAACATGAGAAAAAAAATTAAAACAATTTCTCCTGCACACAGAAAACAAACAAACAGAAACTATTCTAAGCACACAATGCAATAAAATGCAACGGCATGAATGCATGAAATATGCTATAATCTATATGATTGATTCAATTAATTTAGATAATTGCATATTTAACATATCCACTTCAGGTTTATATATTAGAACTTGTGTCATGTGTTTACGCTCGAAGGGAAAACAGTTATCTAAGGGCTTGTTTGATGTCGATGTGGAATTTAAACTAACTTTCACACCAACCTATCCTAACACACATGTATTGAGATAGATACACCGGCATCTAAACAAGGCCTAAGAGCAACAAGGCCTAAGAGTTACCATAGCAGAGCTTGCTGAATAAAAAGGTAACATGATGTTCTGTAACTAAACAAGGCAACTAACAGCCATGTAGCGTATGAGGACATGGATGACCTCAATCAAGTAAACAAAAAGAGAGAGTACCATAGTTTTATGCTCAACGAGCCAATGAGATACAGGAGTAGATGAGGACACAGTCAGCAAACAGGAATAAGAGATGCCGAAAGGATCCAGATGTCCAAGAGGGAGGTGAATTGGGCTAATTCTAAATTTTTTTTAATAATTAAGTCCTACACTTAGCCCATTTCACCCCCTAGTGCCTAAAATTGTTTCTATTGTTCTACCGCACAAAAGTTTTGCACCCTATATTCCAATCCTACTCTGTTCTACCGCACAAAAGTTTTGCACCATAGATTCCAATCCTACTCTGTTCTACCACACAAAAGTTTTGCACCATAGATTCCAATCCTACTCTAGCAAGGCAATTCTAAGAATATAAAGACATGGATTGAGTTGCTCAAATGTAAATGCTTAAGGTAAAGAGAGGGAGAGAAACGCGGCGATATTTTTCCGAGGTATTGAGAGTCGCCACTCTCCACTAGTCCTCGTTAGAGCACCCAGCATGAGGGTGTAGCTCTCTCTTGATCCACGCAAGAATCAAATGCTCTCTACGGGCTGATTCTTTGACACTCCGTCGTGGTGAATCGCCCACAACCGCTCACACCATAACTTGGGTCATCCACAAGCTCCGGCGGATGATCACCAAGCTTTCAATCACCACCGAGGCGTCTAGGTGGTGGTGATCACCAAGAGTAACAAGCACGGACTCTTACTTGAACCAACCAAGCATAATGAGAAGAGTGGATGCACACTTGCTACTCTCTATGCACAAATGAGGTCCTTACTCTTAGATTAGCAAATCTCAACAACCCCACTAGGCTCTTGCTCTCCAAAGTGTTTCCTCAGCTGAACAAATGGGCAAGAGAGTCTCAAAGCACAAGATGGAGGGGTATAAATAGCCCCAAGCCAAGAAACTAGCCGTTACCCTCCAACTCAGCAAAGTTGGGGTCACCGGACAGCAGGGTGGCGCACCGCCACCCCCTGTCTGGTGCCACCTCAACGACTAGTTTTGACCACCACCCCAAGGGCGGTGACCAAACCCTCGAAACACCCCTCTCTGGAATAAAACGGCGGTGGCACCGCCACCCCAGGGGCGGTGCCCTGTCCGGTGCCACGAAGGCCTAGGGTACTCTCTGGAAAATAGTGGCGGTGGCACCACCACCCTAGGGGCGGTGCCCTGTCCGATGACACCCCAGAATACCCAACCTCTAGATAAAAGGGGCAGTGGCACCGCCACCATGATGGCGGTGACCAGGGCGGTGCACACCGCCCTGTCCACTGCCATCAGCAGTGCTGCGCTCCATTTCAAATCCTGATTCCAAACGGTTTCTGACTTTCGATGATCTTGGGCTTCCACTGAGCTACCTAGCGCAAGATTTTACAAATGTGCACCACATTCTTCTCACTAGACATGCATAGGTCAAGCTACCCATCCATGCCCCCTTTATAGTATGGCCAAAGGAAAAACAAAGTCCTACAACTAATCTAAGTGTCTCTCAACGCCAAACGACACTTAGAACTTGTCCATCCTTAACCTTGTCGTTCATCCTTTGAAAACCGAAACGAATTCCATCGTCAGGGGCATGAATACCATAAGTGCCTAATCAAACACCATTACCATGACCTAACTTATAATGCCTCTACAAAACACACGTTAGTCACGGTAATCTTGTGTAGTCATTAATCACCAAAACCCAACTAGGGGCCTAGATGCTTTCAATCTCCCATTTTTTGGTGATTGATGACAACACAACCTTGAGTATGTGTATAAGAGAGATTTTAGGTTTTCAACCGCTTGATTTGCATGAACTTGTGGCAATAAGAGCAAAGGGGTTAGAACAAGTTCATGCATACAAAGTCCACAACATGTACTCAATATATAAGAAATAAGTGCGAGTACAAGAAAGTAAATGCTCGTTTAACATCGGAGTATGGCGGAAGCATACTAAACAAGCAACACAAATGAGACATGATATATAAATATAATGATAAGTCAACATGTCTCACAAGTCATCACACATGCAAGCACACATATAATACAATGCATAGCGGAAAAGTAAACATGCATGCAACAAAATAAGGGAGTAGCAAACAAAGATATCAAACCCTCTCACAAGCTCTCTCCCTACATCACATACTCACTCCCTCTCCCCCTTTGGCATCAAGCACCAAAACCTAAGGGTCCTGAGGTGGGGTAGGAGCAGTAGTGCCAGGTGCCGAGGTACGTGAAGAGATCACGAACTGAGTGTAGTCAACGTCTGAACTATCGAAGCTCTAAGCTGTGTCTCACTCTGGCTGACCAGCAGACTCTGTAGCTAGGAGTGACTGAACTGGAGCTGCCACTATTGTCGGTGCAACTGACACTATCACTATAGCTATGACTGGAACCTCTGTAGTGACAAGTGGAGGGGGCTCACTCACAGGAACTGACTGCTGCTGTTGTGGCTTAGACGAGGCAACTGAAGAAGGTATAGTGTCGCCAGTGCCTGTCTGAGGTGGAGCTATAGGTAACACAGGAACTAAAGTAGAAGGCACTACCTGTGAAGACTCTCCCGTGACTTGACTATGTGTGGCTGAGACTGACTGAGAAGTCTGAGCTACTGTCGTCGCCACGATCACCGACTATGTCTGAGTAGCTGTAAGCGAGAGAGGCTGAGACACACCGGTAATCCTCGGATCCACACCTTGAGCTACTGGAGAAGAGAAGTCGAGTGTAGTGGGGTGGATCGAAGACACCTGGGGGTAGCTCTGGCCTTGAAGTACACTATACTATATAGCTAGGGCCAGTGAAACCTGCTAAACCAGTGCAAGAGTTGCTATCTGGACTAGAGGCGATGGAGGTGAGATGCCTGTTTGTTGCAGAATATGCTCGAAGTAGTGGAAGTGTCGTGCCTCACTAGCAATCATCCACTCCTAGAAGGAATCCAGCCGAGCCTGTATGTTCTCAAACAAGGTGAGCATCTGTTGGCCTAGCCTGGCCTGCTCGGTATGTGCCTCTACCTCACGTCGTGCCTGCTCGGCTGTTATCCTCTATATCTCAGTGGCCTGTCTCTGCTGCTCAGTGATCATCTACTGAAGTAACACTATTAGAGTAGGGTCTGTCGCTAGAGGAACTAGTGGAGCAGAGCGGGAACCACTAGCCTCACGGTCGTGGGGTTGAGGAGGTGGAGGTGCTTGTGTCAGCTCTAGTAGCTCATCCTCACCATCATCATCATCATTGTCAAAGTCATCATCATAATCTCCACCAAACTGTTGCTCAGTGTCCCTGACTAACTCGTCCTGAGGGTCCTCTATCCTAGGCTGCTCAATAGGCTCAATCGCTCTGTGTCGCTCATATGTCCCAAGAGCAACTAGACAGTAAATCCCAAAGGCTCTGGCGTGAGTGTCATGAGTCATGATGTACTAAGGATGATGGATCATTCTCTCAAAGATATGTGATAGGTAGTGAGCATAGGGAAGCTGACGATGAGCTCTACACCCATCCATCACTGTATCCTCAATCTCACAAAGCAAGCAGTCTACAACATCAAACACTATGTGAGAGACTAGTGCCCCAAGAAGCCACTACTGCAGGTGTGTCAAGGCCTCTCTAAAACCAACCCATGGTAGCAAGGTCTTCCTCATCGCTGTCTCAAGCACCTGAGCAAGACGAGTCATGTCCCTTGGACTCCATCTAGAACCCTCATCAAATGGTGGACAAAAGATAGCGGCCACATGGGCTGCCGATGGCTGTGTCCCGCCATGAGGACATCAAGGAGGGTCAACTGTACCATAGCACAAACTATGTAGTCGCACAGTGTGTCTCTAGAAACCCGTACAACCTGCTCTGATCTCACTGCAAAGATCCTGTGAGTGTCCCCTCGAACTCGAATCAGATGAACTTGTGGCTCGAAGTCAACCCAAACTGTGGCATAGAACACTCGACCCCACTCATCCATGTATAAGCCTAATCTACACATCAGCACCTCCACCCTAGCAAGTAAGTGATGCGTGTGTGAAATCTCATGAGTGCCTCAGCTCTCCTCAAATAGGCCAAGTCCAAGACTGTGGGGGGCCTCAAACCAACTCGCTCAAGCCTCTATGCTTTATAGAATGACTCCTAAATAGTCATGCTGAACAGTGCTGAAGCATGCTCCTCTCTCTCTACTAGTAACCACTCCTCAAGCGGGACATTCCGAAAATGACGGACACATCTAGTTGTGGCTGTGCGAAGCTCAATCAGGCGAGGGTTGTCCTAAACTAGCTCAAGACCCTACTCATCACGCTCTCTAAAGTGTCGTCTAGGTGGTACTAGAGGTAAGTCCTCCGCAGGGTCCTTGGGTTGCTCCTGCTGATGCTGACTTAGCATCAGGTGCACAGTGGTGCATGCACGAGACGACCGATGAGGCTGAGGTGTCTCTGTCTGCTAGGGCTCTGACTATGGAGTCTTTGTAGCTAAAGGACCATGATGCAAAGAACCACCCCTGCCACCTCTAACACCTCTGTCGTAAGCTACTGCTGCTGCTAGTGCCTGCTCAACCTCCTGATGCTGTCGCTTTCGCTTCTTGGTCTGCTCGATCACCTTTGCCTTGCCCTTGTCCCTCGGTGGACGGCGAGGGTCCTGATCATCACCACCCCCTCTAGCAGGGGGTATAGGACAGGTGCGCTTAGAGCGCGCCATAGCTATCACTGATAAGAACTCCCCCTAAAACAAACCACTGCCTGACTCTGCTAGAACCACTGCCAACAAGACCACTGCTGCTAACCACCGACACTCCCCCTAGGTCACTGCCATCTGTCACTGAAGAGGCTTGGCCTCTATTCCGTACTCATGGTATTGGCCTGAGTTCACTGTCACTGACCACTGATCACTGCCTCAAGCATTGACACACTGCAACGAATCGAATAGATAGGAATATATATAAGCATTTATATCCTAGAGATAAGTGTGCCCTATCGGAAGCAAAGAAATTGAGGTAAGAAAGGGTCGGCATGGCTTGCTACCTGTGAATGGCAATGATACGGCAATCAAGCAATAGGAGAGAAGATCACAGGGCCGCACAAGTCACTGTTGCAAGGAACGACAGAAGAGAGTGAGCAAAAGGAGAGGCAATGGCATTGAGGCATTTCAACAAATGCCTGCAGGGCATGGGAGATGGTCACCAAGGAGGCAGCATTGCTGGGTCAAAAGGAGATGCCAAGAAAGTGCACTGGAGTTGGGAGAAGCAAACATAGAGCCATCGGGGAGGATGGAGAGGAAGGAACATACTTCGGTGAGCTATTCAGTGGCGACTACGACGAGC
This sequence comes from Miscanthus lutarioriparius, assembly GCA_904845875.1. Taxonomy (NCBI): domain Eukaryota; kingdom Viridiplantae; phylum Streptophyta; class Magnoliopsida; order Poales; family Poaceae; genus Miscanthus; species Miscanthus lutarioriparius. The sequence continues at coordinate 32,164,935 of CAJGYO010000017.1, read as the reverse complement.
ACAGCCACTAGGTGATGCTATGGCTAGCAGAGCCCTCAAGACACAATGGGTGCAGGTGAGTGGTGGCGCTAGAGAGACTCCACACGACTCGGTGATGGCGCAGCACATGTGAGGAGGTGTGGTGACCGGAGAAGGTGCTACGGCTCTGCAGCGACGACGAAGGGGCCGTGTGAGCAGGGGCACGAAAGCGTCAGAAGCGAGCAGGGCACGACGTGGAGGAGCAGCGGCAAGTGGATGGTGGTGTGGTGGCCGGAGGATGAAAGTGCACGGCGGCTAGGGTTTGGAGACAGATCGTCGGCGTATGGATATGGCCGTGGCACGATTTGGGAAAAGAGGCACCGCTGCGGGCCAAGAGGGAAGAGGAAAAGAGAGAAAAGGTAGCCGAAGGTACGGGCCCATGTGATAGAGTAAAGAACCATGATTTCAAAATGGTCATTGGACTGGAACTATTCGCCGGGCGATGACAGCGTCGGTGACAGGGGCGGTGCACCGCCACGCGCTGTCTGGTGTACACCGGTCGAGGCGGTGACAAGGCCGGTTTGGCACAGTTTTTGCTGGCACCGCCCTATGCACAGTAGTAGTCCGGTGCCCTCCAGTCTTCAGATTTGAATTTTGTCTTCACCAAACCTGCACCCAACCAAGTCCCAACCACAAAGAGAAGCTACTAAACACCAGTTGGGACTGGTATGAGTCATCCTCGCTCAAACCCTCTATTTTCAAAATAAATTGCCATAGGCTTAGTTAATTTTTAAGCAAATAGGCAATAAAAAACGAGGAGACATTATGTGGCCACCACATAGGGGTCATAACCAATAGGAGGGTCGAAAGCTCCCCCTATCGATGGACAAACATAGCGGATGCTCAAACTTAACCGAAAAGAAATGACAAAAGCAACACACATGCATATGTAATGCAAAACTTGAATTTAACTCTAGTTGCTTGTCAAGTTTGATCCTGTGGCAGAACCTCCTAAATTATAGGGCCCACATGCACCTGTCACTGTCCGACGACCTTTGACATCTATGCATATGTTCCCGATAACTTAAGAAGACTGTCGGGTGTCCTCGGAGAACCCCGAATCATCCACGATTTCGGCGGGATCACATTACAGAGTCATTGTAGTATTACAACAGTTTATTCAAATAGATACATCAGAGTAAAATATAGCGGAAGTCTTACAATAACTTAGTTTACAAAACATTTATTTCAAACCTTACAAACTAAGTTCGATTATTAATACAAACCAAAGTAGTGGAGTGGCATTATAACATAATACAAAACACACAATTTAAAATTGCCTTACCTTAAGGGCCACACATTTACTTATCGACAACGCATTTGGAACAACAGGTCATGCAAAGACGGCCCAAAACAGACCTGCTCATGAGCCTCACCTGCAACAAGGGTCAACGAACCCTGAGTACAAAAGTACTCAACAAGACTTAACCGAAATAAAATTGAGAAGACTCAGGAATGCAGGCTATGGGATTCAAGGTATGGCTTTAGCAATAATCAAGTTCTTTTATGCGTAAAAGCTTTTTAACAAAATTCTTTATATCAACATTTAAAATTCCACAAGATCATATACAAAGTCGACACGATCCGTATTGAGATCATGAAACTTCATATCCAACACTTTCTCAAACCTTAATCAAATTCCAGTTATTAAACTACGATGATGATCGGAAGTGAGTCTCCATAACCGAGGAGCAACGACGATTCGAACCGATTATAACCCAAATGGGAATTTCCAGACCACACGACATATGCAGGTCCCGACCTACATATATCAACCTACCCTCGGATCCTCTACACAAGAACGGGTCCGCGCCACCCGAATCTACAGATACTCCACCAATCCAGCCCATTGCCACGTGGGTACACGCTATTCCCGCCATCTCTCCACTCCCAGTGCGCGAGTAGCCATTCTCGTAATAGAATAGCCAAGTTAAGGCTTACCGGAGTATGCGGTTAGTACTACAAAGTCTCACCTCACACAGGTCAACAACAGTACGGACCTTAATCGACCGAGCGGAAAGAACCCGCTCACAAGACATTACCAGTCTTGTGGCTCACACACACCGAGTCCGCCTTGGTCTAGATTTATTACTCCACCGATTCATATCTCATGATAACATAAATAGCCAAAGATTCATTTAAAACTTGCAGGTGACAGGTAATCACCCGACTTTCATCGTTCTAAGCATAGCTAAGCATAACTAGGCATATACGATTTTAAACTGGTAACAAGGTAGTTATGGAAAACATGGTTGGTAATGCACCAATTAGGTTTTTACTTGACTCCTAATCACTTAATGCAATAAAGAAAAGCAAAAGCAAAATAACTTTGTAAAACACAAGGTAGGTTTAAATGCATCCGGGCTTGCACGATCCGACACAATTCGATTCAGATAAGCTTGCATCGTCTTGGTGACATTTTCGGTCCTAGCACTTGCTTAGTCCTTCCATCTTCGGATAGATCCACCAAACCCAAACTTCGAGCTCAGCTTCACATCACATCCTTCACGTGGTTCATCTAGCGTATCTAAATGAGATGCAAGATGCATGTATATGAATGTGATGAATGATAACACAAGATGCATCACATAAGCATTCAAGACAAACACAAGATTATGCAAGACATAGACACCAATAGCTATTTAACTAACATCATACAACTAACTACAGAGAGCAAGCACATCAAGCATGACACCAGTTTAACAAGGTCACAAGTATCATAACTTGACCATCAACAAGGGCATAAACCACACTTAGCAACACATGGAGTAAACAACCACAACTAGCATATGTCTATTTCGGGACTGGAAACAATAGCTTCATGTTTGGATCATAACTAGAGTTCTACAAATCCAAAAGCCATGCAACAAGACATTCTGGAAAGCTTATAAAATCTTCTACAATTCATCTTTAATCATCTTAGCATGATTCTCAAATTAACTAAGCCAAATATATCCATTTAAAAGAAACTGGTCCAGAATTGACAGAGAACAACCATTTCTGGAACCCAACTTTAAACAGGCATAACTCACAAACTACTTAGCCAAATGACACCAAATTTTAACAGCAGATAGATACATGAATTATCTACAACTTTGTTATTAACAAGTTTCTCGAAAAACATCATTATCATGAGGTAATCCAAACAGTCCCAAAACTGTCCCGAAAACGACAATTGCAAGAAAATAATTATTAACTTATGTTGCAAACACATAATTGGGCAAAACCAACTTTACCAACATTTCACACATGACTAAAGAACACCAGAAAGCATGGTGCTCACCTCTAAATAAATTTTCTTAAAGCATTTCTTAATTTATTTAGACATCAAGGTGTATTTATGAACATATACCAAAAATGCACAATAACTTCTACAAAAATACAGTAGCTCACATATCCTCTCAATAGGCTACTGTACAAATTTCTTACCATTTGCATAAGTATAGCTGCCTCTATGAAAAAGACAATTTGCTATTGCAAGAAATCATGTGAGAGCGAGATAAACCAAAACTCACTCATACTTCATCCAATACTCATGAAATTTTTACCACACATCAACTATCACATGAGTAGCATGCCACAAAAAATTTCACTTCATTTGGAGCCCTAGATATGCAGTTATGAAAATAACAAATTCAACTAGCATTAAAACCCTACTGCACAAATCTATTTTTGCAGCTAAAACTTTAAACTAAAACATGTCATACTATAGATCTACTGCATAGACAATTTCACAAGGATTCCAAAAAGTCCTCATTTGCTATGTTACGAATTTCCTATGAATTACTATGAATTTTCAAAGTTCCAGCCGATTTCAAAGCAAACAGGTCCAAACGGCACTATTCACATGAGTCTACGGTTCACGTAAAAAGCCCCTCACAAATCTCAAATTTGAAGACGAAGTCCCTGGTCGCGATTTTCAGCAGAGAGGACGCCGGAGAGACGCGATTCCGTAGGCCGATGCTCGTGGCGGCAATTGAAGGGGTGGTAGAGCGACGGGGTGGCGAGGCGAGCTCGAGGATGACCGCACTCGGCCGGAGGTGGCCGTGATGACCTGCCACGCGAGCCCATGCTGGCTGCATGGGCGGGCAAGCGGCAATGGCGGGAGCCTCGGCAATGAGCGAGCTCGAAGTGGAGTTGCGGAGGTACAGCCGGGTCCGAGGAGGCTGGAGGCGAGAGGTTACTAGGCACAAGGAGGCGCGGAAGCTAGTGACAACCGTGGAAGCTAGCACGGCGGCCATGGCGGAGCGTCCGGGAAAAGCGAGAGAGGAGGAGAAAGAGCGATGGCGATGGCGTCCCGGCCTTTAAAACACGGTCAAAGCACACGGAAATGGCGCCCAAAGAAGCTTCTCCATGCCAATGACGACCAAACTGACCACGAACGCGTCTGGAAGCCGAAAGAAGCTCGCCGTCGGTGAGGTGTCGCCATGCAGTTACTGTTCACCGAAATTACAGAACTGCCACTGGTTTTAAAACCCAAATTACTCCCAAATTTGTATAACAACTCAAAAATCTCAAAAATAAAAGTTGTTCAAAATTAAAAGTTCTACAACTTTGCTTTTGTAACCATACCCAAATTCGGCCTACATTTTGAAATGCAAGTTTAAATTAAAAAAAGGACATTTAAAGAATTACGCATTTTCAAATTACTTCAAATTTTATAAAACAACTTTGAAAACTCCAAAACAAACTTTGTACAACTCGACAAGCTCTACACTTTTGCTTTAAGGCCCAACCCCAAAATGTGCTTTGATTTTGAAATGGGTTTTTCGAGCCAAACTTATTATCGAAATTCGGTTTTTCTAAATTCAAATCAATACACGATTTCGAACTTGATTCAAACAATACAATTCAACACATACAACATAAAACAAGGTTCACACCAAGCATTGCAACCAAGATTATAAAACTTTTATTAAGGAAGAATTTGATTTGTTTAAAAGATTCACAAAGTTTCCTAATCATTATTATTAACATTATTTCGGTAATATATAAAACACTTTATAAACAACATTTACATGCTATAAATTAAACATGAAATGCATTAATAACTTGATGCTTGATGATTATGCATAATGATGACATGATCACTTTCTTAATTACTTTTTAACATCTGGGATGTTACAGATCCAAGGTTAAGCTTTTTCCAACACTTTACGGTGGTTATCTTAACCATGTTAGACAAGCCCTAAGTGCATTACTAAAAATTAAACATGTTTTATATTACAATGCAATGCAAGGGACGACACAAGCTCATCTTTTAGTGAAGTTACTTAGGTCAAGCACATTGAGCTCATTCCTCAACCGACAAAACATAGCCTCATCTAGTGGTTTTGTGAAGATATCTGCCAATTCATCCTCGGTCCTTACACCTTCTAGTGATATATCATTTTTAGCAATATGGTCTCTAAGAAAGTGATGACGAATATCTATGTGCTTAGTGCAAGAGTATTGAACCGGGTTATTAGCAAGTTTTACCGCGCTCTCATTGTCACACAAAAGAGGTACCTTTTCTAGAACTACACCATAGTCTAGAAGAGTTTGCTTCATGTAAAGGATTTGTGCACAACAAGCACCTGCGGCAATGTACTCCACCTCGGTAGTGGACAAGGCCACACTATTTTGCTTCTTAGAGGTCTAAGACACTAGTGATCTACCAAGCAAATGGCACCCTCTGGATGTGCTTTTTCTATCAATTTTGCAACCGGCATAATCCGAATCAGAATAGCCAACTAGTTGGAATCTAGCTCCTTTAGGATACCAAAGACCAATACTTGGTTTGTGCTTAAGGTACCTAAGGATTCTTTTAATGGCAACCAAGTGAGTCTTCTTAGGATTAGCTTTAAATCTAGCACACATACACACACTAAACATGATGTCGGGCCTAGATGCGGTCAAGTATAATAAGCTACCAATCATAGAACGGTAGAAAGTTTGATCAACCAATTTACCTCCCTTATCTAGGTCGAGATGTTCATTTGATGGCATTGATGTCTTGATTGGCTTACATTCATCCATTTTGAACCTCTTGAGAAGATCCTTGGTATATTTTTCTTGAGAGATGAAAATCTCTTCTCTCATTTGCTTGACTTGAAAATCAATAAAGAATGTAAGCTCTCCAATCATAGACATCTCGAACCCTTTCGACATCAATTCACCAAATTCTTTGCAATAGTCTTCATTTGATGAGCCAAATATGATATCTATTGGTATTTCTTAATGCATACAGAAATAATCCTCAAGCGCACGGAATTCTACTAAAAAAATGCAAGCCACCTACCACAATTCTAGTTGCTATTGTCTCAAGGCATACAAGGCTAAGTCACTACTCAAAGTTAGTGAGCTCTCAAAGACTAACTAAAGAGCCTCACTAACCAAACTAGACCGACACTTGCTTGCTCTCAAAACTAGTTACACTAAAGGGCCAAGCTACATTAAGAAAGGTAAATACACGGGAAGGATGGAGTGTTATGTCGCCGTGTAGAGGAATGAGCCAATCACCAATGGAGCCAATCACTCACAAAGAATGAATGCCAATGAAGACCAATCACCTCAGAATCAAAAGATGACACAATGATTTTTTACCGAGGTTCACTTGCTTGCCGGCAAGCTAGTCCTTGTTGTGGCAATTCACTCACTTGGAGGTTCACGCGCTAATTGGTATCACAAGCCATGAGCAATCCACTAGAGTACCTTTTGGCTATGCACCGGGGAAAGGTCAAGAACCCCTCACAATCACCACGATCGAAGCTGTAGACAACCACCTTCCTCCGCTCAACGATCCTCGCTGCTCTAAGCCATCTAGGTGGCGGCAACCACCAAGAGTAACAAGCGAACCCCGCAGTGAAACATGAACACCAAGTGCCTCTAGATGCAATCACTCAAGCAATGCACTTGGATAATCTCCCAATCTCACAAAGATGATGAATCAATGATGGAGATGAGTGGGAGGGCTTTGGCTAAGCTCACAAGGTTGCTATGTCAAAGCAAATGGCCAAGAGAGTGAGCTTGAGCCGGCCATGGGGCTTAAATAGAACCCCCTCGAAATAGAGCTGTTGGCTCTCTACCCACAGCTTTCACGAGTGGACCGGATGCACAGGTCACGCTGACCGAACGTAGGCCCCCAACGTCGAGTTGTAGATCTTCGTCCACGTGTCCCCTGGATTCAACGTCAGCTGCCCGATCCCAACGGTTGATTCTTAGTGCCCTCGTGATTAAGTGATGACCAGACACGCCAGCCGCACACACGCACGCCATGGCCATGCCATGACCGGACGCGCCACTCCTCACTGCGCCTTAGCATCAGGTCATTTCCAAAGAGCTCCCTGAGCGTCTAAACATTGACCGGACACGTCAGGTGCGCCCTGACCGGACACACCACCATGTCAGGTCCACACTGCCTCAGCTACGCGCTTGCGTCACCATACGTCATACGCGACCAGACTCGCCAGCTGCGCGTCAGGTGACATTTTGACCCTATGTCTGGTCACTGCCCAAGTCACAGCCTGAGCGCGCCAAGCCTTTTATAATTGACATGACTCAGCACAGGTGTGTCCGGTCACTGTTTTTTAGTGACAAACATCTCCTACACTTCACCAACTTCTCCACCCTTGCTTAAATGTGCCAACCACCAAGTGTATCACCTTGTGCACGTGTGTTAGCATATTTTCACAAACATTTTCAGGGGTGTTAGCTCTCCATTAGAATCTAAATGCATATGCAATGAGTTAGAGCATTTAGTGGCACTTTGATAACCGCATTTTGATACGAGTTTTACCCCTCTTAATAGTATGACTATCGATCCTAAATGTGATCACACTCGCTAAGTGTCTCGATCACTAAACAAAAAAGCTCCTATGGATATCACCTTTGCCTTGAGCTTTTCATTTTTCTCTTTCTTCTTTTCCAAGTTCAAGCACTTGATCATCACCATGGTCACACCATCATCATGATCTTCACCATTTGCTTCACCACTTGGAATGTGCCACCTATCTCATAATCACTTTGATAAACTAGGTTAGCACATAGGGTTCCATCAATTCACCAAAACCAAACTAGAGCTTTTAATCTCCCCCTTTTTGGTAATTGATGACAACCCTTTCACAAAGATATGAAATGAAATTCAATTGAATCCATGTTACTTGCCCAAGCATATTTACCTTGTGTAAAAGGATATGGACAAGTTTCATTAACCCCAAATGGTAGCATTAGCTCCCCCTACATATGTGCTAAGAGTTTGGATTGTTGCTTGCACATATGCATGGATTGGAAATGTGGGAGGGCAATGTCTACCAAATGATGCTATGGTATAAGAGATGGACCTTTGAAGCATGATATCAATCGGAGTGCACCAAATATACCATCATAAGTACCATTAGTAACTAGACATACAAAAAAACAAGAATACCCAGTGAGATCAACATTAGAAGCAAGGGTCTAGTTTTCACAATAAGAACACAAGTCTAGTTACTCAACCTATGCATGCTAGTTTTTCATTTCATCATTGAAACCTACAACTAGCATACACCACACAAGCATGGATATTAAAATTTAAAACTTGTGCCATGCAAGCAAACATATGAAATGCACATTCAAATGTAACATACAAGTTCATGAGCTTGCTCCCCCTACTTGTGTGCTTAAAATTTTAATTGATCCCTTTCCTTTATCATATCTCTCCCTATGTCAAAGTTTTTCCCCTTTGTCATACTCAACCTTATCTTTGTGCAATTTCTCCCCCTTTGTCATCAATGACCACAAAGGTTCAATTTTAGATAGGTTAAGATTATCAATGTCAATCAATGAGGTGAGGATCATTTTCCAAATTTGGTTCAATCTAGAACACTTGCCAAAGGTATTTAACTCAGTTTGATCCAAGGACAAGCTTCTTCACACCTCATTTCAAGGGTTATCTTGTACCATGTTGAGTTAAACACTTATAGCTCATTTTCTAGATCAAACACTAGGTTCACAAGCCCACAAACATGTCATATGCTACCACTAGATCAAGTCAAGCATAGAAGCAATAGTGGTACCATACAAGCATCAAATTCATTTGATTTTCATGAATGAGTTTAAGACATGTGAGGAATGACTAGATGCACTAAACAAGTCCTTAGCAAGGATGTATGCATGCCAATTAACTTTTACCTTGGATTGCTCGAAGGAGAGGCATGCCATATAAGTGGGGGGTGCATCAACACATATTTGAGAAATCCAATATGTTCAACTCATTTCTTAGCTTGCAAAACCTCTTCTCATCCAATGGCTTTGTGAATATATCGGCAAGTTGATCTTCGATGCCCACACTCTCAATGCAAATGTCCCCTTTTTGTTGGTGATCTCTAATGAAATGGTGGTGGACATCAATGTACTTTGTTCTTGCATATTGAACCAGATTGTTGGTGAGCTTGATTGCACTCTCATTGTCACATAGCAATAGGACTTTCTTGAACTTGATTCCAAAGTCATTCAAGGTGGCCTTCATCCAAAGAATTTGTGCACAACAACTACCGATGGATATGTATTCAGCTTCGGCGGTTGATAATGCAACACTATTTTGCTTCTTTGAAGACCATGAAACAAGTGATCTTCCCAACAATTGATATGTGCCTGAGGTGCTCTTCGTTTCAACCTTACATCCCGCATAATCCAAGTCAGAGTAACCAACTAGCTCAAACTTTGCTTCTTTGGGATACCACAAACCAACATTTTGTGTATGCTTCAAGTACCTCAATATTCTCTTTGTAGCCTTCAAATGACTTTCTCTTGGTGAGGCTTGAAATCTTGCACACATGCAGACACTAAACATGACATCCGGCCTTGATGCGGTCACATAGAGTAGGCTTCCAATCACAGACCGATACAACTTTTGATCCACCATGTTGCCGCTTGCATCACTATCCAAATTGCCATTTGTTCCCATTGGTGTACTTATGGCCTTTGCTTCATTCATGTCAAACTTCTTGAGCATGTCTTTGATGTACTTGACTTGACTCACAAATGTACCATTCTTCAATTGCTTGATTTGAAGACCATGGAAGTAACTCAACTCTCCAATCATTGACATCTCAAACTCATTAGCCATCATCTTTCCAAACTCTTCACAAAAGTCTTGATTGGTTGATCCAAATATGATGTCATCAACATAGATTTGCAACACAAACAAGTTCTTGCCAATCTTCTTGGTGAAAAGAGTGGTGTCAACCTTGCCCATTATGAGCCCTTTAGAGAGTAGGAAATGCCTCAACCTCTCATACCATGCTCTAGGTGCTTGCTTCAAGCCATACAATGCCTTCTTCAACTTGTACACATGGTTGGGCTTCTTGTCATCTTCAAAACCGGGCGGTTGCTCAACATATACTTCTTTATTGATGTAGCCACTGAGAAATGCACTCTTGATATCCATTTGATAGAGCTTAATGTTGTGGGCACAAGAATAGGCTAGCAAGATTCTAATTGCTTCCAATCTAGCAATTGGGGCATATGTCTCTTCAAAGTCAAGACCTTTAACTTATGTATAGCCTTGTGCTACCAATCTTGCTTTGTTCCTTACTACTATCCCATCTTGATCTTGCTTATTTCTATAGACCCATTTGGTTCCAATCACATTTTGTCGCTTTGGTCTTTCCACTAACTCCCATACTTGATTTCTAGTGAAATTGTTCAATTCTTCATGCATAGCATTCACCCAATCAACATCCTTCAATGCTTCTTCTATCTTCTTTGGTTCAATGGATGACACAAATGAGAAATGCTTCTTCTATCCTTCAATGCTAGTCCTCATTGTGGCAATTCACTCACTTGGAGGTTCACGCGCTAATTGGTATCACAAGCCATGAGCAATCCACCAGAGTACCTTTTGGCTCTCCGCCGGGGAAAGGTCAAGAACCTCTCATAATCACTATGATCAGAGCTGGAGACAAGCACCTTCCTCCACTCAATGATCCTCGCTGCTCCAAGCCATCTAGGTGGCAGCAACCACCAAGAGTAACAAGCGAATCCCACAGCGAAACACGAACACCAAGTGCCTCTAGATGCAATCACTCAAGCAATGCACTTGGATTCTCTCCTAATCTCACAAAAATGATGAATCAATGATGGAGATGAGTGGGAGGGCTTTGGCTAAGCTCACAAGGTTGCTATGTCAATGCAAATGGCCAAGAGAATGAGCTTGAGCTGGCCATGGGGCTTAAATAGAACCCCCTCGAAATAGAGCCGTTGGCTCTCTGCCCATAGCTTTCACGAGGGGATCGAACGCATAGGTCACGCTGATCGGACGTAGGCCCCCAGTGTAAGGTCATGGATCTTCATCCACGTGTCCCCTGGATTCAACGTCAGCTGCCTGATCCCAACGGTTGATTCTCAGCGCCCTCGTGATTAAGTGATGAACAGACATGCCGATCGCTTTTACACGCGCCATGGCCATGCCATGACCGAGACCGCTCTCTCGCTATGCCTTAGTGTCAAGTCATTTCCAAAGAGCTCCCCAAGCATCTAAACATCGACCGGATGCATCAGGTCCGCCCTGACCGGACGCACCATGACGTCAGGTCCACACTGCCTTAGCTATGTGCTTGTGTCACCATACGTCATAGGCGACCGGACTCACCAGCTGCGCATCAGGTCATATTTTGACCCTGCGTCCGGTCACTGCCCAAGTCATAGCCTGAGCGCGCCAAGCCTTTTATAATTGACTGGACTCAGCACAGGTGCGTCCTGTCACTGTTTTTCAGTGATAAACATCTCCTTCACTTCACCAACTTCTCCACCCTTGGTCAAATGTGCAAACCACCAAGTGTATCACGTTGTGCACGTGTGTTAGCATATTTTTACAAACATTTTCAAGGGTGTTAGCTCTCCACTAGAATCTAAATGCATATGCAATGAGTTAGAGCATCTAGTGGTACTTTGATAACCGCATTTCGATATGAGTTTCACACCTCTTAATAGTACGACTATTGACCCTAAATGTGATCACACTCGCTAAGTGTCTCGATCACTAAACCAAAAAGCTCCTATGAATATCACCATTGCCTTGAGCTTTTCATTTTTCTCTTTCTTCTTTTCCAAGTTCAAGCACTTGATCTTCACCATGGTCACACCATCATCATGATCTTCACCATTTGCTTCACCATTTGGAATGTGCCACCTATCTCATAATCACTTTAATAAACTAGGTTAACACATAGGGTTTCATCAATTCACCAAAAGCAGACTAGATCTTTCACAGGGCTGTCACCACCTGCCGCCTACCCCTCAACCGTAGGATACAAGGTAAACGAAGGTAGCCTCTAGCCTAGACACCACGTCTACGCTATTGACTACTACTCTAGCGCTGTACAGGGTGATCCGTCTTTATCGAGAGCCCTCTACTAGAGTATCCGCCATGAGGACGGACGATGAACCCACAAACAAGTAAGAGTAAAGCTTAACTAACCAAAATAATTTATAACCAAAAGAACCACGAACACTCACTTAGCGAATGAATCCATTGAGGTGTAGGTGTTTGTTGAGGTACAAGGCGGGGAGACACCGACAAGTCCAGCTCTTCCCCAAACTCTCCCTCACATCTCTCCCAACTACTCAACTCTAGCTAGCTAGGGCCTAAGCCCTTGGAGTGTTGCTCAAAGGTGGAGTAGCTCTTTGCCTTGTGGTGTTATTCAAATGAGAAGGAGGGAGCCTCCTTTTATAGGTGGAGAGGAGGGGGTCTTTAGAAAAGGCTCATCCCCTCATGGAAGGCACCAAACCAACCTCAAACCGATGCCCTAGATGCATTGAACCTGGACATCCCTACAGAACCATCATAGGTAAGGCGGTGGGAGGAATCACACGAAAGATGGGCCCGAGAGGCCCCAGTAGTGGTGCGGGCGCACCAGGGGTGCAGCCGCACCCCAACTGGGCCCAAATGGCCCCATCTTCGGTGGGTTGCTTCCTTTGGGCCTCTAGTTGGGTCCTGCAAAGTTTTGTGCCATTTGGAGCACGTTTGCTTTAGGTTTTGGGCCTTTTTCTCCATGTGACGGCCCTGATTTGCCTGGTAAGTGGGCCTTCTCCCCCTGGGCTCATGTCGGGTGATGCTACGCCTTGTCCTATTGCGTATTTGGGCATGTTTTCCTTGTTATTTTGACATGTCCTCCTGTGAATAGTAAAATACCAAAACTCGTGGAAATCGTTAGTTCTAAAGCCCTATATCTAAGTTTGGTGTCTGTTTTGATGGATTTTGTATAAGTGTTGGTAGTTAAAAGTGTGAGTTAAGGACCGCCAAGAATTTCCCCTACACTTAGCCCTTTGCTCGGCCTTGAGTAAAGTTAAGGACTAAGTGGGTCATCTCCTTGATATGACATATGCATATAAGTTATTCTAAGCTTCACCTGCACTTGTGAACTTTGGAGTGTCTACCATATTATCTTGGGTGATTGAATAATGTAATAGTATGGATTCAAATCCCCTTGCATCAAATAGCTCAGAAACTTGGGTTTTCATTTGATTTTGAAAATGTAAACATAGCTAAGCTCCTCAAATGATTCTCTCAGATCACTCAAGTTTGTGTTTGGTTCCTCACCAAGGCATATCATAGTGTTGCCTTCTTTCTTTTCTACTTCTAAAAAGCTTATATGGATCTTTTGGTAGAGAAAGATATGAAGACATATTTACTCTGCATATTTTGTTGAGTCAAAGCTCGGATTCAAGGAGAAAGATGTCATACCTTTAGATCAAGAAGTGCAAGTGTATGGATAAAACATTTCTAAATCTATACTATACTCCTTTTGTATGAGTGTCTTTCTCTAGCTTTTTATTTTGAGACATGGCTATCATTTCATTGTTTTTTTATGAGCCTTCATGTGCTCATCTTTTTTTCAATACCTTGGGACCTTCATGTGTCCCTATTTTTTTCATTTTCTTCTTGGACCTTCATGTGTCCATTTTTTTTTCTTTTTCATATTTTTGCATAGCCCATGTCTCTTAAACCACATATTGAGAGAGATCACTATATAGTAAAACATGGAGTATTTTCCTAACAAACATTTTTTTGTCTACTCCCAATTAGTAGGAGCAAAGTTTTGGGTGGATGGAGGCATGTTTTAGCATATTCCCAAAGTAGGAATAGCTTATGTATGTGGGTGTACGTGATCTTGATCTTAGGGGCATGATAAATTTCTCAACAAGGGTCAACAAGACTTGACAAAACTTAATGTAGGAATAATTAGCATAATTTTTGGAGGTTTTAAGTTCTAAACACTAGATATAGCTTTGGTAGGAATTTGCGTATCATTGAGGAGCATGCTATTCAAATTTTGATTTTGCAAAATAAATCCCAAGTTCTTTGCATAAGAGAGCAAGGTTCATTTTCATCCTACTATATCACATATTCCAATTACTTAGATAATATGGGATCCCTATGATGAATTGTTCACAAGTTTAGGAATGTTAACAAGGAATAAACAGTATGCAAATTTAATCAAAGGATAGCATGGAGATTGAGCCTCATTTGTTTTGCATTTTAAATTTGTTTAGTTTTCAATTTCAAAATTCTAGAGAGATGAGGGGTAGTGTTGCACAAACCATCATTGAAGATGGAGTTATCAGGAGTTAGAGATGGTTTGGCTAAACCAGAGGTTTAGCCAATCCATTTTGGAGCCATATGTTCCGTCCTTCTGCACATTGGATCACTCGATGTTGTGCAACTTGTTGGTGGGTGGTCTCGAATGTGTGCTAGCTATGCTTGAGAGATCTCGCCCACACTTATTCTTGTACTTGTTTTATTTAATAAAGAAAACAAGAAGGAAACAAAGAAGGGCTCTGCCCAGTTTGAACACCGGGGAGCCAAAATTTTATTCATTATTATTAATTTTTTTATTAGTAGTCTTATTATCTATTAATCTATTTCATTTTATTATTATTTTATTATTATTATTTATTTATTCACTAGACTTTGTATACTCAGGCAAGGATAATGTAAAGTTTACAAAATAAACCTAGCCTTGATTCATCTCCAACATGAGTTACCTCCATTGTTTATGAAAATACTACTCCAAGTTCATTAAACAAAGTTAAACACCATGTCTAAGTTTGATTAAAGAAGGTCATTTTAACCTAAGAACCATGCTTAATTTAAAAAGACCTATGGATGTACCAATTGAATACACCTAAACTAGAGCATATATCATAAACAAGGGTGGCATGGATTTTGGAAGATCGAGCGATATTCTCATGGAGATAAATATGAGTAAATAGGTTGATGAACATTTTATTTACCTTTGCATACCAGAGTTTTACTTATCGACAGCATGTGGATGGAGCTTCAAAGTTGCTGCGGCGGTTGCTTGGTTGCACATGGTCCAACTCAGGTGATCAACAAGGCTTAAGCCACACACATAGATGGTGTGTATAGATCATAAGCCTTGATGATTGCAAAGGTCTAGAAGAGGAGAATCCTCCTCCTCTCTCCCCCTTTTTTATCTCATCAATTTTTTATTATAATATTTTTTACTTTCTCTTTTTTTATAGCAAGGTAGAGCTGACATCATTTTTTTTCTTTTAACCAAGGATGGCCTTTTGTGTGGATGGAACTTTGTAGTGAAATTTTCACCACAGTCCCCCATACTTGGACTTTTGTGTAAAAGTCAAGTGTGCAATGTTAGGGGTCTCCTTTTAAGTGTGTTCCATGACAAAAGAACATCAACGTGTATGGTTGATGCAGCTCCCATGTTCTTTAGTGTCATATGTACCTTGTTCTTCTTGATCTCAACCTGAAAGGGTTAGCAACCAAGAATACCCGAAGGTACATACTAACGTGACAAATTTTTTTATGATAATCTAGGGTATCTCCCAAGCGATTGCTTAATTTATGGTCTTAAGCTTGACCCGAACTTCATCTTGCGACTATCATTAGTGGTGTAGTTCCCAGCTTTACCACAAAGCAAAAAGCATTATCGCTCAAGCTGCAAGGTTAGTACCACAGTGAATCTATGGGATTTGCAATATTTGTGGTAAATAAAAGCATCCACAACCATCCTCCAAAAAAATTTGGAAACGAGGATCAGGAGATGGTTGGAATCCTAGTAAGAGCACTGTGTACTAAGCGAGATCAATTCTAGAAACTCTGAAAGTGAGCATGAAACTTGAGGGGTTTCAAAAGAGAAGCATTCATGCTCATCTTTCGAGTCCTTCTTCTTGGTACCCAGAGTTGCTTCAAAAATGTCCATGGCACAGAAGTTTTTGTTTGGATTGCCATAGGGACATGGTTTCGATTCGAGTGAGGGTGATGGTATACACTCTGTTTCACAAGCAAGCTTAGGTAAAATGAAAGGAGATACAAACTTCACCTCCTCGATCGGGTCATGGTTAAGATGTTGCTTCGCCATAGGACTTACTGGGCAAGAGGTACACTACTAGGAATATCCACTTCTATGATGATCAATTTTTGTCACTAAATGAGCCAAATTCGTCATAATTTCAGTTTTATGACAAATTTATGATGAAAAATGGTTCATCATAGAAGTGGCGTCATTCTTGCAATTCTATGATGAGGGGATAGATCTATGACGAAAACTGATCGTCATAGAATTGCTTTGGCATGCGTGGCAGGGGGGCAACCACGTTGGCGGTTGCTTCTGTTGGAGATGCTTTCCATGTGTGTCTGCTATAGCCGGTTGCATTGGAGATGGTTTGGGTACGTGTGACCTTGTTATTGGACAACATGGCCATCTCTGGTTCTTGCATGTTTCAGGTTCATAATGGACCACGTGTCGGGCCCCTATTGTTCCACATGTCTGTTTTCTATTGGCACATGTATCGTGTTGCGGTTGGGTCACGTGTCATTTCTTCATTGGACCATGTGTCGTATTTTTATTGGTCCACGTGGCCATTTTGTATCCGATCACGTGTCATAGTGCTGTCCGTCCATGTTTCATTTTTTGATTTGGCCACGTGGCTTGATGGCTTTCTTCTACATGTCAGATTTTTATTAGCCCACATGCCATGCCATGGCTATTTCACGTGTCATGCACTGGTTCGTCCACGTGTCGCATTTTTATTTGATCAAGTGGCCTTCCCAGGTTCTACCACGTGCCCAACAATCAATTCATCATAAAAGTAATTCAAGATCATCATTGCTGCACTAATTAACTATATACTTATTTGATGATGTCTACATAATTATTTAGCATGACAATCAAATACAAATAATTACTATTTACACATCAGCAGCAAACAGCTGATAGTTTCACCACATCAAACCAGCACACGAGTACACACATCAAACCACAAATGTTCATTGCATCAAGCCAACAAAGTTGACGACTGAGAGTTACCAGAAGAAGAGCTGAAGCGCATGATATCCTCACATAGCTTATTGTACTCCTCCTGTTCCTGTATCTTGAACTCCTCAAATCCCTTTCAGTCTTTTCTGTCTTCCTCTTTAGTTCATCCACTTGTTCAATGAGGTTAGCAAAACTTTCCTGTTCAACAACAAGCTGTTCCTGAAGTATTCTCTCCACCGATGTCTCTATTCTAGAGGAGCTTGTTGGGATACCAGCATTCTTCAAAAAAAGGGTGTTGCCACTGACTTGGGAGTGGACCTGGCCATGGGAGAGGCAAAGGACCATGGGAACAACATCAGCACTTGTCATTGGTTCATGCCCATCAACAACAGGTTCTGCTCGCATAGTTTCCATAGCTTCCTATGAAATTCAAGCAGTAAACATTAGGTTACAGATAGTGGAAGAGGATTTTAATTGAAAACACAAGAGATTAGTTCATAACAAGTAACGCAAGTTTCATATTGATATGGATTACGAGGTTGTTTGGATCTTGGCCACACATAGCCACGCAGTGGCGAGTTGTGGTGGTGGCGGGGTTTTCATCCGCCACACTCTTGTGGCTCATTCTCTACTGAGTAAAGCTGTGGCAGCCTCATTTAAGTCAACAACCAAACAACTGCTCCGGTTCTTGTGGCAAGCCATAGTTTGTGACATGGTGGCTAGTGGCCCTCAACCAAACACCCTCTATATATGCACAACGCACAGGTACTGATATGGATTACATACTGCGAAATTCAAGCAGTAAACAATAGGTTACATATATGGATTACATAAGCACAATGCACAGGTATTGCAACTTCAAAATTAAATGATGATGCCAAATTTAGGTCCCCTTTGGTTCATAGGATTTTCAAAGAAAAAATATAGGAATCAGTAATCCTATGGAATCAGCACCGTAGAGGCCTTGGGTTCACAGGAAGAAATGGGGGAAGGAAAACCATAGGAAAGTTTCCTATCCTACAACTTTCATAGGAAAACAAAGGAAAAAAACATCCAGTGAAACCTCATTGTATTGGTTTCCTATGTTTTTTCTATACAAAACCAAACATTCCTTCTAACAAAATTCCTCTATTTTTCATTCCTCTATTTTTCACATGTATTCCAATCATATTTCTGTATTTTTCTTGTTCCTACATTTTTCCGATCCTGCGTTCCAAAGGGGGCCTTAGGCTCCTGCCACTATTGCTTCTATTAACAGTGCACATGAGTTTTTGTTTATACAAAGGCTAGAGTAACAATAAAATACAACCATCACTTAAAAATGATTGTAGCTATACAACATAGGAGCGAGATCCTATAGCCTGGTGGCACTTCACTTTTGCACAGTTTTGTTTGTTCTTCTCAGATCCATGAGTCAACTCTCTAGGTCGTGTTGACTTTACTCTCTTGAACTGCCTTCTTCTAGGACCGATATCAACGCCCTTTTTGTCCCGTTTGGCGGAGCCTCCTCTATGGCTTCTTCGAATCGGGCGCTAAAATTGGAGAAACAAATTTAAGCAGAAGCATGTACAAATTGTATTGCTATCCGCATACAACAAAGCATTGCATTGCTATCTCCACCCCACCCTCAACAACCACCCCGGTTCTTCCATCTTCCTATGATTCTTTGTGACTTGCGCCCCGCTCTCGCTCAAAAGCGCTTAGTGGCTATTCATCTAGATTACAAAGGTATTTATTAACCAAAGCTTCTAGCAAATGTCAACATAACATAGGTAAGAGTATGCAAATAAGCGCCTAACTAGTAACTACAACTTATACGGAAGTTATTAATCCAATAAAGCACATGTCAGCTACACTCAACTATAGAAAATATGCAACCCCATTGCTATCTACATATCCCAGGTTGAACCATTATAATACAACACACATCCTAAAAGGGATTTGGGTACCTCTTCCTCTACGTACCCTGGCTACGCTTCGTCGTTGGCATAGCTGTCTTGTCATCGTGGTCATGGAACTGGTGTGGCCGATGTTGATGAAGGGGTACTAGATCTGGCTCCGGCTAGGGTTTGGATCCGGCTGGTCATGACAGGTGCTGAAGTAGGGGATCCAGATCTAGCCTATACCATCATTGAGGTGGTCCTTCCACTGTCAGCTGACATGTTGTTGACGAATCGAAGGGGATCTGGCTCCAGCTAAGGTTCGGAAAGCTATGAGAAAGGGTGCGGCTAGAGAGTGGAGATTGATGAGTCGAGCTGCTATGCCGATGGTGCTTAGGGTCCGAAGAGGGGTGGCAGAGGGGGCGGCTAGAGAGTGGAGAGGAAGGCCATGGGACTAGGATTTGGAGCGGGAGAAGAGACGGTGGTGGCTGGAGATGGAGGCGGAGACGGAGACTCCTTGTGCTTTTATGTGGCCATCACAGTACCACAAATGCCCTTGTCTAAAATCAATGGTATGGTAAACCTAATTTCCACATGGAGGGCAAAAGAGACATCTAATTTTCGGTGCGTGTTGGTGGCACTGCTCGGTGCAGTACGAAATTTTTGTCCACAATCAAATTTTCGCGCGGGCAGATCTCCCCGTCTGTTTGGGGCCCACCAACACTGCAAAATGGAATCCCAAGAAATGGACAAAAGAAACTCAAAAACTTATGGCTCCTTTGGAATGGAGCAGAAACATGAATTTTGAATGATCCAAATCCTATAGGAAAAAATCCTACGAAGCCCTTTGGACCGGTAGCTTCGGCGGGAACCCCGGCTCCACCGCATGCAAGTCTACGTCTGAATGGAGGTGGGCGGCGGCCAGTGCTAACGCAGTTCCATGGCGAAGGCCATGTGTCACTACCTCCTGAATCCACGTCGGCAGAGCACAGATGCGCTCAAGGAAGTTCGGTGTAACACCCTAAAATTAACTACTTTTGTAAAAAGAGTAAAATGATTTCTGTTAATTGTTTTGTGCTCGTAAAAACATAGGTAAAAGAAAACTTTCTTTAAATTAAATCCAACATAAGGGTAGCAACATGTTTGTGCATACATGCAGTTGCATTTTTACTTTTGTAATGAGTGGTTTGGATGTCGTTGCATTGATACTTTTTGTGATGAGTGGTTTTTGAAAATAAATTCAAATCTCAATCTTTAAATCCATATTTCTTTCAAGTAGTGGTTTAAAAAGAATTTGAAAACTTGCAAAAACAAAACCACTAGATAAGATGCCTTGTTTTCAAAATCAAAACTTTGGAAAAGGAAGAAGGTAATGAGCTCACGTTAAAGAAAAAGAGAGGTTAGGGACGGATTCAACGGGAATCTTTCACCAAGTATTTTTGGACGATTAAATTCCTATTTCTTGGAGCTTTGTCTTTTCCTCGATCAATGCAAAAGTCTTTTCTAGGAGATAAACCACTTTGGTTGTGTTCAAGGGGTCTCAGTATATTCTTCCATCTATCCCTAGAATTTTTATGAATTGTTTGAACTCGAGATATATATTTGCAGGTTTGAGTATTTTGAATTTGAAGATATTTATTAAAAATCAATGATTTTTATATCTTCAAACAATTATAGAAAATCTCCAAAATTACTATTTAGGCTCATATAATATATCTGCTGGCGTAGCCCTCAAAAAGATTCCATAAAATTCCTTTTCGGATAGCCACTAGATGGAAGAATAAGGAACACAACCAAAGTGGTTTATCTCCTGAAAAGACTTTTGCATTGATAGAGGTCGGCGTTCAGACAAAGCTCCACCAAATAGGAATTTAATCCTCTAAAATGTCGTAAAGATTCTTTTTTTAAGAGAGGCATCGTTTAATCGATCTTAAAACTCTTTTCCAAGCCTTTAGATTTTGAAAACAAGGTATCTTATCTTACTTTTGTTTTTGCAAGTTTTCAAATTCTTTTTAAACCACTACTTGAAAGCAATATTTTAAAGATTGAGATTTGAATTTATTTTCCAAACCACTCATCGCAAAAGTATCAATGCAACGACATCCAAACCACTCATCACAAAAGTAACAATGCAACTACATGTATGCACAAACATGTTGCTACCCTTATGTTGGATTTAATTTAAAGAAAGTTTTCTTTTACCTATGTTTTTATGAGCACAAAACAATTAACAGAAATCATTTTACTCATTTTAGAAAGTAGTTAATTTTAGGGTGTTACAGCAGCGAGCAGGAAATGTGAGTTCGCAAGGTTACAAGGCAACTATACTGACTACTCTATTTTTCCTCTATTTTTATAGCAGGGGACGCGCACGGCCGATGGACCCAATTTCCAGCAGATGCCGGGCGATAGTAGGAGGTAAGGCTAGGCCACATCTCCACGATCTTTGAAGAGCATGCCTTCCGAGAAATACGCGTCAGAAATGAGCCACCAAAACAGAGCAGCCAAATAGTTGTTCATATTTTACTGCACTCCCAAGAAGGTCCCGATACGGCACATTTAATCTTGTCGGACACTATACAGTACAGAGCTGTGAGGAAAACTATTGCCAACGAAGTGCACTCGATCACAACATTTGTATCAGTAGTAGTAGTCATGAGTGGCTTTGATCTGTGTTGAACCCAACTCGTCTTATTTTCGTGTATTTGATAAAATTTGTTGAACTCGCAAGAACCATGCATCAAAGAAAATTTTATTCAGAATTCGGTTTTTATAATCTGATGCGTGCCTCTGCAAACCAAGAGAAATTGAGGCAAGTCCTCAGTCTACCCCTTGACTATCATGACTGCTTGGATTAGACCGCCCTGTCTATACTTCACAGGATCACACAAGGTTCGACCGTCTGAAATCTTGACTACCCGGATGATGTGCTCCTGCATTCCCGTGCAGGCGCACGTTCGTGGGTGGCATCAGTAGCCTGTTATAGTAGGGGATGCTGCCTCCTGGCCCGTCGCATTGACGGGACAGGGTTTAGCCCCGCCGCCCACCCATGCAAACATCTCGATCGTGCAGTGGTCGACGACACCCAAACTATAGCAGCAGAGACAAGGGCACGAGAGGGAAGGTTATCCTTGCTACGTTCTCCATAGCTCCTGATTCCATCCCAAAGCTTTTGCCTTCCACCCTAATACACTGTCGATGCCTCCTACCAGGACCATGGCGGAGTGGACGAGGTCATCTATCGACCGGGCTAAGTTCGACCAGTTGCTAGAGAGGGGGGTGATCCCAAAGGCCACTGAGGAGCTCAAGTGGAGAGTCTCGGTGAGAAGCAAAGTGGAGCTAAGGCTGAAGGAAAATGAGGTCATCTCTTTCATCCCTTTCCACCTTCTTGGGTGTGGGCTGCCGGCGCACCCCTTACTGAGGTGGTTGCTCTACTACTAAGGGCTCTACCTCCATGACTTAACCCCAAAGGGATCCTCCACCTCTCGATCTTCATCATGCTATGCGAGGGCTTCCTAGGAAT
This sequence comes from Miscanthus lutarioriparius, assembly GCA_904845875.1. Classification (NCBI taxonomy): domain Eukaryota; kingdom Viridiplantae; phylum Streptophyta; class Magnoliopsida; order Poales; family Poaceae; genus Miscanthus; species Miscanthus lutarioriparius. Next base: position 32,142,253 of record CAJGYO010000017.1, on the reverse strand, counting down.
ACCTATCCATTATGATCTATGGCGGTTTCTTTTCTAGGTGATTCCATCAACGTCCTGTTAGCACCATCGTTGTCCGATTGGGGGCGCCTCGATCGAAGTTCATCCTAGATTGGAGGAGCGCTACCTGAGCCTTGACTGCCACTATGCCACAGACCCAGATTAGGAGCATAGGTGGCTCTACGTCCCCAAAAATGCACATCTGCCATTGCTGACTTTTTCTCATGACCGGCTGCGTCCTGACACGCCAGAATCATGGTCGAGGCCGCCAACCCTATCAGAACCACAACATTTGCGCTTATTGATGGATGCGATCGAGGATTTGAAGGACCGGGGACTGACGGCGCCGGGGGTGATCCATACCTTCTTCAACCATTGGGTCCTCCCCTTGAAGATGAGGGGCCACCTCTAGTGGGAGTTCTAGGGCGCGATAGACCCTATAATCAAGTCAAGCATCCCCATCCGCTTGGAGGAGGTAGATGATCTGATGGCGACAGCTATTGGAGTGTCCATGCATGATCGTGGCGATAGGGAGGCCCCGGATGCCTTCCACACCGGCAATCCTCCTACGACAGACGGACCTCTTGTCGGTGTGGTCTCTGACCCACCACTAGTTCCCCCTTCGAAGGTGGATCATCACCATACCGCTATTCATGTTATTTATCTTAATTTAACTAGAATATGTGAGCAATGCTCACACTAGCTAGTATGTGTTCACGCTGTTTAATTTAACTAGTATTTGGAATGTGCCTTCTTTCTCAACAGGTGAACGTGGGCATGATGGCGTCTCGAGCCTCGTTGACCGTGGAGCCCAATTCTTCATCCACGGTCATGCTCGAAAAGCGTCCTCACGAGGCATCCACCGATGGGTGCAGCCACCCGTGATTCCGTGCCATGCTGCGCCGATCAGTTCGGTATAAGTCGTTTGCATTCTCAATCCGATCGCTCTCCCCCTTATCCTATATGGGCTTGAAGTTGGCTTACATTGTGCAATGCTTTCTCCATGACTATGCCATCCCTGGTCGTGGGGCTTCCCGCGGTGTTGTCAGAGAGTCATCCCGTTGCCGTTCGCCGCCGCCAAGCCCGTGTGTCCCCGCATAGCCCTCGGGTTCTAAAATGGGTGAATCATAAGAAGAGCGCGAATACTCAGACGACATAGCCTACCGTCAATTATTAAAGGATTACCACAAGGTCCAAGTGTTGTTGTCATCGTCCAGGTTGAACGCCGAGATGCTACGCGGTGAGCTAGACGCCACGCGCGACGCACTTCAAGTTTCCGAGAATGAGGCCTCCTTGGCATGAGCCAACTGGCGATGGTCAAGGAGCAGGCCCATAACATGATGAACCTTCTTATGGAATTGAGGAGATGAGTCCATACCCTACAGCTGTGCGTGCAAGCCGCCTATGGCATGGCCTTCCCCGTGGAAACAGCGGACAATCTGTTCGCCGTACAGGAGCGCCTCCGAGCTCTGCTGGTCTGCCTTCTAGACATGGTGACCAAAGCCATTCATCAGGGGCTTCCATGGTGCTGGCTGCTTCCCAGCTTTAGATTGGCGCAGCGGTGAACATCTGGGTGGTGGAGCAGGGTTTTTCGCCCGGATTGAAGGACGTTGACATCACCGATCGGGTTGAGAGTTCGAGCCGGCCGCCAACACCATCTTAGCAAAGGTGGACGTGGAGCTAATCCTAGATGTCAGCCTTGACCCTATCTATGGGACGTATCAGTAGTATTAGTAGTCATGAATAGGTTTGATCTGTGGGATGCCCTTGCAAATATGTGAACTCTTATTTACGTGTTGGTGTTAACTTTTGTTGAACTTTGGATTAGGTGGGTTCAACTCTATTAAGCGTGGTGTAGCTCAGGTCCTTTGGTAATTTTGTAGCTGGTTTGTAGTCACTGTTGATTGCTTTTCGCTATAGATTTCTTTCTAGTTGTCTTTGATCTGATCTATAATATGCTAAACATTCATGAGTACCTTTGATCTCTGTTGAGGCTAACTCGTGTCTTCGATAAAATTTGTTGACCTTGAAATAACCATGGAGCGAGGAGTTCATCTGAACAAGTCTCGCCTCGATCTAATGCAGAATGGAGGAGCCATAGCTATTGACTTTTACTGCGAACGCAAGAAAGTCCGCCCGCTGAATATTTGATCTCATAGGACAGAATAAAGTGTTGGATGGAGTAGCAATCAGTCTGCCCCTCGACTACTATGACTGCTTGGATTGGAGTGAAATAAGTATAGAAAATTCCTATCACAACTGCACCAGGCATTCAGGTGTCAAGCGTGTCATGGTGGTCAAAAGCTCTTTCTCTCGATTCATTTCTTGTGTCCAGCTTTCCTAGCACATTCGCTTCACTCTCGTCCCCTGCCCTCATTCGATAGCATTGCATCAGTCACCTACCTTCTGGCTCCCTCCCTTCCCTCACCCGTTTGCATTTTCCAAACCTTCTCGCTCACAACTTTTCCCCCGACCACGTCCTTCTATGTTAAATCGGGCGTACCCAGTGCAGAGAGGTCCCGCTCTGTGCAGGGTATGGGGAAGGGTGTCAATGGAAAGCCTTACCCTCTCTTGTGCAATGCGAGGAGACCGCGACTCGAACCTGGGACCTTCCGGTCATAGGCGGTAAGACTCTACCGCTTGCACTAGGCCCACCCTTCCATGCCCCTCTATGATATTAGACGAAATGACGTTTACCTATTTCTTGTAAACCGTATGTTCGCCTGATAGTCCGAGCAGTGTAAATTTGAACGGGCCAGACATGTAACTCTTCTACTTAGCTATGAGTAGAACTTTTGCCTAATCGGTGGTGCTACAAATAGGAGCTACGCCATCTGTGGCTGTATGCATGAAGTAGTACGATATTGGATTCCTGAAGCATAGCTTCAAACATAGCCGAGGGTGTGCAGACAATTAGAACCTATGAAACCATGTAGCCATCTCTAGCTAGCTGCTGCCCCTCGGCTGCCACGAGCCTATGACTGCTTGGAATGGACTGCACTATATATTTCACTGGATGACAGAAGGTCCGACCATCCAAAATATTCACTACTCGGATAGTACTAGTAATGATGAACGTCATGCGGTCACGCTAGAAGCCTGTTCCAGCCCTGGTGTCCCTTTGTGTACAAAGCCTGGCCTCACTCCCCCCTTGCATTGCCAAAAGCACTGGCCTTGCATTGCCTCGCAAAGTACCCACCTCCGCCTCTCCATTGGTTCCCATGAAGGCAGTCCCCATGAAGCGCTCTAGGTCCTCCTCGAGGAACTGTGGCCGGGCTCCGGTCCACGCTTCCTCCAATGCGCTAGCACACCCTGCTTCGATACCTGTTTGTACCATTCTTGACTGCTGGTACCGTTGCACTCCCACACGCCATCTCCTAGGCTGCCATTTGTCTCCTAGTCTCCCATGACGATGATGTTGACACCGCCGGCACCGGTGGTTCGCTTGCCACCACCGCTCCTAGTGCAGTCCACAACACCATCGTCGCAAGCACCATCATGGTCCTACACGCCGTCCCCTGGGTTGGCAATGGTCTCCCCATCGCCCACAACGATGACGTTGATGCCACCAGCATCGGTGGTTCGCTCGCCACCACGATACCCGGTGCGGTCCACCTCACCATCTCGGTGGCACCATCATGGTCAAGCTCACCATCGCCAGATCCACTCTCGGTGCCCCAAGGTGGGAGCAGGTCTCCTAGAACATCATGGTCCCACTCACCGTCCGCCGAGGACATGTCCGAGGGCTCTATAGAGGTGGCCCATCGTGGTCCAACTCGCCTTTGGCGGATCGGCTCTTGACGCCCCACGGTGGGAGCGGGTGAAGTGATCCTCCAGTTCGACGTAATGGAGAGGTTTGCTAGTTTCAACCTAGGCAGGTTTACCTTGTAGGCGTTGGATTTTGATCATGCTTGTTGGTACCCTTGTTGCATGACTTGCTTAGAGTTGTGGGATGTCACCGCTCATTGAATTAATTAGTAGTATCAAGTCATGTAAACATTTGTAGTTAGGACGAGTATGCTGCCTGGTGCTTATTACTACTACGAAGTCATGTTAATCATATGTAGTTAGAACTAGTATGTTTATGTAATAGTTGTATGACTAGTGTGGCACGTTTCTCCTCTTATTATGGTTGATGAAGGCATGGTTATGTAGTCTAAACTCGTATCGTTGTTGTACTCCACAGACACACACACACACACACACACATATATATATATATATGTTATCTTTCTAGTAGCACTGCTCTCCTCTTATTATGCATGTAGCCATGCCTAGCTCTGCAAAACCAACCAAGGAATAGGTGCCTAAACTTTTATGCCATCAAAGCATAGTCCGGCCATGTTGTATTAGACGAGGCCAGACCATATATTAGGTGTCTGTCCAGCTCTTTTATCTTGGACATGCAAAATCAACAACCAAAGGACAGTCCGCCCCCTCGTTTTGCCACAGGCTGGACATGCAATAAATGGTGCAGAAGCGGAAGGGCAACAAGATGAGTTAGGCGATGGTTTGAACTTAGTTAATTGTGGTATGTATCTGGATGTCAATAATGCTGATGTATCTCAATCTGTATTTGGCAGTGCGCTTGTTTATTCAGTTTTTGTTCAGTGTTTATATCAGTTTGTTCATTTTGTCGCAACGCTGTTCACTGTTCAAAAAAAGCCATTACCTATGTGCCCTCATCAAAAGCACATTCCAAAATACAAGAAAAACACTCAAAAATAGTTAAAACTGCCATTATATTGATTCCTAATTCCTAATATTTATCTGGGTACATGAGGCCATTCAAAATAGACCAAAGGTGCACTACAATGCACCTACCATTGTACTACTACTAGTTAGTACTAGACCTACTGCTACTGTACTAAATAACTAAACCTACTGATCGACGCCGCTACCCCCGCTGTCGCTGTTGTCACCGCCCTCCTCGTCGTCCTACTCCAACGAGGAGTCATCCTCGTCCTCCACGATCATGTTGGGGATGGAGGATTGAGCCTGCGCTTCTTGTTGTTCTCCACCGATGCCTCCTCCTCCTCCTCTACCGCTTGTGGTGCCTCATCATCGTCGTCTTCGATGGGCTCCCTATCATCTTCAGTGGGCTCCTCCTCGCGCTCGGGACTCGATGTCGGTTGATTCACCTCCTCGCCGTCCTTGTCTTCGTAGTTGGTGGAATACTTGTAGGATGACCAGTGCCCCATTGCTCGCTCTACGTGCCACCAGTGAGTAGGGATTGACTGCTGAGTAGGGAATGGAGGAGGTGATGTGATGTGTACTGGTATGTATGTATCAGAGAATACCCTAGTCGGTGGTGCTCTCTATAGCCTACTGGTCATTTTAAAGAGGAGAGCCGAACGGTTGCTCTCCCATAGGACACGATGATGGTTAAAGAGGAGAGCCGAATGGTTGATCTCCCATAGGACACGACGATGGAGGCTTCGCGGTTGGTTGGCATCCCCCATTTCATGCTTTGACTATTGGGATTGGAAACAATGTACACTTAATGCACCCGGTTGCCTACCCACCCGATAATCTGAACCGTGTCGTCGTTGCGAGTTCCCACGCTAGTTCGCAGAGGGTATTTAGAGAACTCCTACTAAAACCACCACTCGGCTGCCTCCCCCTAAATCAACGCATGTCGCGCCATTCCACCTCTCTAGCCCTCTGGCTCACCATCTTTCACACACCGTAGTTCAATCCACGCTGGCAATCATGTCACTGACGGTGCTCCCTACCCACATGCAAATTGACATCGTCGGCCTCCTCGCTGTGACCTCGGATCTTCCCATGGATGACCTCCGTAGCCTACGGGTGACCTATTCATCCATGTGCCGCATCTGCGGTGACCCCGCCATCGGTCAGCGTCTGGCACTAGATCGGGTTAGACGTGGGAGGATGGGGGCCAACCCCATCAACTACTACGCCCTCCATGCTTGCCTGACCCAAGTCGGCAACCTAGAGGCTTGCTTCCTCACTGAGATACAAACCGTTTTCATGGAAAACCACAGCCCCAGCCATGCCTCGATGATCTCAACCGTGCCGCCGATAGTGGGCACAATTTGGCGGCCTATTTGGTCGCCATATTGCTCTATAGGCATAATGGCGGTGCCAGCGATGACAACACTATGAGACGGTGCATGACATGGGTCAAAGGTGAGGAAGAATCACGAGCGACGATGGCGGGCGGTGGTGGCAGACCAACGAGTTGGTGGCTAAGAAACAAGCGGTGTGTGCTATGCCACCGCCCGGCCGTCAAGATGATCTACAATACGACGTGGGGACGGTTGTCGCTGCCACCGCTGACGCAGGTGCACGGTGATCTTCCTTATGTAGGCGGCGTTTGCAGCAATGCAGACGGATGGGAAGGAAAGGTTGTGTATTGCAGCGAGGACTGTAGACTTCATCAAGAAATCCATTTTTTCGAATCTAAATTTAGAATAAGATACTAGTCCTTTCACTCTTTGAAATGTAGTGTATTCTGGCATTTGAAATTTGTCCTCAAATATAGTGTATTCTGTATCTTTTGATTTCCTCTTGCTTTTGCTTTTCTGTTGTTTTGTTTCAATTATATTTGTTTCCTTATTCAATGAAAGTAATAGTACGAAAAAGGTTTCCCTGTGTAACATGAGATGGGTTCGGCCCGATCAGATTTACAATGCTCGGACTTTCTTGCGTGTGCAGTAAAATTTGAATACCTATGTAGCCGGTTTCTAGCCCTTGTTGGTTGGTTTTGCCTACAGGTTTCTTTCTGGTTCTCTTTCTGATCTATAGTATGGTAAATATGCATAACGGAATTCATCCGATCAAGTCTCGCATCGATCTAATGCCTATAGGATCCAGATGTTAAGCTTGGGCATATCGCAACCATGAATAGTACATACACACAAGTGACCCTGAGCTTGATGGATGAAACCTTCAGAACGACGTGGGCAAGGGATTTTCCTCCATGTCTCTCCCTCCATATCCACAGCAAGTATCTGAGGGTAAAACCCTGAGTACCCCATAATGTATAGACAACCGTTAAGATACATAGTTTCTGATGATCTCATTTCTTCTGATCTCTCAATTGTCACACAAGCATTCCTACCCATTTAGATTTCTTACAGATCCATGCTATAGTTTTAGATGAGTAGATGTCCACACCCCTGCACTGATCAAATAGCGACTCATGTATATATTCAATCACATAGAAGTGCGAGGAGGCTTTCGGATCGAACCCCAATTGATCCTCTCCAACAGAATGGATGCGAGGCGGCAATTCCGTGAACTCCTTGGTTGCCGAATTGCAGATGACATATCAATATGATCCATCAACACCTCGGCACTAGCATAGGATGAGGCCATTGTAGATATCTGAGACAGCTACATTGGCCAAGGTGAAGGGCAAGAAGGACAAGGAGGGGTGTTCATCGGTGACTCTGGTGTAGCATCGATAGCATTAGTCGGTGTCGTAGAAGAAGCCTGCCACATTCTGGGGCAGCACCTTATGGTTGTTGTAGTCCTTGATGAGGCGGTTCCAGGAGCGACAGACACATTTGCAGCAGAACAAGGAGTGGGCGGGGAGGCGGAGGAGGATCTTGACAACAGAATCGTCCGTGTGGCTGGCCAGTGCATTCCTCTTGTTGAGGGCCTCCACCATTTCATCAGTAATGAGATCACTGAAGAGGGAAAATAATCCAACAAAGATCCAACAGTGAAGTCCACAACTCATACCAAGTGCAACTTTAACAACCATTAACAATTTTCATGGTACGACCTCAAACAAATTTAGAGTAGCACCACATAGATATATATAACTCAAACAAGAGTAGCAGTTAATGGAGCTATAACCATTACAATTCCAACTAAATCAAGTCTATCCATCACACTTACAATCAGTACACGACCTTAGAGTTTCTTTTCTATAGGAGATAGACAAAGATTAAGAGGACGATAATTACAACAGTTTTGAAGGCATAAGCAATGGGCCTGTTTGTTTGCCTAGACAGATAGGTATAATCAAGCAAGCACTTGACAATTAACAGGCCTAGTTGCACATAGGCATTTACAGTAAGAACACTAAACATATGTAGAAAACCAAGACATCAGCAGAAAACCAACCAGTGCCACCTCCTAGTCCTTATCATCATCATTGGCCTAACTAGATCTCAAATGCTAGAATGTTTCTTGTATATCTCATGTTCAACCAAGGACCAAAATAGTGAAGCCAACATGAAAAGGCGAGAAAGGGGACCTGTAGATCGGATCTGTCGCCTCTGCCGCAGCACACAACGGACATGGATGCCAATGCCGCCACGCTCCACCGGCAAGCCTCGTCGCCTATCCTCCAAAAGTATGCCTGAGCTAGCACAACACACCGGGGATCCTCCGCTGTCGCCGCCGCCGCCGCAAGTCCAATGGGGACAAATTTGTTTCCACTTGCAGTAGATATCCCAATATATAGGTCAACATGTAGGGCATCCACACTGAGAATATACTAATATAAGGACTCCAAAGACATGTCAACACAACCAGGCATCAAGCGCAATGGCAAAGATGGTCCATTCCTGGCTCTGGGTCCCGGGTTCAACTCCCAGGTCCTAGTGTTTTTTAATTAGATTTTATTAAACACTAGCGGCACACAAGCCGTCGGGTCCCACAGGTTAGATGGAGATGGAGAAAGGTCCCACAAGTAGACGTGACACATAAGCCATCGGGTCCCATAGGTCGGATGCAGAAGGGTCCCGCATGTACATGTCGGATGAATAAAGGACCGAGTGGAAACTTTTATGATGAATTGCAAGCGTCATAGATGAGTAACTCTAGGTCCCACAGGTACACGTCATACGTCTGGTCCCACAGGTCGGATGCAAAAGGGTCCTGCAGGTACACATCGGATGGAGAAAGGACCGAGCAGAGACTTTTATTATGAATTACATGCATCACGGATGAGTAACAGGGATGTCCCATAGGTACACGTCGGATGGAGAAAGGACCGAGCCGAGACTTTTATGACGAATTGCAAGCATCACGGATGAGTAACTATAGGTCCCACAGGTACACGTCGGATGGATAAAGTACCATGTGGAGATCTATGATGAAGCCATTCATTACAGATCGAATATTGTTCATCATAGATGTGTAATTAGTTTAATGATGAAGCCCTGTTCATCATAGTTTTAAAGCAGATCATCACAGATGAGACGCGCGAGTGATTTGTGATGAAACCCGGCGCTCTTCTATGACATTTTTTGTGACGATGCCTGATTTCGTCATAGAAAGGGAGGGTTGTAGGATTGTCACCACTAATCTATGATGAAACGGAAATATTCGTCATAAAAAGCGCTCTTTTATGATGGTTTCGGATTCATCATTAAGATTTTCATCATAGAAGTGGATATTTCTAGTAGTGGTATGAGTGGCAAAAGTAGTTTGTCCCAAATTTTCATCAAGGCCCCCATAGGAAGGTTTTTCTTGGATAAGATTTTCTAAAGGGTAGCCTATGAGAATATCAAACTCAAGGATCGCATAGATATGGAAGTCTATGGGAACCTTGATTTTGTCAATTATGACTGGCACGGCCCTGGCGATCCCACAACCCTCGAAAAATAGCTCCAAAGGACTTTTGAAGAGTTTATTGGTCGGGACTAGCGGCATGTTACCCAAAAGGTTTTTTGCTAGGAATTCTGACATGATACTAGTCGCGACTATGGGGTTGTGTAGGGCTTCTATGTTTGTTTCCCTTAACGAGCAAGGTATGGTTGTGGAAGGTGAAAGAATCTAAATTGCTTTAGAAGAATATTTCACTTCCATTAACCATTCCTTTGATGGATCCACTCCTTTGCATGCTTTTCATGACGTGATAACTTTGAGGTATTGCCATAATCTTTGAATTTGATAGGGAGCTCCGAAAGATGAATTATTTGTTCCTTCGGTGTTCGTGGTTCGGGTGAGGGCTCATGAGTCAAATCTAAGTATGGTATGGGTTTGTATTCAACTAATGAAGACTCCTCAACACTCGACATGACCTTAGCCTAGAGGGGTTTAGTTCTTATGATAGAAGGAGTGTGTCTGTCTATGAAGTTTTTAATGAATTTTACTTATTCTATCATAGGTTTGTGTGTGAAACGTCCTCCTGAAGTCATGTCTAGGCATAGGTCAGCATCTATGTCAATACCGAAACAAAAGAGTCACAACAATATGCTGTAAGGCAAAGACAAGTCTGGGCCGGTGTGTATTAATGCTAAGAACCGAGCCTAGGCTACACCTATAGACTCCTTCTCGCGCTGCTCAAAGTCGAGGATTGCCCTTGGTAGAGAGCTTATATGGGACATGGGGAAAAATGCAAGACAAAACTTGTCTTTAAGTTCATCCCAGTCCCCATTCGTATTTTCTATGGCAAACATGTACCATTGCTTCCCCTTCCCTGTGAGAGAGAAGGAAAACAACTTCCACCTTAGTGTTTTTTGTGTCTTGCCTAAGATGCTCAGGCACGAACACACCTCCTCAAACTCGTGCAGGTGATTGCATGGGTTTTCGCTATCAAGCCCAGAGAAGGGTTGTGCCCAAACCATGGCTATCAAGCTAGGGTGGAGTTCACCGCCAAATGAAAGGTTTGGTTTTGGTGGTGGCTCAGCGAACTCGCCCTTTGAAGCGGAAGGTTTTTTTATAAGAGTTGTGTTTATGGTGAAAAAGGTAAAAGAAATATTTTGTTTTTATAAAAAGAAAAGGATAGAGATATGAGGACGAACTAGGTTCAAAGAAAATAGCAACCGTTCCCCGGCAACAGCGCCAGAAATGCTTGTTGGTATTTCTTAATGCATAAAGAAATAATTCGCAAGCGCACGTAATTACCGTTGTAGCATTTCACCCGAAAGTATTCTGGGTATCGTATTTTCCATAGGGAATGGAGGTACTCTTCTAGCTAGTTCATCTAAGGACAACACAAGGATAGAGTTGGTAGAGGTTGAGATGGATTCCTATGGTTTTTGGGTCTAAGGATAGATAAACTCTACTAGTACTTGCTTACTTCGGGCACCGGCTCATACCTAGTCTGCTAGACACCTCTGGCCTATAGCTCTACGCCATACCCAGACGTGGGGGATTACATGGGATGGACAGGGCTATCACCACCTGCCACCTACCCCTCAACCATAGGATACAAGGCAAACGAAGGTAGCCTCCAGCCTAGACACCATGTCTATGCTATCGACTACTACTCTAGCATTGTATAAGGTGATCCGTCTTTATCAGGAGTCCTCTACTAGAGTATCCACCATGAGGACGGACGATGAACCCACAAACAAGTAAGAGTAAAGCTTAACAAATCAAAAGACTTTATAACCAAAAGAACCACACTCACTTAGCGAAATGAATCTATTAAGGTGTAGGTGTTCGTTGAGGTACAAGGCGGGGAGACACCGACAAGTCTGGCTCTTCCCCGAACTCTCCCTCACATCTATCCCAACTACTCAACTCTAGCTAGCTAGGGCCTAAGCCCTTGGAGTGCTGCTCAAAGGTGGAGTAGCTCTTTGCCTTGTGGTGTTATTCAAATGAGGAGGAGGGAGCCTCCTTTTATAGGTGGAGAGAAGGGGGTCTTTGGAAAAGGCTCATCCCCTCATAGAAGGCACCAAACCGACCTCAAATCGACTTCCTAGATGCGTGGAACCTAGACATCCCCTACAGAACCATCATAGGTAAGGCGGTGGGAGGAATCACGTGAAAGATGGGCCCAAGAGGCCCTAGTAGTGGTGCGGGCGCACCAGGGGTGCAGCCGCACCCCAACTGGACCCAAATGGCCCCATCTTTGGTGGGTTGCTTCCTTTGGGCCTCTAGGTGGGCCCTGCCTAATTTTGCGCCATTTGGAACATGTTTGCTTTGGGTTTTGGGCCTTTTTCTCCACGTGACAGGGCCCTGATTTGCTTGGTAAGTGGGCCTTCTCTCCCTAGGCTCATGTCGGGTGATGCTATGTTTTGTCCTATTGTGTATTTGGGGCATTTTCCCAACCTAGGTGTCAGTTGTTTTGAGCCGATGAGACTCGGCTATCAATCATTGACCCAAATTAAATACTTCAGTAGTACTTCTTTATGTATTTTCCATTGAGGTCTATGCGATACCACATCCGTACCATTACGATGGTTTGCACATACAAAGCAACATATCATCCGAGGTATAAAGATTATGGAATCCAAAGAACGACGCAGCACATCGCAAAACTTCACCCTTAGTGAGGTTCTCTACCTTCCATCTTGCAACCCTCACAGTCAAGGGATGTGATCTTCTTCTTGACCGTGAGAGCTACAAGATGGAATATAAAGCACCCAATCTTGAAGAACAAGCACCTCGCAAACTTGGAGCACCCCCAATCGAGTATGGAGCCCCTGAACAAGAGAGAATCAGATGATTACAGATCTTTTATTAACACAAGATCTGTAATCATCAAGGTCAAGCTCCTGTTCAGCGGCAGCACCTTGCCAAGGATGGAGAAGGAGCACCTCGCAAAACTTGCACCTGCATCTCAGTGAGGTTCTATATATTCCATAATCTTGCTACCTCTTAGCGTCGAGGGATGTAGATCTGCATCTTGATGCTAAGGGCAGTAAGGTTATGGAAACTAAAGCACCCAATCTTGAAGGCCTTCTCCAAACACCCAGTGAGAGAGGTGCAAGGATGAAGACAAAGCACTTCTTGGCGATGAGGAAAGATACAGTAGCGCTCACGAGTCTGTGGATTCAAGAGTGTGTGGATTGAACCCAAGAGGTAAATCCAGACCCTGGTTAAATAGGCCAACCTTGAAGATGGAGAAGTGCAAGTAATGGTGATGCAACTGTGTTGTAGGTAGTTTGGAAATAACTCATGCTGACTTCACCGCCGATAGAACAAACGGTCGTGGAGGGCCGACGGCCATAACACGTAACCCAGTCGGCTTGACTTTTCATACGACTAAGAAAATACCACAGCCATATCTATTGTTAACCCATCTGTGGTAGAAGTCTCAACTGTCGGTTTCCTTTCTTGGGAGGCCTCACTATCGGTCCAACCGGTGGTGGAAGTATAACACAGTCGCTTATATCACTACGGCAGTGAAAGTGGCGATAGTGATATATCAATCTGTAGTAGTGGTTGCCTCCCAAACTCTTAAAAGTTGTTGGTCTAAATAGATCCATGTGGAGAAGCTCTAGCACTCTTGTTGTTGACATGTAAGCTTTGGTTGGATGAGTGTTAGCAACTTGCTTGCCGGCTTGACATGCATTACAAAGCTTATCCTTCTCAAACTTCATATCCTTTAAACCTCTTACCAACTCATTCTTCATTAACTTCTTGAGCGAGCTTATCCCAACATGTGCAAGCCTTCTATGTCAAAGCCACTTAAGTGATGTTTTGGTGAATAAGCATGTCTTCAAGTTTGCATCTTCAGAGGTGAAATCAACTAGATAGAGGTTGTTGTATATAAAGCCTTTAAATATCACTTGATCATCATCTTTCTTTGACACAACCACTTCCTTCTCGGTGAACAAACATTGAAAGTGAAGATCACATAATTGACCAACAAATAGTAAGTTGAAGCTCAAAGAAGCAACATATAGCGAGTGATCATTTGATATTGCAACTTTACCCAACCCTTGTTCTTTGCCCTTTGAATTGTCACCAAATCTAATCCTTTCTTGACCGTCCACATCTTCATCTAGTAAGGTGAACATATGAGGATCACCGGTCATATGTTGAGTGCAACCACTATCAATAACCCAATGACTTCCACTGGTCTTGTAGTTCACCTACACACACAAGAGATTGAGCTTGTTGTTTAGGGACCCAAACTTGATGAGGGCCCTTGACTTTCTCAACTAGTGACTTAGCAACCCAAATTTGCTTAGGCCTATTCATGTTGGGTGGACCTAAGAACATGACTTTCATCTTTTCACTAGAATCCTTTCTAAGCATGTAGTGAGCACTGAAAGCAAAGGGTCTAGCATGCTTGGGCAAGGGTTGTGGTGGTGGAGTTTCACACTCATGAGCAAAGTGACCTTCTTGTCCACTCTCAAAGCATCTTTTTGGCTTAGGCTTTGACTTGTATTGTTGTTGATGTTGAGCTTGAGCTTTTTTCTCTTGATTTGCCAAGAATCTAATACCACTTCACGGTGTTCATTAGTAGCTCACTTTGAAGATATTGGCCTCTTGTGAACTTGCTCAAACTGGTCTTGAGATGTTCCTTCTCCAACTTGAGTTTCTTGTTCTCTTCTCTAAGTTCATCATGAGTTGATAGCTTCTCAAGATCCTTCTCCAACTTGAGCCTCTTGTTTTCTTCTCTAAGCATCTCATTCTCAAGAGCCATATTATGATCATTGTCAAGGTTCTCTATCATAATTGTGTTGGTGGTTGATAGCTTTTCAAGATCCTTCTTGAGCTTTTCATTCTCATTCTTGAGCTTGACATAGTCATCAAAGTTATCGGACTCAACCACTTTCTTGCCTTTGCTACTAGAACTTTGCTCAATGCTCTCAATAATTAAGTTATCACATGATGTGGCTATATCAATCTTAACAACATTGTTAGTAGCATCATGCGGCTCATTGGATAAAAACTCATGAGAAAGAACAAGATTATCATAATTAATCTTGAGATTGGTGTACTCTTCTTTTAGCAAGTTGTAAATGTGATGAGCTCATTGTGTATCCCCTCAAGTCCATCATGTTTTTCTCTAAGCTCCTTTTTAGAGGTTTTGAGCTCCTTGAACTTGGATGACACAATTTTATTTTCTTCTCTAAGCTTCACTAGTTTTTTTGGCTATATCATACTTTGCTATGAGTGAATCATTCTCAAGTTCTAGCTTCTCATTTTTAGTTCTTGTCTTTCTAATGATTTTAGTGTATTAGTTTAGCAATTTGACAAGATCATCATAAGAAGGTGATTCAAATTCTTCATCACGATCACTATCATTCTCATCACCACTAGCATTGTTATCACCACTACTATCATCATCACTTTGTACCTTTCGTTCACCCTTGACCATGAGGCATAGGTGTGTAGAGGATGATGGCGGCGGTGGCAGTGGAGATAGTGAAGAACCAATCACAAGAGCGGCCACCTTCTCCTTCTCATTGTCACTTTTATCATTGGATGAGCCACTTGATGATTCAATGTCCCTGAGCCAATCACCAACAATGTAAACCTTACCATTCTTCTTCTTCTTGTGATACTCCTTCTTGCCATCCTTCTTCTTGTATGGCTTGTTCTTCTTCTTGTCTTCATTATAATCACTTGAGTCATTTTTCTTGCCCTTGTACTTCTTCTTGAACTTATCTTTCTTGGGTTTGGGGCATTGATGAGCTAGATGACCAAGATCTCCATAATTGTAGCAATCCATTTCAGAGATGGGCTTCCTTCTACTACTAGTGAAGAATTTCTTCTTTTTGCCATCAAACTTGACACCATTCTTGTTTAGCTTTTTGAGCATCTTGGCGCTTCCTCTCACCATGAGAGCAAGACTTGCTTCATCAACTTCATTATCACTTGAACTATCATGAGCAACTTTCTCTTTACTTCTCTTCTCTTGGCTAGCCTTGAATGCCAAATCTTTCTTCTTTGAGGATGAAGAGCCCTCTTGTGGAGTGATGTGCATGTACATCTCATGTGCATTGATCTTCCCCAAAATTTGAGTTGGCATAGCGGTGAAAAGATCACCTTGATGAAGCACCATCACAATAAGCCTATACTTGTCAATGGGGAGGACACTCAAGATCTTTCTCATGACATCGGATGGTTGCATTTGTGTGAGTCCAAGCCCATTTACCTCCTCTACAAGAACATTCAAGCGAGAATATATTTCATTAGCACTTTCACTAGGAAGCATTTCAAATGAATTAAGCTTCTTCGTCACAAGGTGATAGCGTTCCTCATGTTCACTCTTGGTTCCCTCATGGAGAGCACAAATGTTTGACCATAGTGCATGGGCGTCTTTGTGGTTCCACACACGGTTAAAGACGTCCTTGCAAATGCCTCTAAAGAGGGTGTTTCTAGCCTTTGCATTCCACTTCTCGTAGTTTGCCTCATCACCAACGAGGTTGGTGGGGTCCTTAGGTTTTAGGAAGCCTTGAGTGGCGGCTCTATACACTCCAACATCTATAGCCTCTAGGTACGCCTCTATGTGAATTTTCCAATAAGGAAAATAATCTCCCTCAAAGATGGGAGGGGGTCCATCCTCGTGGGACATCTTGCTCTAGGCGGTTAAGCCTAATTTAGGAGCACGAGGCTCCGATACCAATTGAAAGGATCAAGATACCCAAGAGGGGGGGGTGAATTGGGCTAATTCTAAATTTCTTTTAGTAATTAAGCCCTGCACTTAGCCCATTTCACCCCCTAGTGCCTAAAAGTGTTTCTATTGTTCTACCACACAAAAGTTTTGTACCCTAGGTTCCAATCCTACTCTAGCAAGGTAATTCTAAGAATGTAAAGACATGATTTTAGTTGCTCAAATGTAAATGCTCAAAGTAAAGAGAGGGAGAGAAACACGGCGATGTTTTTATAAGGTATCGGAGAGTCGTCACTCCCCACTAGTCCTCGTTGGAGCACCCGCGCAAGGGTGTAGCTCCCCCTTGATCCGTGCAAGGATTAAGTGCTCTCTACAGGCTGATTCTTCGACACTCTGTCGTGGTGAATCACCCACAACCGCTCACACCATGACTTGGGTCATCCACAAGCTCCTTTAGATGATCACCAAGCTTCCAATCACCACCGAGCTGTCTAGGTGATGGCGATCACCAAGAGTAACAAGCACGAACTCTCACTAGACCCAACCAAGCCTAATGAGAAGAGTGGATGCACACTTGCTACTTCGTATGCACTAATGAGGTCCTTAATCTTGAATTAGTAAATCTCAACAACCCCACTAGGCTCTTGCTCTCTCTTCACTCTAAAGTGTTTCCTTAGCTGAACAAATGGGCAAGAGAGCCTCAAAGCATGAGATGGAGGGGTATAAATAGCCCCAAGTCATGGAACTAGCAGTTACCCTCCAACTCAACAAAGTCGGGGTCACTAGACAGCAGGGTGGCACACCACCACCCCCTGTCTGGTGCCACCCCAACAACTAGTTTTGAACTAGCTGTTACTGGGATAGCACCGCCACCCTAGGGGCACTGACCAAGCCCTTGAAACACCCCTCTCTAGAATAAAACGGTGGTGGCACCGCCACCCCAGGGATGGTGCCCTGTCCGGTGCAACGAAGGTCTGGGGTACTCTCTAGAAAATAGCGGCGGTGGCACCGCCACCCTAGGGTGGTGCCCTGTCCGGTGACACCCTAGAATACCTAGCCTATGGATAAAAGGGGTGGTGGCACCGCCACCATGATGGCAGTGACCAGGGCGGTGCACACCGCCCTGTCCGCTGCCATCAACAGTGCTACGCTCCGTTTCAAATCCCAATTCAAAACGGTTTCCGACTTCCGATGATCTTGGGCTTCCACTGAGCTACCTAGCGCTAGATTTTACAAATGTGCACTACATTGTTCTCACTAGACACGTGTAGGTCAAGCTACCCATCCATGCCCCCTTTATAGTACGGCCAAAGGAAAAACAAAGTCCTACAACTAATCTAAGTGTCTCTCAACGCCAAACGACGCTTAGAACTAGTCCGTCATTAACATTGTCATCCATCCTTTGAAAAATGAAACGAATTCCATCGTCAGGGGCGTGAATACTATAAGTGCCCAATCAAACACCATTACCATGACCTAACTTATAATGCCTCTGCAAAACACACGTTAGTCTCGGTAATCTTATGTAGTTATTAATCACCGAAACCCAATTAGGGGCCTAGATGCTTTCAGATGCATATAGTTGGTTATCTGAAAGACAAAATCTAGCCAAGATGGAGGGATTGGAGGGTCACTCAATGCCACACAAAAATCATTAGCGACATTGGATTGATCATGTGCAATTTACTCATTATTGTAATGCCTTGTACTTGTACTTATTTTGACTCTAGTTGATGTTTCCTAGAAAGACAATAAAATCCATGTGTCATAGATTCAGACAAGAATTTGACACTACTAGTATGAAAATTGTTTGTTCGGAACTGCTAGAGCCCGGACGTCTGGACGCCTGCGACTGCAGTCCATTTTCCCACATCCGCGCATGGGCCCGCGTCGGCCGGGCGTTGCTTGCCTATGCCTGCGTCTAGCAGCCACGTGGGGGCCCACGCCGCCGAACATCGGCCATGCCACGCGCCCGCAACGACCGCTCGCGTCCCCTCTAGCTTCCCACATGTATTCCATGTGGAACACCCGATCTGCTTTTGAAACATTCGGACGCAACACTTGCAACATAAAAAAAGATAGATAAAACACTAGAAAAATACGTATGAAACATTTGCAAAAACACTTTAAAAACACTTGGAAACCATTACAAACATACAAAATATCTAGATAAAACACTTGCAACATATGTGTGAAAACATATGCAACATCTAAATAAACATGCTTGCAACATACGTCTGAAAAATAGATGAAACATTGGAGACATACTCTTGCAACATACATGTACAACCATTGCAACATATGCAACATCCGATCTACTTTTGCAACATCCGTATGAAACACTTAAAACATACCTCTAAAACATCTAAAACATTTGAAATATGAGCTTGCAACATGCATCATATCCCGGTGCGACCTCCTCCGCTGTCTACATCGGGGCGCCACAGAGCAGGCGAGGCCTGAGGGCTTCCGCGCCAAGTCCTGACGCTTTTCCTTGCGCTGGCGGCGTCTGTCGGCGTTGTTCCCACGGGCGGTGGCGAGAGCCGGCCGTGGCGTGGCGGCGGGCGGGCAAGCAAGCGCGATGGGGCAGTCTTGTGGGCAGCAGTGGCAGGCAGGCGGGAGGGCGGGGCGGCGGAGGGAGGAGGAGTAGCGCTAGCGAAGCGGCGGGGAGCAATGGAAGAGGGCGCGAGCGGTGGAAGAAAAGCAGGAGCAGCGTGAGCGGAAGCGGGCGGACGCCAGATTTATTGGGCTGCGAGATTTATTGGTCCGGCTGGTCCACGTGTGACGTCTGGACAGGACGGACGTCCGCGTTCTATCATTTCCGCTGTTTGTTTGATTCCATTTATTTTTCCTGGAATATCCTCAGCTTGATATCCTCGTCATCTCACTGTCACCGGCCGGTCACATCTAATCACCTTAACTTTTTAAGCGGCTTCCTTACATGAAAAAAGAGAGTAAATCTCGTTTTTCGATGAGCTGAACCAATCTCAAGTGATCACGGCCCAGAAATCGTGAACCAAATAGCGCGTTTGCAAGCAGTTTCTTCGAAAGGGAAGTTTGAATCGAATTGCCAAAAGCAACAAAGGCCCTGTTTGGATCCTATGGTTAGAGTTAGTTTGAGTTATTTGGAGCCCAAATAACCCTGAAATATCCTAACAGGTGGATTAGAGTAGGGTTAAAAGCATCTAACCCATCAAAAAAAAACTAGCTCCCCAAGGAGATGCTAATTGGGGTTATTTCTGGTGGGGTCCATACTGGAAAGCAGTTTTCTCACCTCTCTAGCCCGCACCGGATCCCATCGCCCAATTTATCCCCTTCCTCGCGCCTCGCGCGACGACGGATGGAGCGCCGCCGCCGCCGGCCCTAGCGCTCTGCGTTGCCACCCACCGCACCTCGCCTCAAAGATTGCTCCTCAAGCTCGCCTCTCGCTGGCCCGGCCCGGCCTTCGCCCAGCCTGGACCCCGCCTTCCCCCCCCCCCTCTTCGATCCGTGATGTGATGAGCTAGCTCATGCTTTGTTTTATGGAGATAGTTCCATTTGATAGACCATTTGATAAATTCATTTGTTGTAATCCGACCAGTATATTTTTCTTAAATTCAACGTGTTTTGGATGCGACATTTGTAAGGATGATTTGTTTGTGTCATTTGTGAGTGAGAGAAGGTCACACAAGAGATAGCCACACCAAATCCTGCTGAAAAGGTACTTTAAATGAGCCAAATGATTGAAAAGTGCAATTATTGTCAATCTAACCTTGACATCCAAATACCACATGAGTTAGAGTTAGTTGAGGGCTAGAGTTAGAGTTAGAAACTAACTCTAACTCTAACCAAGTTAGAGAATCCAAACAGGCCAAAGTATCACCATGCTAAGCTGCAACCTCTGGAGTGCCAAACAGAAAGTAACCTGGCATAACCGACATAATAAAGTCTCCGGCAACCAAATGTCACAACACTTGGACCTTGTTTAAATTCTCCTAAAAAATTCAGTCCCTATCCTATCGCATATGTGACACATGCATAGAGTATTAAATATAAACTAAAAAATAACTAATTCAGTCCCTATCCTATCGCATATGTGACACATGCATAGAGTATTAAATATAAACTAAAAAATAACTAATTACACAGATTACGACTAATTTACGATATAAATTTTTTAAGCCTAATTAGTCCATAATTTGATAATGTGGCGCTACAGTAAAGTCGCGGAGTACCGAGAACTTCTATAATTTATTTTATTATTACTATTCGAACACTCTCATGTGACGTCCCTAAATTTTAGCTCCTAGATTTAAACACCACCTTAACTACACTGCCTCTTAACAAAGGTACTCCCTATTTCAATAAAAGAATGCAACTATGGATTACGTGTCAACAAAAGTAGTTCACGTTTAACCAAAATTTTAATGAATGTTATTCACATTTAGAGCTTCAAAATAATTTATTATTAAAATATATTTCATATTAATTTAATAATATTTATTTTATATCATAAATATTGATATTTTTATATATAATTAATTGAACTTGATATTAAAACATGATACTATACTAGAATTATTCTTTCGTGTTCTTCTGAGGGTGCAGGAATTTTAACCTGGGGGCTACCGCTCCACCGGAAAAAGGCTACCGCGTAGAGCTGGCAGGCATAAGGCCCCGTTTAGATGCGAAATTTTTTGACTTTTGACTACTGTAGCATTTTCATTTGTATTTAGCAAAAATTGTCCAATTATGGATTATTTAGGCTTAAAAGATTCGTCTCGCCAATTACGGGCAAACTGTACAATTAGTTATTCTTTTTACCTACATTTAATGCTCCATACATGTGCCGCAAGATTTGATGTGACGGAGAATCTTGAAAATTTTTAGATTTTGGGTGGGATCTAAACAGGGCCTAAGTCTGGCCAAGAAAGTTCAGTGCTAGTACTTTGTCATCATGGACATGAATTTTCTGCAGGTAGTTCTTATTGGCCCGGTTAGGGTGCTCTTAAATTCGGCTTCATCCGCTTTTTTTTTTATCTAAAACAATATTTTTCTCTCACAAATTTCTTCAGCATTCCTCCAAACCGTTCAAATTTCTTCGGAATCCCTACAAACGAACATGCCCTAAGTTTTCCTATTCTCGCGTTGCTTCATGATCTCCATTGGTTGGTCCATTTTTAGGACTGACGGTCTGAAAAGTTACTAGTCATACATTCACACGAATCACAGACCCCATTGACGTCAGTATGTTCCAGAAGTTGAATCTCTCTTTTGGGGGTTAGAAGGCCTGCCCTTAGCCTGTCACGTTCAGTCACCTAACAGCAACAAACAAAGGCCTCGTTTAGTTTGCCCGAATCGGCGCCACCGAATGCACTGTAGCTACGCTGTAGCTACAGTAGTATTTTGTTTTTATTTGATAATAATTGTCCAATCGTTGACTAATTAGGCTCAAAACGTTTGTCTCGCAAAGTACAACCAAACTGTACAATTAGTTTTTGATTCTGTCAACATTTAGTACTTCATACATATACCGCAAGTTTGATGTGACAAGAAATCTTCTTTTTACATAGTGCCAAAATTTAGAATTTGGTGGGAACTAAATACCCCAAAACATCCCCTCAATCTCGATAGCTCGATCGTCTTGTTCATGGAAGCCAAGCCCGAGGCGGCGAGGCGCGCCTGATTGCTGTGATGTGATAATAATCATAGCCCGCTGTAGCAAAATCACGCTGTGCATGCACTAGCAACACTGGCCATCCTTCCCGGCCGCCGGAACATGCATGTGTTTCCCGTGCTCACTGCACTGCGTAGGACAGGTTAAGATCTGGCTCGTGGGATACCTGTTCTTGCCGCATGATCTGATTGCCATTATTCAGCCACATGGTGTGGATTGTGATTTGATAGTGTTCCTGACAGATGGCATTTCGGTTCCTTGGCCTAACAGTCTAGAAACAATATCTCTGCATAAGGCAATAAATAAAATCATATGTCCTAGATTCAAGCACGAGTTTGATGCTAGTGAGCCTGTTCGCTAATTGATTTCTAGGCTGATAAATCCGACTGATGCTGGTTTATTGTGAGAGAAAAATACTGTTGGTTGGCTGATAAGCTCTTGTTGAAACTAACACGCGAACATGCTGACTAGCTGCGGTATGAAAAATCGTTTGTTCGATTCTATTCATTTTCTTGGAGTATCCTCAAGTCGACGTCCTAGTCATCGCACTGTCACCACTCAGATGTAATCCACTTTCTAAGCTATTTATTTAAGCAGAGTAATCCGCCAAACCTAGTGCAGAGTATATAATACACAAAATACACTAATTTGTGTTGTTGGCGGCGCGTCTTTGTCGAGATTTCAGTGTTTATTCCAACTTGACGAATTTCATTCGTTTTTTAGCCTTTGCTGGAGAAGGCAAGTTTGGGCTACAATTACTGATAGTCCTTACTTAACTTAAACATGTCCTCGTTAGAGTGATCATGTCCTTGTTAGAGTGTTGTTTTCATGAAAAGAACTTTGAGGAACACCCAAGAATCCAAGACGTTTCCATCCCTTCCCGCTTGTCACTGCTTTTCCCAAAGCCACGGCGCTTTTACATCAGTGGAATAGTTACAATAACCCTTGCTATACATCACCAGTGGAATAGTTGACATGAAACCTCGCTAGCCTTTGTTCTCTGAACTGAGTGTTGCTTCTAGAATTATAGATGCAAAAGATCTTCAAGGGCTGTTTGGTCTGGTTGGACCCCTTGTGCACGTCGCGCATCTATCTTAGGGCTCGTTCGGAGGGGTTCTTTCAGGTTAAAACTTGTATTACTGTAACGGAGCCTGCAGAACTGTCGACTTCCTAGTTTATTTTGACCTGCGTAGTTCATTTTGGCCTTACTAGAGCCGCCTTTGCTACAGTAAAATATATAGTGCCAACTACCAAGCGTGTGCTGCAACATTTTCGAAACACCACCAAACAAGCCCTTATAGCCTATTACATACAAAATCCAACGGGTGAGATTGTTGTCCGGGTTAGGAAGCCATTTTCGGCTCCAAACCACACATCCCCTGTTTGTGGTTTGAACGCACTTGAACCAAATTAAGAAAACCCAAAAAAAGACTGCAATTGAGTTGAGTTGAAGCCAAAACAATCCATTGAACATCCCAGAGTAGTACAATGGATGCAGATTTTGCATTATACACAAAACAAATCCGGGCTTTTTATGTGGAGCGCTGCTGGCCGTGTAATCTGGACCTACTAATATCTCCGTGATTCCAGTGTTATATATGTACATAAAATGAAACGAATCCAATTTGTGGGAGCAGAGCAGAGGAGAGCAGGACAGAATCCTTCATCCTTCTTCTAGGCACCGATCCTGCCGAACCCGCCGCCGCCGGCGGCCATCATGAGCTTGAACTCGTCGAACGACACGAGGCCGTCGCCGTTGCGGTCGACGCCCTGGATCATGCGGCGGCACTGCGCGACGGTGGCGGACTCCCCGAGCCCGCGGAGGACGCGCGCGAGCTCGGCGGGGGTGATGAGCCCGTTGCCGTCGGCGTCGAAGACCGAGAAGGCGTGCCGGAGGTCCTCCTCGACGGCGTCCGCGTCGGCGGAGGCCGACTCCATGAGCGCCGCGAACTCGGGCAGGCTGATGTAGCCGTCGCCGTCCGCGTCGGCCTCCTCCATCATCCGCGACACCTCGTCGTCGGTGGCCGCGTGCCCCACGCTCGCGAACAGCGCCGCGAGCTCGGCCCGCGAGATCTGCCCGTCGCCGTTCGCGTCGAACTTGCGGAACACGCGCTCCGTCTCGTCGTCCGCCCCGGCTGTTGGCGTCGCGGGGGCGGCGGGCAGGTTACGCCGCGACGACGACGACCTCCGAGCGAACGGGGATGGGGACGGGGAGGGCGGCGCGGAGGAGAGGGGCGAGGACGAGCCTGCACGGGCGGCGCCACCGGCGGTGGCGCGCTTGCCGCTGCGGGAGCGGGAGAAGAAGGAGCGGACCTTGCCCATGGAATTAATTGGAACTGGCGCAAGGAAAGGAATTGATGTCGCTGGTGATTATTGGGTTGCCTGTTGCGGCGCCTTGAAGATTCGATGCTGGTTGATGAGGAGAGGGGCGGGGAATGCCGGAAGCGAGGAGCGCGGGATTTTATAGGCGGGCCGCGGGAACCGGACGCGGTTGCGGTGGTTGTTTCCGTTACGGGCTCGGTAGACTGGATTCGAACGAAGTGGAAGGAAGGCGCGCGGTTACGCGTGGGCGGTGGGGAGGCCGCTCGGGAGCTGGCAGCTCCTGCCAGCTCAGCTCGAAGCGCGGTTTGGGCTCGCTGGCTCTGCTGCGGTTTGCGCGCGTCTCTCGCGTCGGATGACGACGCGGTTGGCTGGTGGATCTCGTATACGATCGTAAATTTTTAGCTGGAACAGTATTTTTCTTTCACACCAAATTAGTCAGCAGTAATAATCCACGATCCAGCCACGAACCAACCAGCCATCCGAACAGGCTGATAGTCGTCAATCCCTGGAGCCCCGAGGCACGGATAGGCAAGGATGAGATAAGAACGGATATCGGTGATGTTATATTTATTTGCATATTTTTGTTTGATTCGGAATCGAATACGGATAGTATCAGCTACGTTAGATAGAATACGATTGAATATAGACATCATAAATATACAATTTGGATATTCAGATACGGAATATGGCCGAAAAATATCCGTACCGTTTTTGAACCGTACGGATAAGGCTGCCAGGCGTGCCAAGAAGCGCGCGGGCAAGGCAAGCACCTGGTTTTGCGGCTGGGACGCGAAGGCTAGATGGAGATCATGCGGCGGCGCGTGGATCCAGCGGCACCAGGGTTGGATTTTGGAATCCAACTTGCCTCCACCCGGCCCTCGAGACGGGCATGGATATCAGACACGTGCAGCGGTCCAGGGGCTTCAGCCTGTTCGCTTGCTCGTAAACGATCGTAAATTTTCAGCCAGAAGCAGTGTTTTTCTCTCACACCAAACCAGCCAGCAGTAAATAATCTATGATACGATACGGCCTTCCGAACAGGCCGTTGGGCGATGGATCCTGAATGGCCCTGTTTTGTGACTTCTGTTAATTTCGGCAGCAGAGCAGGTGGAGTCGTACCATCCACGTTAGGACAAAGGAGAGCTTTTGCACCCGTGATACAGGAGACGGAACTATTTTCTTCATGCTAACACAAGTAGGGTGTGATTGTTTGGTATACACATGCTCTAGCTAGGCTGGTAGGATGCAAGACTTTACAAATACGTAGTTTTGGATGTTTCTTGAGGCCGGGCTCGCAGGATGCAAGTGTTTATCCTAACTAAGATACATATGTTAGTATTATTTAGTATTTGATGATTTGAGTGTAGTACTGACTGAGACTGAACGCGCCATATTTTTCTTAGTTTTGGCTTGCTAGAATAATATTCTAGACCCAGGGTGTAAAATAGCACCGCCGATCATAAGTATTAATAATTTTTTGGGGTATATATATGGGCAAAACTTGAGATTGCTCGGCAAGCCAACTCGTTCCGGCCATCAGCATCGGAAGCGCCCTTGGCTGGTGTGCCCGTGACCCATCCAGGAGCGGCCGACTGCGGCCCGCGATCCATCAGGTTCGTCCCGCCGCACCGTGATGGAGCGAGGGTTAAAGCGTCAGACGTCAGCTGAGGCCTGAGGTGCTCGCGCGTCACTTTTGGCGCAGTCCCGGACAGACTAGGGCCCGTGCTGCCCGGATCGCGTCCGCGTGGCCGTGGCGTGTGCGTGAGGAGACGGAGAGGGTCGATGAGCGCGTGTTTAGTTCCGTGAATTTGACAACTTGGGTATTATAGCACGTTCGTTTTTATTTGGCAAACAGTGTTTAATTATGGACTAAATAGGTTTAAAACGTTCGTCTCGCAATTTACAACCAAACTGTACAATTAGGTTTTTTTTCGTCTACATTTAATACTCCATGCACATATCGTAAGATTCGATGTGATAAGTACTGTAGCACTTTTTTGGATTTGGGGTAGCAACTAAACACGCGCGAGACGATGACGACTCGGCGTCTCATCCATGGTCCATCGCGTGGCATGGGACCTGCGGAATCCGTGCGTGGTGACCGGTGAGCCAGACCGCGGCCGTGCCGCCGTAGCATCGGCGTCGTTAAGGATGGCAACGGGGATATACTCGTCGGATATCGCCGGAACGTTCTCTTCCCCGCTACAGAGAAATCATCCAATCCCCGTTAACTGTCTCGGGTATAGATTCTTGCCCATCTCCGTACCCATCGGGCATCGGTCGGGTAACAGATACCCGACGGGTACTGCATACCCGATAAACAAGGACACTTGGGGTCGCAGCTTTGCAATCGGAGACGTTTCTTCTTCACCCGGGTATAAGTGTCGGAGTCTCGGAGATGCCGAGGAGAAGGAGCGAGGTTGCGAGGAGGACGAGCAAAGGTGGTAGAGAGACCTAACTGAGAAAGCGAGGGGCACGAGCGCTTTTGAGGCAGGCGTGCTTGTGCTGCTGGCGGAAATGGTGATGAAAAATTGAACTAGGGTTCCTAGAATACACAAACTATATATATGATTGTTCAGATTTGGGTCAAAATACCTATGTTGAGCTTCTTTGGGCCTAATACTCACATGACAGCTCAAATAGTCGGGTTCCCCAACGGGTAACGGGGACGGGTAAATAGGGAACGTTCTCGTACCCGCTATACCCATCGGGTATGGATTCTTGCCCATTTAAATATCCGTGGGTAAAAATGTGATTACATCCCCGTCTCAAATAGATCAAATACCCGTCAGGTATCGGGTATCGGGGGGCGTTGCCATCTTGAGGCGTCGTGACCGGGTTGGTTGGTTGGTCATCGACGGGGGCCGGTCGCCCCAAAGGACGATGTCGATTGCGCAGGACCGTACTACTGTCACAGTTTATTATTCTTTTTCCTCAAAGTACGTACTGCCCGGCGTCAAAGTTTTTTTTGCGTCAAGCTGACAAACGCACGCTGTCACAGTTTACTATTCTTTTTCCTCAAAGACCGACTTCGTTTGAAATTGCATCCAAATCGCAACGTCTCCAGCCAAAAAGAAAGCCGGAAGGTACGGTTCGAACATCTATACGCGTCGGTAGTGTACGTAACTTCGTTCTTTATTTAGACGCGACGAGTCTTTATGACTATCAGTTCCAGCAGACGTACACCGAGGGCGTCCTCAATTGCAAGTTTTAAATAACTAGCTAGATTAGGTTTAGAGCATCTAGAAGCAGCAGCAGAAGGAGGACTAGTCAAAAGGACACGTGGAGTTACCTCACCTGGACGTGCGTCCTTGCGTCTGTCCGACGACGACGTATGTAGCGCCTTTTCGGCTTTTCCTCTCTCTCGCTAAAATAAGATGGTTCTAGAAAGTTCCTGGGCTCACTGGTCAAATTGCGAGATACTGTGCTGCACCATCCTTGATGGGACGTCGCACTCTGACGAAGCGAAGATGATGCTGATGAGTGGAGATACCTGTCCGCTTCGCGGGCACGATCACACGAAACAGCACCGAGGCTTCCCCAGAAGATAGGAGTACTACAGTATTCGTTTGTGTACTCCATGATTTCTTGCGCGGAATAATAACGCAAGATCGTCCAGTAGCCTTTCCCGGCTTATTTCAGGGTGGGAGCAGAAAGAAACTAGCAACCTGTGTTTCTGTTTCTGCACGTTGGCTGTCGAGATATCCCCACTACGACACAACATACCTTTGCCGACACCTTCTACTGTGGGCAAAGGGCACCTTTGCCGACAGATAAGCTCGCACAAAAAGATTTGCCGACAGTTTAAAAATAGTCGTGGTAGAAGCAGTCGGCGAAAGTTTTGCCGACAGTTAACAGAAACGCCGACACTTTTAGTGTAGTCAAATGGTATACTTTTGCCTGTAGTTGAAACATTTGCCGACAGTTAGACCTACGCCGACAGTTTAAACCTTTGCCGACACTTTTTATGTTGGCGAAGCCATTTCCAAGGCATTTTATGAATCATGCCCTCATACACAAATAAACTATATATAAAATGTAGATATCAATACAATTTGAATAGTTTGACAATCCACTTTTGTTTATAGAGAAGGCATCACATTAAGTAAATCCACTTGATTTTATAGAAATAATATATTAGAACTTCCATAAAAAAAATCTAGGCCTTGCTAAACTACTGTTTCTTCAATTGACTTGAGGAGCTACAAGCCAGTATAGAGTTCTAGTTCCAATATCACCGAATAGTAATCTAGAATATGTAACCAATTTCTAGGTTGTTTGGAAGCCCTAAAAATTCAGCTCGCGCAGTTTCCTACCAAATAGAATGATATTTTGAACGTTTTAGCATTGTTGTGTACTCATGATACATGAACATCACAACTCAAAATATATGAACCTATAGACCTAAGAAAAGAAAGGCACGCTTTATTACCATAGTGTCCAATAAGCCTTAGACTATTTGTCTCCTGGAATCACGTTTACTGAGAACAGAAGGGGGAAAATCAGATCAGGGATAGCCTCACCGTTGCTCGGCGTGGACGACCCTCTTCTTGGTCCCGCGTTCGCTATGGCTGCCTTCTCATCTAGGTCGAGGGAGGTGTGGCCAGATCTGGCACCGGCAGCCACGCATGCAACACCGGCGGCGACGACATGGTGGCGCGTCATTGGCTGCGGCGTCCAGCGGACTTAGTCACGCGAGGTGGCGAGTGCGAGGGAGGCGCTCCCAGATCTAGCGCAGGCTGCTGCACAGGCGAGATCCACACGATAGGTGCCCCGGCCATCATCCCTAGCGGCGGACGATGGGGGCAACGAGCCGTAGGGGCAGTGGGTTGGTGGCGCTTTGGCACGGGAAAGGTAGGGACGGCGCTGCAGCGGCGTGGGGTTGGCGGTCATGGCCCATGGGGGCGGCGGAGGATTGAGATTTTCTTTCCTTTTTTTGAGGGTGTGCAGGCCGGTGGCAAAGAGTTTTATGTGCCTATACGGGGAGCGTGCGGGTCTCTTGATATTTTGGTCTAGCTTTGGTACGAGATGAATTTTTGCTAGTCGTCCTACATGCATGGGTGAAAGCTCTAGTTTGGTTTTGGTGATTTGATGAAACCCTATGTGCTAACCTAGTTTATTTAAGTGATTATGAGATAGGTGGCACTATTCCAAGTGGTGGAGCAATGGTGAAGATCATGATGATGGTGTGACCTTGGTGATGATCAAGTGCTTGGATTTAGAAAAGAAGAAAGAGAAAAACAAAAAACTCAAGGCAAAGATGATATTCCATAGAAGCTTTTTGGTTTAGTGATCGAGACACTTAGCGAATGTGATCACATTTAGGATCGATAGTCGTACTATTAAGTGGGGTGAAACTTGTATCAAAATGCGATTATCAAAGTGCCACTAGATGGTCTAACTCATTACATATGTATTTAGGATCTAGTGGAGTGCTAACTCCCTTGAAAATGTTTATGAAAATATACTAACACACGTGCACAAGGTGATACACTTGGTGGTTGGCACATTTGAGCAATGGTGGAAAAGTTGGTGAAGTGAAGGAGGTGATTTTCACCGAGAAACAGTGATCGGACGCAGATCACGTGGTGACTGGACTCGGAGGTGCTGCGTCCAGACAATTATAAAATGAAGTTTGGCGCGCTCGGTCTCTGTCTAGTGCATGACCAGACGCTGGGGTAAAAGGTGACTAGACTCGACGTTGGTGTGTCCGGTCAAGTTGACGTACGCTGATGTATGAGGTTTGAGTGAGCGTGGAGAAGACCTAACTCTGGGTGAGTCCGGTCAGTTAAGATCGGACGCGTTAGGTCAGCGTTTAGGCGCTCAGGGAGACCTCTAGAAATGACCTGACGCACGGGCACCACGATTGATCGGCGTGTCCGGTCATGTGTTGCCACGTGCGGGCAAGGCTGGCACCGGCGTGTCCGATCCCGTGTTGGGCACGTCCAGACATCACTTAACCGTGAGGGCACTGAGAATCGACCATTGGGATTAGGCGACTGACGTTGAATCCGGGGGACACATAGATGAGGATCTGCAACCAGATGCTGGGGGCCTACATCCGGTCAGCGTGACCTATGCATCCCGTTGCCCCATGAAAGTTGAGGGCCGAGAACTAACGGGTCTATTTCGAGGGGGCTCTATTTAAGCGCCATGGCCGGCTCAAGCTCACTCTCTTGGCCATTTGCATTAATATAGCAACCTTGTGAGCTTAGCCAAAGCCCTCCTGCTCATCTCCATCATTGATTCATCATCTTTGTGAGATTGGGAGAGAATCCAAATGTATGGCTTGAGTGATTGCATCTAGAGGCACTTGGTGTTTGTGTTTTGCTGCAGGATTCACTTGTTACTCTTGGTGGTTGCCGCCACCTAGACGCCTTGGAGCAGCAAGGATCGTCGAGCGGAGGTTGGTGATTGTCTCCGGCTCAGATCGTAGTGATTGTGAGGGGTTCTTGACCTTTCCCCGATGGAGAGCCAAAAGGTACTCTAGTGGATTGCTCGTGGCTTGTGTGATCCTCATCTTGTGTTGGTTGTGCGGCACCCTATTGTGGGTTTGGCTGTGATGCCAATTAGCGATATGAACCTCCAAGTGAGTGAATCGCCATAATGAGGACTAGCTTACCGGCAAGCAAGTGAACCTCGGTAAAAAATCTTGTGTCACCTTGTCCGAGGATTTCATTGGTTATCTTGTGATTGATTGATTGGCTTCATCTTGTGATTGGCTCATACCTCGACACATTAGTATAATCATCGCCATCCTCTCTTGCATTACATTCCTAGTGTGTAAGCTAAGCTCTTTAGTGTAATTAGCTTTGAGAGCTAGCTTGAGTCGGGTCTAGTGGTTAGTGAGGCTCTTTAGTTAGTCATTGAGAGCTCACTAACTTAGTGTAGTGCCATAACCATTGTGTGGATAGAGACTATAGCAACTAGAATTGTGGTAGGTGGCTTGCATTTTTTAGTAGGTTAGTGCAACACTCGCTTCGCTATTTATTTGACTAACCACATTGCTCAAGTGTTGTTGTAGAGATTTTTATAGGCTATTTACCCCCCCCCCTCTAGCCATTAGGACATTTCAAGTGGTATCAGAGCCGTGGTCACCGTGATTTGAGGTTTAACAACCTTCGGTGTTAAAATGGCTCAAATCAACAACACCAAAAAGCCACCCCAATTTGATAGCACAAATTATCTATATTGGAAGTGAAAGATGACCACACATATTAAGTCAATCAATAGAAGGGTATGGAAGGTGGTAGAAATCAAAATTGAGATTGCCGATCCGGAGAATCCCACCACGGCCGAAGAAGTGCTTCTCCAAAACAATGACATTGCTCTAAGTGCCATTCATGATGCAATTGATGAGAGAACATTTGAGCAAATCAAGAACATTGTGATGGCTCATGAGGCTTGGAAGAAATTGGAAGAATCATTCGAGGGCACCAAGGCAATAAAGAATGCAAAGGTATACATTCTCAAGGAGAAATTTGCTAGCTTCAAGATGAAGGAAGATGAGAGTGTGCCGGACATATTCCATCGAATGGAAGTGCTTGTCAATGATCTCAAAGCACTTGGTGAGAAGGTGGAGGACAAGTACTTCTCTCATAAGTTCTTGAGATGCTTACCCGCAAGATTTGGTATGTTGGTCACCTTGCTAGTGAGGACCGGTTTGGACACAATGACACCAAACTAAATCTTGGGAGATATAATGACCGATGATGCTTATAGAGATGATGATGAGAAGGAAGAAAAGAGGGAGAAGAAGGATGACAAGAAGAAGAGTGTGGCATTCAAGGCCACATCATCCAAGGGCAAGGCAAAGTAAGAATCATCAAGTGAAGATAAAGACTTGAGATTTCATTAGATGGATGATGAGAAGATGGCTCTCTTTGTCAAGAGATTTGGCAAGTTCATGGTAAAGAAGGGCTATTGTGCTAGAAGAAAGAAGTCTTCATCCAAGAACAAGAAAGGGTCAAGGAGGTGCTTCAAGTGTGGAAGCAAGGACCATCTTGTTGCTCAATGCCCATACAATAGCGAGTTAGCGACAATGATGATGATGACAAGAAGAGCAAGAAGAAGGACAAGAAGATAAAGAAAGAGAAGAATGATAAGATGACCATCAAGAAGAAGAAGAAGGGTGGTTCATATATGATCACTTGGGATAGTGATGCTTTGACAAGTGATGATGATGATAGTGATAATGACAAGACCACCAAGAAGAAGGCTCTTGGAAGCATTGCTATCAATGAGAAGCCTTCTCTCTTTGACACTCCATCATGCTTCATGGCTAAGGCCACTAAGGTACAAACTTGTGATGATGGATGTGATAAGGAACATGATAATAAAAGTGAAAGTGAAAGTGACAATGATGATGAACCCACTAAAGCCTTTAAGTAAGCCTTTGATGAGCTCAATGCATCTCATGAGAGGCTAGAGGAAGCCCATGAGAAGCTTCGCAAGGCTCATAAGAAGCTTGAGAAAGCTCATTCCTCTTTACTTAATGAGCAAAATTAGAAGGAACATGTTGTAACATGTGACAAAAGCTTAACTTATGATATAATTGATGAATCATTCTATAAGCCTATCATTGTTGCTCCCACTAACCCTTCTTGTAGCACTTCCACTTCTACCTCATCTAGTAGTGATGGTTTCACTTGTGATGCCTCACTGTGGCAGAACCGCCTAATCTAATGCCTCACAGGAGTGCTTGTCTTTCATTAGACACTAAGCACTTGAGGGAGAACACTAAATTACTCGGTTCCGTCGGGCACACCCCAGGGGAGAACCCGAAAATCCACATTTTTGCCATCAGGATCACAAATGAGAGAATAAAGCTTACATCATTCTTAACCATTTCTTACATCACTTTTAATACAACATCAGAGTATAATATTTATTAATATAACAACGGAATGAGATCGTATTATCAGAATTATAAACAATTTAATTGAACAACGGAATATAAACATGTGATCGGAATTACACTGGAAATGAATATCTAATCATGACATGATGAAGTATTGATAAATAAACTATGACAACAGATTATGAAACTTTCATTTATAAAAGCATTTGGTGAGAATTATAAATGACAACTACGATCGCAGCGTAAAGGAATCCTCGCTGAGCCCACCAGGAGGTATCCACACACAAGGGTCAGCTCTAGCATCCACCTGTCACCTGCAATAGGGGGAATAAAACCATGAGTACTCAATTGTACTCAGCAAGACTTACCCGACAGGAGGAAAGAAAAGACTCCAAGGATATGCAAGGCTATCTAGCTTGTGGGTTTATTGCATTTGTAGGAAGCATTACTAAGCGTGCGTCCTTATATTCGATTTTTATTAATAACCGCATTGGTTCATTAACTAACAATTCTATGTAAGCACATGTGCTACTTTCAAGCGGTGGTAAGCAATCAGATTTCCTTTTTCCAATCCATCTTTCATCTTTTAGTTCTTACCACGGTGCTAGACACAAAACAAGCCGTATCGGATCGCCTGGCGATTCGCGAATCAATGCCCTCAGCTGGGTACCCCAAAAACACACGCCCCGCTTGTACCCAAGGCACAAGCAGGACCAACCCATCACTCTCTAGTCCCGGGTGTCTAGGTCCTCGTCCAAACTGGGACTCCAAGCCCCTGCCCCTAAGTCTCGGACTCAGTGCGGTGCAAGGACCTCCTCCACCAAAATGAAACCCTGACAGTCGGTCCAAAAAGAGCCGGATCCGCGACAGGAGAGCAACAAGTCTTCCAAGCGCCCATACCCAAGTATGTGCTCGGGATAAATAAGTCTGTGACTTGCCTCAATGGCTTATGCAATGATCGGTCCTTAACCGACACAGACATAGGAAAGCAGTGTAACCAAGCCATGCCCCACGTCCACGGCGACACAACTTCTTACACCCACCAATACCGAAACCATATCCCTATCTGGTCACCATTTTTCATTTCCACCATTTATATTTTTCAAGTGATAATAATACAGTAATACATTTCCTATCTCTCGTGAGTGACAAGCAATCACTCGACTTCTACCGGAGTCCTATAGCATAGCATTCTACACGATCCTATCATACTAGTAAGACTCATAGGATAAAGATATATATATATATATATATATATATATATATATATATATATATGCAAGTGGGTTTCATTCAACTCCTTAAAACTTAATGCACAGATATAATTTAAACTGCAGAAAGTAGGGGTTATGCACCGGGGCTTGCCTAGGTAAGATATATATTAAAAAGTTAGTATCTGCATCTTCAGACCATCCACCATCAACTGAATAGAAAACCCCTTGCATCATCTCCTAGAGAGAATACCATTACACCATCTTCGGATTCCCAATCATCCTTCAATTGATCCGTTGATCCAACATCATACCTATATGATATGCAATGTGATGCAACGCAAGAAGTAATTAATCAACGACAGCCGAAATGCTTAGAAACACGATCACGCCTCACAAGCTAACGAGCTCGCTCTACGACATCCGTACTTGGGCTACATATCCATGTTGGTGAACAAGCCGTTATTTTCCAACCAAAGTTTTAGTTATACAAAACCCAAGTTATTTCTTTATTCTGTTCTATCAATTTAATCTTTATTCAAAATAGGACATCATTATCTATCTAGCTAACTAATTATCCTGGAGCTACAACAATTACAATGAGTATCTAATATTGCTAGAAATCTACTGTAGAAATTTTAGATCCAACTCTATTACCAATTTATCACGACAATTCCTACAAGTTTATATTTTTTATAATATTAAGCATTCAAAATCAATTAGAACAACCCTAAAAACATACCAAACCTATGCGACAAAATACAATATTAGGTAGATCATAATTTTAGGAACTTAACAAAACCGGTTTGACATTTTTATCATGTTTCTATGATTTACTATAATTTTTACAAGTCTATTTCCGCAACTAAATTAACAAGTGCTTCATACGACTAAAGGCCAGCGGCACAAGCAACAGCACGACCCAGCATGGGGCGAGCGGCCTAGGCGGCGGTCAACGAGCGGCCCACAGACGCGTAGGCAACATGTGGCCCAAAGGCGCGCGCGGCAGGTTGGCCCAGCGTAGGCGCGATCGGCCCAGGCAGCGACGGCAGGCCAACCCATGCACGGACGGGGCGCGAGCAGCCCAGTCTGCTGCGTGGCCCTACGATGCGGACACAAGCGCGGCCCAACAAACCGGCCCAGCGCGGGTGAGCAGCCAGCCCACGCGCGGGAGTAGGCCGATCTAGGAGGGATCCTCAGCGGTCGCGGCAATCTTCCAAAAGAGCCCTCGTTTTATACCCTAATTGCCAAAACCTTTCAGACTACTATTCTAGTGAGTCACGTATTCGCGTAGGGAACCCCGAACAAAATGTCTACCTTAATCCTTACCCTTCTCCCATCTTCGTGAAGCATAGGAGCAGAGGACGGCGGCTCCAGCGACCAAATCTCGGCCCCTGCGCGCCCACCGGTGGTGAGGAGACGGCGCGGGGCAACGCGGGCCCTAGCGTGCTCATGCGCATGGCGGTAATTGAAGGAAGCGGTCGCCCTGGTAGGGCAGCATGGCGCATTCGCGCACGCGGTGGCGGCGACAGAAGCGGCCATGGCGGGGCGTGAAGCACAGAGGCGGAGCGGCGCTTCGCCAGCGGTGAGGGCGAGCCGCACGACCGCATGACAATGCCGCCGATAGGTGCGACGGGAGCGGTGGTGGACGAGCTCAGGCTCGCAGCACACACGACGGTAGGCGTAGCCACGGCGCGATTGGAGGCGGCGCTGTGGGGAGAAAAGGAGGAGCGATGCGGAGCCGCGCTCGGCGTGGACGGACCGGCAAGGCACGACAGTGGCGCGGGAGGGCAGCGCGGCGGGCTACGGTCTAGCGTGGGGCCGAGGACACAGCAGCCTGGCGTGTACGCTGGCCGACAAAGGGAGCAGTGCTGGTGCCAGCGAAGGTCGCCCAGAGTAGCTTGGTTCACCGAGGGGTGCGCGCGGTGGTGATGGGCTCGAGCTCGCGTAGTACCATGCTGCGGGGGCAGCGGCGGCATGAGGTGCGGCCACGGTAGGGACGCGCGACGCGAGGAAGAAGAAGAGGGCACTAACACACGGCAGCACGGGCAGCGAGGTGGAGACGCGCGTGGCACCGTGAAGCAGGGAAGGAAGTCACGCGCGAGCTAGGCAAGCGGAGCTACGCGCGGCCCCGATGAACGGGCCGAGGAGCTTCGCATGCGAGGGAAGGCCAAGGCGCCATGGGCGTTGTGGAGCTATGGAGGTAGCACTGAGGCTTGCACGCATGGTGGGGAAGGGAAAAGCTGACGACGACGGGCAGGAGCTGGGACGCTTCCTCGACAGCAGAAATAGAAAAAGGAGGGAGGAAAGCAACACGAGGTTCAGCCGAACTTGGCGGACAAATAGGCAGCAGCAACAGCAGCTTGGCACAGCGTGGATGGTGCCGGTGCATGTACAGGCAGGGAGTGGACATGGCATGGCAGGAGCAATGCCACGTGCAATCTAGAGGAAATACCACACGTCACCCTCGAAGCAAATCCTCGCACAAAGCGACAAAACCCACCCACCCCTATCGTGATGAAGCAGCACTGTGGTGAGGACCAGTGGCTACTGCACCTCCCATCCGTCTATCCATCCGACGCATTCATGTTGATTAGGCGAGTAACTCTAGCGGTGGGCCGGTGGTACGTGCTTACTTCCTGTACCATGTACTATTGTGTGGCTCATCTCTTTGTGGGGTCCATCATCCTTTCAGGTGCAGTGCAGGGAGTTGATCTTCTCAATTACCTGTGATTACGTCCGGCTGGCCACACAGTTCATCAGTCCGCGAGTCACGGCCTTCACGTTGACAAGTTCATGAGTCGCCAAACTCTAAATGGAAACCGGAAAGTGTTGAAGGCAAAGGCTTCCTATACCTGTGCTTGCTATATTGGGCTACAGCCTATAGAAGCCCACGTACGTTACACTGCTTAAACAATGTATAAACTAATGGCCTATACTGATACTAGTACTAATCTACTATAAGGGTTGAGGCCCACCTAAATCTGAGGCCTAGGTCGGTGGCACACCCTGCCCACCCCCAGGACCGGCCCTGTTCCTAGTGCATGCATGCACGCTTGCGAGTTGCGACACGAGGTTCCTTTCGGGGACAAGGACCGCATGTGCCATCGGCGACGTGGGGCCTGCCCACGCACTCCACCACTCCGTCGTCCATGTGACCTGTCCCTGCCTAAAACAAACACCCAACCTTCCGTGCCTTTCAGCGCGCTGTCCCCAAGTGAAGCAGTACCCGGCAGCAGTAGGGACACAGGCTCCACGCGCTACAGCATGACATAGAAGCAGACAGGAAAAAGAAAGAGCAAGCAATCGACTCGACGACACGACGCAATAATTTGGGTGATTTAAGCGGTTAGTACAACAACTGTCGCGGGTACGCTACCAATTTATCTTGGGACTAAAATAAGTCTATACGTAAACGTAAACATGTCACTAGACCAAAGCTTTATATATATATCGTTTTATTTATTAATGGATTTTTATTTTATTTATAAAAGTTACTTTTCCTGCTTAATCTAATAGAACAAACCGTTTGCTATTTATTTGCTAGAATCGTTATCGAACATTCCTAAATATTTCTATGCACTGCGTAATTTAACTTGAGCATTTATTTGAGTCCACAAAACTAAGCCACACAGGATTCGCTTATCGTCTCAAGTACATTTAAATTAAAAATTTCGAGAAACTTGTTTCGAAAATTTGACTTAGGCCTAAATCGTGGTGCTAAATAAGCTCGTAACACCAGGGTGTTACACTCACTAATGGTTGAGAATGAGACACTCAAAAAGGAGGTAAAAGAGATCAATCACACCTTGGCTAAGGCCTATGGTGGTGAGGACCGCTTGCTTATGTGCTTGGATAGCCAAAGGGCATCTCTCTACAAAGAGGGATTAGACTATATCCCCAAGAAAGGCAAAGCCGCCTTTGCTAGTCACAAAAGTAGTTTTGTGAGGAACAATGGCCGGTATTGCAAAAGTTACAAGCAAGTTGGTCATGTAGAGAAAAAATGCATGAACAAGAACAAGAATGCTAAAATATCCTCAATTAAGCTTGATTCTTTCTATTTGTTTACTAAGGGTACAAATGGTGTTCATGCTAAGTTCATTGGTGCACTATGGATGGGCTCAAAGAAGAAAGCCATATGGGTGCCAAAGAGCTTGGTTACTAACCTCCAAGGACCCAAGCAAGTGTGGGTACCTAAAAACAATTGATCTTTTGTAGGTCAATTATAAAGCCGAAGGAAGGCATTGGGTTCTTAATAGTGGGTGCACTCAACATATGACCGGTGATACAAGAATGTTTAACTCAATCAATACCAATGGCAATGATAGTTATGATAGTATCACATTTGGTGACAATGGCAAAGTCAAGGTCAAAGGGCTTGGTAAGATTGCAATATACAATGACATGAGCATATCTAATGTGTTGCTAGTTGAGAGCTTGAACTTCAATTTACTATCCGTGGCATAATTATGTGATCTTAGATTCAAATGCATATTTGGAGTAGATGATGTAGAGATTATAAGTGTAGATGGCTCTAATTTGATCTTCAAAGGCTTTAGATATGAGAATCTATACTTATTTGATTTCAATGCTAGTGAAGCTCAATTGTCAACATGCTTGTTCACTAAGTCTAGTATGGGTTGGTTATGGCATAGAAGGCTTGGTCATGTTGGAATGAAACAATTGAATAGATTGGTCAAGCATGACTTGGTTAGAGTCTTGAAAGATGTTGTGTTTGAGAAGGATAAACTTTGTAGCTCTTGTTAAGCCAGCAAACAAGTTGAAAACACCCATCCTAAGAAAAGCATGA
Organism: Miscanthus lutarioriparius; assembly: GCA_904845875.1. NCBI lineage: Eukaryota > Viridiplantae > Streptophyta > Magnoliopsida > Poales > Poaceae > Miscanthus > Miscanthus lutarioriparius. Next base: position 32,103,169 of record CAJGYO010000017.1, on the reverse strand, counting down.
TGAGCAATAGTAAAGCATTTGAGTTATTGCACATGGATTTGTTTGGGACGACACAATACACTAACATCGGTGGAAATAAATATGACTTTGTGATAGTGGATGACTACACTAGATACACATGGGCATTCTTTCTATTGGACAACAGTGATGTGTTTGCAACATTCAAATCTTTTGTCAAGGGAATTCACAATGAGTTTGAAACAACCATCAAAAGAGTGAGAAGTGGCAATGGTAGTGAGTTCAAGAACACAAGAATTGATGAGTTGTGTGATGATTTTGGAATTAGACATCAATTCTCGACCAAGTACACTCCACAATCAAATGACCTTGTTGAGAGGAAGAATAGAACACTCATTGATATGGGAAGGTCTATGTTTAGTGAGTACAATGTGAGTCAATCCTTTTGGTCCGAAGCTCTCAACATGGCTTGCTATTGTAGCAACCGCTTATATTCTCACCCATTGAAAGAGAAAACACCATATGAGCTCTTGAATGGTAGAAAGCCCAACATTGCATATTTTTGGGTCTTTGGTTGTAAATGCTATATCTTGAAGAAAGGCACTAGATTGGAAAAGTTTGACAAGAAGTGTGATGAATGATTCCTACTTTGCTACTCCACTACAAGCAAAGCGCATAGAGTTTGGAATTTGGCAAGTGGTACTCTTGAGTAAGTTCATGATGTGAAATTTAAAGAAACCAAGGGATCCCAAGATGAAAATGAGAACTTGGAAGTTGTTAGAGGCATTCAACTTTCAAATGCCACGAAGAACATGGATGTTGGTGATTTGAGGCCTAGGCAAGTGATTGATGAAGAAGATGATTAAGTGCAAGTGCTCTCTAACTCAAATGTGCAAGATGATACTAATCAAGCTAGTTCAAGTGGCTCTCATAACAATGTGCAAGATCAAGTGGTTAGTACATCATCTCAATCCAATGATCAAGCAAGAGCAAGCGATGTTCCTATTCTCCAACCAACCAATATTGAAAGTGATCATCCATTGGACACAATAATTAGAGATATTTCTAGAGGTGTGCAAACTAGATCAAGATTGGCTTCATTTTGTGAGCATTTCTCATTTGTGTCATCCATTGAACCAAAGAAGATAGATGAAGCATTGAATGATGTTGATTGGGTGAATGTTATGCATGAAGAATTGAACAACTTCACTAGAAATCAAGTATGGGAGCTAGTTGAGAGACCAAAGAACTACAATGTGATTGGAACCAAATGGGTCTATAGAAACAAGCAAGATCAAGATAGGATAGTAGTAAGGAACAAAGCAAGATTGGTAGCACAAGGCTATACATAAGTTGAAGGTCTTGACTTTGGAGAAACATATGCCCCGGTTGCTAGATTGGAAGCAATTAGAATCTTGCTACCCTATGCTTGTGCCCACAACATCAAGCTCTATCAAATGGATGTCAAGAGTGCATTTCTCAATGGCTACATCAATGAAGAAGTATATGTTGAGCAACCTCCTGGTTTTGAAGATGACAAGAAACCCAACCATGTGTACAAGTTGAAGAAGGCATTGTATGGCTTAAAGTAAGCACCTAGAGCATGATATGAGAGGTTGAGGGACTTTCTACTCTATAAAGGGTTTATGATGGGTAAGGTTGACACCACTCTTTTTACCAAGAAGATTGGCAAGGACTTATTTGTGTTGCAAATATATGTTGATGATATCATATTTAGATCAACCAATCAAGACTTTTGTGAAGAATTTGGAAAGATGATGGCTAATGAGTTTGAGATGTCCATGATTAGAGAGTTGAGTTACTTCCTTGGTCTTCAAATCAAGCAGTTGAAGAATGGTATATTTGTGAGTCAAGGCAAGTACATCAAAGACATGCTCAAGAAGTTTGGCATGAGTGATAGTAAAGCCATAAGTACACCAATGGAAACAAATGGCAATTTGGATAGTGATGCAAGTGGCAACAAGGTGGATCAAAAGTTATATCGGTCTATGATTGGAAGCCTACTCTATGTGACCGCATCAAGGCCAGATGTCATGTTTAGTGTATGCATGTGTGCAAGATTTTAATTCTCACCAAGAGAAAGTCATTTGAACGCTACAAAGAGAATATTGAGGTATTTGAAGCATACACAAAATATTAGTTTGTAGTATCCCAAAGGGGAAAAGTTTAAGCTAGTTGGTTACTCTGACTCGGATTATGTGGGATGCAAGGTTGAAAGAAAGAGCACCTCGGGCACATGTCAATTGTTGGGAAGATCACTTGTTTCATGGTCATCAAAGAAGCAAAATAGTGTTGTATTATCAATCGCCGAAGCCGAATACATATCCGCCGGTAGTTGTTGTGCAAATATTCTTTGGATGAAGGCCACCTTGAATTACTTTGGAATCAAGTTCAAGAAAGTGCCATTGCTATGTGACAATGAGAGTGCAATCATGCTTACCAACAATCCAGTTCAACATGCAAGAACAAAGCACATTGATGTCCACCACCATTTCATAAGAGATCATCAACAAAAAGGGGACATTTGCATTGAGAATGTGGGCACCAAAGATCAACTTACTGACATATTCACCAAGCCATTGAATGAGAAGAGGTTTTGCAAGCTAAGGAATGAGTTGAACATATTGGATTTCTCAAATATATGTTGATGCACCCCCAACTTATATGACATGCCTCTCCTTAGAGTAATCCAAGGTAAAAGTTGATTGACATGCATACATCATTTGCTAAGAACTTGTTTAGTGCATCTAGTCATTACTCACATGTTATAGGCTTATTCATGAAAATCAAATTAATTTGATGCTTGTATGGTACCACTATTGCTTCTATACTTGACTTGATCAAGTTGTAGCATATGACATGTTTGTGGGCTTATGAACCTAGTGTTTGATCTAGAAAATAAGCTATAAGTGTTTAACTCAACATGGTACAAGATAACCCTTATTTGGAGGTGTGAAGAAGTTTGTCCTTGGATCAAACCGAGTTAAATATCTTTGGCAAGTGTTCTATATTGAACCAAATTTGGGAAAATGATCCTCGCCCCATTGATTGACATTGATAATCTTAACCTATCTAAAATTGAACCTTTGTGGTCATTGATGACAAAGGGGGGAGAGAAACAAAGATATAAGTGATAGGGGGAGAAATATGAATCACTAAGGGGGAGAAATATGACAAAATAAGGGGATCAATTAAAATTTGAGCACACAAGTAGGGGGAACAAGCTCATAAACTTGATTCATGTATTTGAATGTGCATTTTTATATGTTTGCTTGCATGGCACAAGTTTTTAAATTTCAATATCCATGCTTGTGTGGTGTATGCAAGTTGTAGGCTTGATTGATGAAATGAAAAACTATCATGCATAGGTTGAGTAAATAGACTTGTGTCTGTATTGTGAACACTAGACCCTTACTTCTAATGTTGATCTCACGGGGTATTCTAGTTTTTGTGAATATCAAGTTACTAATGGTGCTAAGGATGGTATAATGGTGCACTCCAATTGGAATCACGCTTCAAAGGTCCATCTCTTATACCTTAGCATCATTTGGTAGACATTGCCCTCCCACACATTACAATTCATGCATATGTGCAAGCTTCAATCCAAACTCTTAGCACATATATAGGGGGAGCTAATGATACCAATTGGGGTTCATGAAACTTATCCATATCCTTTTACACATGGTAAAGATGCTTGGGCAAGCAACATGGATTCAAATGAATTTTAATTCATATCTTTATGAAAGGGTTGTCATCAATTACTAAAAAGAGGAAGATTGAAAGCTCTAGTTTGGTTTTGGGAAATTGATGAAACCTTAAGTGTTAACCTAGTTTATCTAAGTGATTATGAGATAGGTGGCACTATTCCAAGTGGTGGAGCAATGGTGAAGATCATGATGATGGTGTGACCATGGTGATGATCAAGTGCTTGGACTTAGAAAATAAGAAAGAGAAAAATAAAAGCTCAAGCCAAAGGTGATATTCCATAGGAGCTTTTTGGTTTAGTGATCAAGACACTTAGCGAGTGTGATCACATTTAGGATCGATAGCCGTACTATTAAGTAGGGTGAAACTCGTATTGAAATGCGGTTATCAAAGTGACAATAGATGCTCTAACTCATTGCATATGCATTTAGGATCTAGTGGAGTGCTAACACTCTTGAAAATGTTTGTGAAAATATGCTAACACACATGCACAAGGTGATACACTTGGTGGTTGGCACATTTGAGCAAGGGTGGAAAAGTTGATGAAGTGAAGGAGGTGATTTTCACTGAGAAATAGTGACTGGACATAGGTCATGTGGTGACTAGACTCGGAGGTGCTGCGTCCAGTCAATTATAAAATGAAGTTTGGTGTCCTCGGCCTCTGTCTAGTGCATGATTGGATGCTGGGGTAAAAGGTGACCTGATTTGATGCTGGTGTGTCTGGTCAGGCTGACGTACGCTGACATATGAGGTTTGAGTGAGCATGGAGAAGACCTTGCTCTAGGTGAGTCCGGTCAGTTGAGATCAGACGCGTCAGGTCGGCGATTAGGCGCTCGGGGAGGTCTCTAGAAATGACCTAATGTGTGGGCACCACGGTTGATCGGCTTGTCTAGTTGTGTGTTGCCGTGCACGGGCAAGGCTGGAACTGGCACATCCAATCCTGTGTTGGGCGCGTCCGGTCATCACTTAACCGCTAGGGCGTTGAGAATCGACCGTTGGGATCAGGCGGCTACTGTTGAATCCGGGGGACACGTGGACGAGGATCCACAACCGGATGCTGGGGGCCTACGTTCGGTCAGCGTGACCTATGCGTCCAGTCTACCCGTGAAAGCTGAGGGCCAAGACGCTGGGGGCCCCATGACCTGTGCGTTCGGTCAGCATGACCTATGCGACCAGACGCTAGGGGCCTACGTCCGGTCAGCGTGGTCTAATGTTGGTTGTGTGGCACCATATTGTGGGTTTAGCGTGTGATGCCAATTACCGCGTGAACCTCCAAGTGAGTGAATCGCCACAACGAGGACTAGCTTGCCAACAAGAAAGTGAACCTCGATAAAAAATCTTGTGTCACCTTGTCCGAGGATTTCATTGGTTATCTTGCAATTGATTGATTGGCTTCATCTTGTGATTAGCTCATACTTCGACACGTCGGTATAATCATCGCCATCCTCTCTTGCATTACATTCCTAGTTTTGGGGACCAATACTAGGGTACCCGAAGAGGAGGAGCTAATGATCATCAACATTGATTCATCCGAGCAGTCAAGAGCACGACGATAGCTCCAACCAACCCCCAGGTGTGTGGGCTCCACCTTGCCAAACCTCTGGGGGCGGGCTTCTCCTCACCAGACCCCGAGGCCGTGGGCTATGCCTCGCCCGACCTCTAGGGGCGGGCTCCGCCTCGCCTGACCCATGGGTTTGTGATCCGCCTAGCCCGACCCTGAGGCCGTGGGCTCCGCCTTGTCCGACGGGGACCCATACCGCCGCCAACCACTCTAGGTCCAAGCGTATGGGTCTGGGTCAAAACTCTGACACTAGGGAAGACACTGGCATGCCTCAATGCAATCCGTGGCCATAACGGGCCATATCTGAGAGCTCACATCAAGAATAGCGTCGGGCGTGCTAGTGTCGTTCTGCCTAACCCTCGTACGAACGATGACAGGCGCGTTAGTTCACCACGATGTCCACTAGGATGAGATGGAATGCCATGACCGGTAGAAGATGCTTGCGCATGGCGCCAGTGATAGACAAGGCCATGACGTGGAGCTATCCCTATTGACATCTATAGGATCGATAGGACCTGTATGAAGGAGAAGAAGGACCCAGCGATCCTGAAGGCCTTCTTCTCTCTCTCGTTCTTCTCTTTTCCTCCATTGTAACCCGTGCTTTCCCATGGCCTATAATAGGGAAAGCAGGGCGTCCCATGAAGGGGATCCAATTTAATCCGATCTGATCCAATCCAATCAGATCGACCCATTGAGACCCGATCCAGATCAACACAAGACCACTACATGAACACACGGCTGAGCAACAATCGAGCTCTCAGCACCTGTTCACTCCTTTCACCAGAGACTTGGGATCCTTTCCCTCTCTCGCCCGTTTGTAAACCCTACTACAAACTTTCAGTGCTAGTAACATGAGCAGCAGCGATAAACAGTACATAGGGACTTTCTACCCGAACCAGTATAAACCTCGTGTTCTCTAAGCACACCATCCGAGCCAGACGTGCAATACTAGAAATTTACTCATCGGTGGTAACTTGAAACACCGGTAGTTGGAGTGCTAGGTAGGGGCCTTTTGCGCATCTCGACATCCACACCAGGTCTTGGATGGCTAGTCACGGCGTCAGCTGGGTCTCGGGCATGCACGTGCGCTTCGGGATCCTAGACTTTATCGTTATGGTGGAGGAAGGGTTGGCGCAAGCTCCTACCACCGTCCAACCTCCTCGCTCCACCGGCCTCGACACGATCACCGAGGCGCTTGAGGAGCTACAGCTACACGCACCGGAGGCCCACGCCCCTAAGAGCGACCAGCTCCTCGACTTTGACTATGGGAGGTAAGAGCACCAGCTCAGTGCCATCCTAGGACCTGGACCATCCTAGGAGGACCTGGGCTGCCTCACCTTCTTGTTCGCCAATGTCATGATGTAGCTTGCCAGAAGAGAGCCGCTCTCCCCGGAATAACTCATCCAGAGCGCCTCGACAGCGCTCCCGTTCGGTCTGTGCAACATCACAGAGACCGTTGGCCACTTTGTTGCACAACGCACTCCCCCATCCCCTACGAACGACGAGTTTGTGGGGATGAACGAATATGTCATAGAATCTTTCAATGACCTCCTCGCAGAAGAATCAGAGTCATGCTCTATTTCTGACTCTAGCAGGGGGAGCCATCACCCCTCTTGTGAATGTTTCATGGTAGGTACCCTTGAGGGACATGTTGAAAGCATCCATGAGGGAGAGGCTACCCCAACAAATGACCTCAACGACGAGGTCAAGGGGGATGCAGGGGCCCCACCCCACCTGCGGGTAGAGCAGCTGAAGGCCTGGCGCTAAGAGCTCGAGGAAGCACGACTCTAGCTCGAGCAAGAACATGCGGAGCTTGAGCAAGAGATCGAGCGCCACAGAGATGGTGGGCGTGCGTGCGTCATGGCCCGCGACGTGAACCGGAGGATCATTGAGGATGAGAAAGACCTCCCACACTTCACTCGAGCAAGCCAGAACATCGCTGCTGCGGCGGCCTTGCTCCAGGGGCTTCTGGGGCTTGTGATGCCCGAGGATCGTCGGGCCCATCTCGAGATTCGCACGCCACTCGAGCGTGTAGCGGCGCAACAGGCCAAGAGCTCGCTGTCCCGAGGACACAAGCTCAATGCCATCCAGTGCACACCCTGAGAGCGACACAACATGGATGTGTTAGTCCACCAGGTGTAGTAAGGTGGCAAGCCATGTGCCATAGTCCCGGTGCATGAGTGTCTCGGCCACAACCGTGACGCGCACGACACCCTCGATGCCCGCAGGCATGCCTGCGGCGATGCGAGGGAGGGAGCAAACCACGGCTATAACCCTTATCATGGTAGATGTTATGACAGTGGTGAGGACCAAAGCCTGAGCCTTGTCTTGCTAGGACCTCATGCCTTTGGCCAACACATCCTCAACACCGCCTTTCCACCACGGTACCGACCGTCGACCAACATCCCAAAATACTCTGGGCAAACAAACACAGGACTATGGCTCGAGGATTATCGGCTCACTTGCCAAGCCGGTGGAGCAGATAAAGATGATTTCATTATCCGCAACCTTGCATTGTTCCTGGCCGATTCGGCGTGAACATGGTTGGAACACCTTCCGCCCAACAGAATCCAAAGTTGGGCGGACCTGAAAGAGATTTCTGTGGAAAACTTCCAGGGCACATACATGCTTCCTGGGAACCCATAGGATCTCAAAAATTGTCAATAGAAGTCCGGGGAAACCCTTCGTGGGTACATCCAGAGCTTCTCCCGGTAGTGCAAGGAGCTGCCCAACATCGCTGACACCGATGTCATAGGAGCCTTCCTGTCCGGGACCACCTGTGAGTACTTGGTTCACAAGCTAGGACATAAGGGCCCGTGAACCACCAAGGATCTCCTCCACATCGCCACCAGCCATGCCTCGGGCGAGGAGGCAGTCGGGGCGATTTTCGATCGCCTAAAAGGCAAGGTGAAGCGGGACAAGGACTTCGATGAAGGCGCCTCCAACCATCCTAGCAAGAAGAAGAACAAGCAGTGATGTGAGGGCTCGCTTGTGTCCGCCGTCAACCGCAAGGGGGGTTAGAAGCCCGCCGAGGGCACCTCGGACCACTTCGAGAAGCTGCTCGAAGGGCCATGCCCGAACCATGCCTTCCCCATCAAGCATCTATACAAGGACTATGGCCTCATGAGGCGGTTCTTGTCCAGAGGCTCCAACAAGGGGAGCATAGGAAGGACCCCAAGCTAGCCAAGGATGACGTCGAGGGGAAGGATGGTGGATTTTTGGCGCTGGATGGCTATCTCATGATCTTTGGAGGGTCGGTGACCTATGACTCTAGGCACTGCTAGAAACTTGCGTGCTATGAGGTCTATACGGCCGAGCCAGCCATGCCTTCCTTCCTCTGATGGTCGGTGTCCACCATAACTTTTGATCAGACTGATCACCCGGAATGTGTTCCACAGCCGAGAAGATATCCGCTCATGGTCGACCCGATCATTGGCACAAAGTGGCTCACCAAGGTACTTATGGATGGAGGCAGTGGCCTCAATATCATGTACACTAAAATGCTCGATGCCATGGGCATCGACCGAGTGCACATCCGACTGACCGGGGCGCCTTTCCACGGCATGGTGCCTAGAAAGTAGGTTGTGCCGCTTGGGCAGACCGATCTGCCTGTTACCTTCGGAGATCCAACCAATTATAGGATGGAGACCCTTACCTTCGAGGTGGTCGGGTTCCATAGGACCTACCACGCCATCCTAGGACATCCATGCTATGCGAAGTTCATGGCCGTCCCCAACTACACCTATCTAAAGTTGAAGATGCTGGGTCCATGCAGGGTCATCACCATCGGCACCTCCTTCCAGCGCGAATATGAGTGCGAGGTCGAGTGCTGCGAACATGCCACGGCAATCGTCGCCTCCAAAGTGCTTGCGGCCATCAGGAAGGAGGTCGTCGAAGAAGCACCTGACCCCAAGCGGTCGGCCGGGTCTTTCGATGCTATGGAGGGCACCAAGGAGGTCCTCATACACCCCAGTGGCTCCAAGGGCAAAGTGGTGCGCATTGGCACCATGCTTTCCTCCGAATAGGAAAGTGCGCTCGTCGACTTCCTCTACGCCAACAGAGATATCTTTGCGTGGAGACCCTCGGACATGCCAAGCATTCCGAGAGAAGTCACCGAGCATGCCTTGAAAATTAGGCCAGGCTCCAAGCCAGTGAAGCAGCACCTGTGTCTTTTCGACGAGGAGAAACGTAGGGCTATCGGCGAGGAAATTGCGAAGCTTTTGGCGACCAGGTTCATCAAGGAAGTATACCACCCCAAGTGGTTAGCCAATCCTGTTCTTGTATGAAAAAAGATCCATTTCCATACAAGGCATGTCCAAAGGATCCATTTTCTTTGCCACGCATAGACCAAGTAGTCGACTCAACCTCAGGGTGCGAAACCCTTTGCTTCCTTGATGCGAACTCCGGGTACCATCAAATCATGATGAAAGAGTCTGACCAACTCACGACATCTTTTATCACCCCATTCGGATCGTTCTGCTACGTCACAATATTGTTCGGTCTGAAAAACACAGGGGCTATATACCAGCGTTGTATGCTCAAGTGCTTCGGGGACCTCATCGGGTGAACCATTGAGGCCTACATGGATGACATCGTGGTCAAGTCCAAATGGGTTGACCAGGTCATAGCCGACCTAGAGCAGACCTTCATGAAACTTCGAGCAAATGGCATTAAGCTCAACCCCGAGAACTGCGTTTTTAGGGTCCCAAGGGGTATGCTGCTAGGTTTTATCATCTCCGAGCATGGCATCAAAGCCAACCCGGAGAAGATCTCGGCCATCACGAGGATGGGCCTGATTCAGAACATAAAGGGGGTACAGTGAGTTACAGGATGCCTCACCGCACTCAGCCGCTTTATCTCGCGCCTCGGTGAACGAGGTCTCCCCCTCTATCAACTCTTGAAGAAGGCCGACCATTTTGAATGGATGCCCGAGGCCCAGGAGGCACTTGACACGGTCAAGCGGCTTCTGATGAAGGCCCCAATCATGGTCCCTCCGACCGACAGGGAACCGCTTCTACTCTACATTGCGGCCACCACGCAAGTGGTCAGCGCCGCCCTAGTGGTAGAGCGAGAAGACGAGGGACACGCCCTCAAACTACAGTGTCCCATGTACTTCATTAGCAATGTCTTGTCTGATTCTAAGACTCGCTACCCTCAAATCTAGAAATGTAACATCCTTCCCTCTCGGCGAGGTCGTCCAAAACTGGGACATCACAGGCAGAATCATGAAGTGGGCACTCGAGCTGATGGGTCAAGGCATTTCATATGCCCCTCGGACGGTCATCAAATCCCAAGTACTGGTTGATTTCATTGCAGAGTGGAACGAGGTCCAAATGCCACCAGTGGTCATCGACCAAGAGTACTAGACGATGTACTTTGATGGATCGCTAATGAAGAAAGGCGCCGATGTGGGACTGATCTTCGTTTTGCCTCTCAGAGTATGCATGAGGTACATGGTTCGCATCCATTTCCTCTCCTCCAACAATGTGGCTGAGTATGAGGCGCTCATCAATGGCCCACGCATCACCATCGAATTGGGTATCTGACGGCTCGACGTCCGAGGTGACTCAGAGCTGGTCATCGACCAAGTCATGAAGGAATGAAGCTGCAACAACACCAAGATGGCTACATATTGTAGAGAAGTACACCAGCGAGAGGACAAGTTCGATGGTCTCGAGCTCAATCATATCCTGAGGTGTCTCAATGAGGCGGCCAATGCGCTAGCGAAAGCGGTGGCCAACCAAGAGCTGATGCCAACGGGCGTCTTCACCAACGATCAGTACAAGCCTCGATCTGCTATGAGGAGCTAGAATAGACCAGTGATGCGTCACCCGCCCTTGGCTCGAGGGCTAACTGGTCGTCAGCTCCATTCGACCCTAAAGTCATGGAGCTTAACGAGGATCCAGCGACAGAGCCCGACACTCTGAGCGACTAGAGGATGCCTTACCTCAACAACCTCCTTCGTGAGGCGCTACCAATGGACAAAACAGAGGCTCGGCGGCTCACGCATCGCGCCAAGTCCTTTGTCCTTATTAAGGGTAAGCTCTACTGGTGAAGCCACACCGATATCCTACAGCGCTGCATCCCCATCGAACAAGGGAAGCGGTTGCTGAGCGATATCCATGGTGGGGTCTGCGGTTACCATGCCACGCCTAGAACCCTAGTCAGAAATGCATTCCAACAAGGCTTCTACTAGCCAACCGCAGTAGCCGACGCTGAACAGATTGTGCGAACCTATGAAGGGTGTCAATACTATGCTCGGCAAACCCACCTACGGGCCCAAGCACTCCAAACAATCCCCATCACATGGCCATTCATGGTCTAGGGGCTCGATCTGGTCAGACCTCTCAAGAGGGTGCCCGGGGGCTACACACACTTGCTTGTCGCCGTAGACAAGTTTATAAAGTGAATAGAGGCCCGACCTATCTCCATGATCAAGTTCGAGCAAGCCATGCTGTTATTCCTTGACATCGTCCATTGCTTTGGGGTCCCGAACTCCATTATCATGGACAACAGCACGTGGTTCACTAGAAAGAAGTTCCTCCTATTCTGCGATGAGTACCACATTCACGTCGATTGGGCCACCGTGGTGCACCCTCGCATAAACGGGCATGTCCAGCGCGCGAACGACATGGTCCTACGAGGTCTCAAACCTAGGATCTTCAACCGGTTGAAAAAGATTGGCGGACGATGGGTCATGGAGCTTCCCGCGGTGCTCTAGAGCCTAAGGATGACCCCCAGCCAGGCCACCGGCTACACACCATTATTCATGGTCTATGGTTCCGAGGATATCCTCCCGACCGACCTCAATTATGGAGCATTGAGGGTCAGGGCGTATGATGAACAGGGAGCCGAGGTGTCCCTCGAGGATGTCATGGACCAGCTAGATGAAGCGCGCGACGTCGCCCTCCTCTGCTCAACCAAGTTCCAGCAAGCGTTGCATCGGTACCAAAGCCATCGAGTGCGGGGTCGGGCCTTCAACGTCGGAGACCTAGTGCTCCACCTCATCCAGAGCAACAAGAACCGCCACAAGCTCTCTCCACCATGGGAGGGACCATACATCATCACGGAGGTGCTTCGACCAGGCACATACAAGCTCAAGACCATCGAGGGCGAAGTCTTTGTCAATGCCTGGAACATCAAACAGCTACGTTGTTTTTACCCTTAATATACGCACACTTTCTCTTATCAGTTTCGCTATCAACTCCCTGATCTTTAGTGACACCCAACTCCAGCAACGGCAGGGGGTTGGGCCTCACTCAGGGGCTGATAAGAGCATATCTATCTGGTAGACATTCTCTATGACCGACCCTTTCTCATGTTAAGACCTAGAAGCGAGGATTGCAGAAACATACGCTGAGTAAAACTGGTCGGACTACAAGAAACCTACGCCCCAGCGGCTATGACGTCTTTGTTCACTAGCATGATCAGAGTTTTTCCGCACCCGAGCTTTTTAGCCTTAACTACGAAAAGAGTCGGTACGCGTCTAAGAGTATATCCACCTAGCAAGCATTCTCTATGCCTGACCCTCTCTCACATTAAGGTCTAGAAGCAAGGGTCGCTGAAATGAACACTGAGTAAAACTGGTTAGACGGCAAGAAACCTACGCCCCAGCGGCTACGGCGTTTTTGCTCACCAGCGTGATTAGAGTTTGTTCACCCGCACCCTGAGCTTTATAGCCTTAATGATGGAAAGGGCCGGAATGCATTAACCTTTTTATACAAAAAGGGGAGAAAGGCTAAAAATCTGTTTGGCCATAATGAAATTTAAAAGCTTGTTCACTTGTTATGAGTTCGCCGCCTGGCTTATCTGCCTAACTAAAATTCTTGGGGAGGATGATCTCATCCTCTATATTCGTAGGAAAGTCCTATGCCAGCGTGTCACCTAAGTCGATCGGATGGCTCGGGCCACTACCGAGAGACGGGTATGGAGCAGTAGGATGCCCCATGTGGGTTATGCTGACTTCGTCATGAACGATGGACCCGGATTCCACTCGGACATATCTAGTAAGAGCTCTCTAAACCCGTCACTCAAGCCATCAAGGTAAGTCTTGTGCCAATGGGTCACCCAAGTCGATCGGACGGCTCGGGCCACTGCTGAGAGACAGTTCATCTTTAAGTGACACCCGACCCTAGCAACGGCAAGGGGTCGGGCCTCACTCAGGGGCTGGCAAGAGTGTCTATTCAGTAGACATTCAATATGCCTAACCCTTCCTCACACTAAAACTTAGAGGCAAGGTGTGCTAAAACAAACGCTGAGTAAAACTGGTCAGACCGCAAGAAACATATGCGCCAGCGGCTATGGCGTCTTTGCTCACCAGTATGATAAGGTTTTTTGTCCCCGCACCCCAAGCGTTAGCCCCTGCCTTCCTAGGAAGGGTTTGGAGGGGCCCATCGGCAGAATCTCCATCGAGGAAGAGGCCAGCAGGTCACCCAAGTCGATCAAATGGCTCGGGCTGCTGCTGAGAGAGGGGTCATCTTTAAGTCACACCCGACCCTAGCAATGGCAAGGGCTTAGGCCTCACTCAGGGGCTGGTAAGAGTGTCTATTCTGTAGACATTCTCTATGCCCGACCCTTCCTCATGCTAAAACCTAGAGGCAAGGTGTGCGGAAACAAACGCTAAGTAAAGCTAGTCGGACCACAAGAAACCTATGCCCTAGCGGCTATGGCATTTTTGCTCACCACCATGATCAGAGTATTTGTCCCCGCACCCTGAGCTTTAGCCTCTGCCTTCCTAGGAAGGGTTTGAAGGGGCCCACCCACATAATCTCCATCGAGGGGAGGCCAACGGGCCACTTGAGTCGGTCTCTGGAATGACTCGGGCATCTACCGAGAGGCGGGTTTAGGAGCAGTGGAATGCCACATGAGGGCTATGCCGACCCCATCACGAACGACGGACCCAGATTGAATTCAGACATAACCCTTAGCGAGCTCGCCAAGTGCGACACTCGAGCCATCGAGGCAAGTGTTGTTAGCTCAACCCCTCTGGTTGCGGAAACCACGGACAGGGCAACACATAAAACACGGCTGACCCCTACTAAGCCCAATGGGGCTCGGGGGCTCGAGCTGCCCCACCCCAACTAGGATTCTGATCGACCAAGGTTCGAAGGCCGGCCCACAAAGGGCTCGAGGCCGCCTCGCATCAAATAGAACCAAGGGAGAAAAAGCAGATGAGCCCTAGTGGCCTTTGCCTGACCACTCAGAAGTAGACAGGGTCATCTCGACCTTCTCGTTCGATCCTAACCTCGAGCCAAGCCCACAGAATCTCCATCGAGGGGAGGCAAGCGGGCCACCTGAGTCAGTCTCCAAAATGACTCGGGCATCTGCTAGGAGGCAGGTTAAGGAGCAGTGTAATGCCACATGAGGGCTATGTCGACCCCATCATGAACGACAGACCTGGATTCCACTCGAATATGCCCGTTATCGAGGTAAGTGACATTGAGGAGGGATTCCACTCGAGCCATCGAGGCAAGTGATATTAACTCAACCCCTCTAGTTGCGAAAACAGCGGACGGGGTGACGATCACAAAGACGAGCCAACCTTCAACCGGACCCCCACTACACATGGGGCTCAAGGAAAGTTGTACTCACAAGGAGACCGAATGCACGGTCATAGAATGATGGCTCAGATCCTAGGGAGGGGATACGTACGAAAAACTAAGGATAACGTTTCTAAAACAAGAGACACTTTCTTCTACTAGTTTCGCTATCGTCTCTCCCGATCTTCAGTGACACCCAACCCCAGCAACGGCAAGGGGTAGGGTCTCACTCGGGGGGCTGATAAGGGTATATATATACCCTTTCTGAAATAGTCATCGTGCCCGACCCCTTACGTTAAAAACCTAGAGGCAAGGTTTGTGGAAATGAACGACTGAGTAAGGCTGGCCGGACTGCAAGAAACCTATGCCCTAGTGGCTACGACACTCTTGCTCACCAGCGTGATCAGAGTTTCCTGCCCACGCCTCGAATCTACGGTCTTAACAATAGGAAGGGTCGGAACGCATTAATCCCTTTTTACACATAAAAGGGAGAAAGATCAAATTTGTTCAACCGAAACAAAAGAATAGATTTGATCAAACGAAACAAAATGACAAGCTTGTTTAAAATGCAAGGGTCGGAACTTGCCCTCTTATTATAAAAACAAACCGCCTGACCCTTGCTCCACATCATAGGAATGAGGCTATTTCGAGCCCGCCCCCTGCTCCTGGGCAGAGGGGCTCACCCCTAGCAGCTCCTGGGGCACATTGGCGGAACGCCCCGCTCCCCTTGGCTCTTGGGGCATGACGGTGGAGCCGCCCGCCTCCGCTAGGACCTCGGGCGTGACAGCAGAGCCGCCCACCTCTGTTGGCTCCTAGGGCAGGCTGATGGTACGTCCAGCCTCCGCCGACTCCTCAGACATCCCCACCCCTCCATGGAACGGGAAGGGTCCTGACGCTTGTAAGGACGAACCGACGCCTATCAGCGCATCCTCGTTCTCTAGTGAAAGGATCAAGATGCCCAAGAGGAGGGTGAATTGGGCTAATTCTAAATTTCTTTATAATAATTAAGTCCTATGGTTAGCCCAATTAACCCCTTGTGCCTATAAAGTGTTTCTATTGATCTACCGCACAAATGTTTAGCAACCTATGTTCCAATCCTACTCTAGCATGGCAATTCTATGAATGTAAATGACAAGAATTGAATTGCTCAAAGTAAATGCTCAAAGTAAAGAGAGAAGGAGGAACACGTTGATGTTTTGCCGAGGTATCAGAGAGTCGCCACTCCCCACTAGTCCTCATTGAAGCACCCGCGCAAGGGTGTAGCTCCCCCTTGATCCGCGCAAGGATCAAGTGCTCTATACGGGTTGATTCTTCGACACTCCATCACGGTGAATCACCCACAACCGCTCACAACTTGAGTTGGGTCATCCACAAGCTCCGCCGGATGATCGCCAAGCTCCCAATCACCACCAAGTCATCTAGGTGATGGCAATCACCAAGAGTAACAAGCACGAACTCTCACTTGACCACGACAAGCCTAATAAGAAGGGTGGATGCACACTTTGCTACTCTTGCTTTCACTAATGAGGGCTCTCTTTGGGATTCTCAAATCTCAATCACCTCACTAGGACCTTACTCTTCTTGGCACTCTCAAAGGTGTTTCTCAGCTGTTGGAATGAGCAAAAGTACCTCCTCACATGAATGGAGGAAGTATTTATACACCCGGTTGAAAAACGAACCGTTATGTGCCTCTGCGGGGTGACCAGAAGCTCCGGTCATGTTGACCGAACGCTTCGGTCAGTTCTCCCTGAACTCTAGTGTTTAAGTTGTGACCGGACGCTGGACAGCGTTCGGTCAGCACTGACCGGACGCGTCCGGTCATGATTTTCCCTCTCTGGAACCTTACTGGAGTCGACCGGACACTGGCACCCAGCGTCCGATCGCACCAGACTAATTCACCTTGATCAAATGAACTGACCGGACTCTGCGCTAGCGTCCGGTCACACTGGAACTAGCGTTCGGTCAGCATTTGACCTTCTATTCACTTCCAACTCTTGATCATACGTGAATGAAGTTTGCTCCAATTGATCTAAGGGCTTTATAGGAGCTACCTAGTGCTAGATTTAGCAAGTGTGCACCACACCAAACCCACTAGACTCACCTAGGTCAAGCTACCCGTCCATACCCCCCTTAATAGTACGGCCAAAGGAAAAACAAAGTTCTAAACTACTCTAAGTGTCTCTTCAACTCCAATTGACACTTAGAACTAGTCCATCCTTAACCTTGTCGTCCATCCTTTGAAAACCGAAATGATTTCCATCGTAGGGGCATGACCACCATGATAGCCCAATCGATCTCCATTACCGTGACCTAACTTAATTGCCTCTACAAAACACACGTTAGTCACAGAAATCACGTATTGTCATTAATCACCGAAACCCAACTAGGGGCCTAGATGCTTTCATCTAGGTTGTCCCACTCGATATCATCGGCTATCGTTTCTTCTTCCTCCATCACCTCATCATCGTCACATCATCATCATCGTCATCGTCGTCAGTGTCCTCCCCTTGTTCCCGCTCCTACAACTTTCGCTGCTTCTTCTCTTCTTGTCCTCCTTCGCCTTCCTCAGCCACTCACCCTCGGCGCGATTCGCCATCCTCATGGCTGAATCCCTCGACAGCGGCGCCGGGTGACCCATGAGGATGAGGTCCCTTGGCTAGTCTCGCCCCTCTTAAAGTTAGTCTCACGGGGTCGGAAAATCAATTAAAGAGAAGGCAAGAGAAAGGGAAACTTACGAAGACAACGTAGCCTAGCTTCGGCCGCATCGGAGGATGCCCTGACACCTAGTAGTTGAAGTCGAGGGCGGCACCCGTGTCACCCTGCAAAGGCTCCATCACCTCCTTGATGTGTTGCGCAATCTCCAAGTTGGGGAGTGTTCCCTCGGTGAACGCCGTTCCATCAAACGATGCCTCAGGTGCCATCGCATATAGCGGAAGCACGCGCATCATCAATGGTGCCACCCTCGTCACGTGGTAAGCCCTAATGACGCTCGACCCTTTCAGGCCATTCTCCTTCAGGATGTGGATGGCGGCGATGTGGTCTCAGATCTTGTTCTTGTCCTTCTCTGAGACGCCCACTTCCTCCACTACTCTAGGGCCTCTTCGATCAGGCGCCCGGTGAACTCCGGCAGAGGGGCGGCGGCGTCATTCTTGAGATAGAACCACTGCAAGTGCCACCCCTTGTTGGACGTCGAGAGCCGCATGGACGGGTACTCGTCGACCCGATTGTTCCGAAGTTGGATGCTGACACACCCCATCAGCATGTGCAGCTCCTACCTACCGCCCTTCTCCCTCTTCTTCTGGAGGTTGACTGCAAAGAAATACCTCCACAAGTCGAAGTGGGGGCTGATCTACAGGAATCCTTCGCATAGCGCGATGAACAACACCATGTGCTGGATCCCGTTGGGATTGAGATGTTGCAGCTCGATCTTATAGAAGTGTAGAAGCCCCTAGAGGAATTTATGGGTGGGGGTCGCAAGCCCACGCTAGTGGAAGTGGGCGAACGACACCACGTAGCTATCGGGCTGTGATGGTAAATCCTCATCGCCGGGCAACAACCACTCCTCGGTCGAGGTCCACGTGCGGAGAAGACCGTGATGGACGAGGTCCTCCATGCGCTGGAAGGTGATGTCGGAACGGCACCATGGATCCATTGGAGGTGGGGGTGGATGGATGCGATCTCAATGGCGGTGGAGATGCGGAGGCAGGAAACCTAAGCGTTGGCGGCGGCGGCGTGGCTACGGAGGTAAGGATCCAGGCGTGCGTATGAAACACGGAGGGCCAACCCTTTGGTTTTACAGGGGCGACGGGTCCGAGGAAACCAACCGCCCACCTAGATCTCTACGCCTGCCATGACCTGTCACCACATCTCGTCGTAGGGCGTGCATACGCAACCTATGGCCGCCCCCTAGGAAAATGCACCAGACATTTTGCCTCCCCGAACGGGCCACGACCCATCATAGCTAAGAGGGATACGGAGCTGAAGACGCTCCTACGGCCCGTCTCGGCCTAGGAGTTCAAGGGTTGGCCCACCGATGGGTTTGACAACCGCTCCGGGCACCTTTAGAGTGAGGGGTGGAAAGGGATGGGCCCGCTAGCGGCCAATCCCCGAGCGCACGAGCGTCGTAGGCACCCCGGCCCACATTCGAGTCTTGGCCGGATACGATCCATGGTTTTTCCTCGAAGAAAGGTAGAGAGCCCTCAGGACCAGTCGGATGGACCCGAGAACTATACGGATTGACTGCTAAGAATCTAGAGTCGGTCACCAGCTGACCCAAGCCAGACCCCCATGGACGGGATGCCAGGGCCCCACTCGGACTAGCCCGTTAACAACGCACCGAGCACCACGATTCGTCCATAGGGGAAAATCATGGCACGGCTCAGTCCCTCCATTTTTATCGAAAAAAATGCTTGAGGGAAGACGATCACGAAGACGAGTTGACCCTCGATCGGACCCCTGCTACGGGCGGGGGCTCAAGGAAAGTAGGACTCGCAAGGAGACCGAACGCGCGATCATAGAATGACAGACCTCCGTAGGGGTCGGAATCAGGAAAGACCTTTTCCGACCCACCAAATCTCATGGCTATACCCCCGAGGGGTCCGATCACGACGAAAGGGAATCGCCATCCCCAGGACACGCCGTGGGCGAAAAAGAAGGCCAATGCCCTCAGAGTCCTCCCATTTAGAAAAGCCTCTGAAGGAGTATTCTACTCCTCCGTAGGCTCGGGGGCTACTGTTGGGGACCAATACTAGGGTACCCAAAGAGGAGGAGCTAATGGTCATCGACATTGATTCATCTGAGCAGTCAAGCGCGCGACTACAGCTCCAACCGACCCCTAGGTGCGCGGGCTCCACCTCGCCCGACCTTTGGGGGTGGGCTCCGCCTCGCCCGACCCCGAGGCCGAGAGCTCCACCTCGCTCGACCCTTGGGTTTGTGCTCCGCCTCGCCCGACCCTAAGGCCGCGAGCTCCGCCTTGCCCGACCCCAAGGCCGTGGGCTCCACCTCGTCCGACCCCGAGGCCATGGGCTCCGTCTCGCCTGACCCTTGGGTTTGTGCTCCGCCTCGCCCGACCCTGAGGCCGTGGGCTTCGCCTCGCCTGACGGGGACCCATACCGCCGCCAACCACTCTAGGTCCAAGCGTATGGGCCTGGGTCAAAACTCTGACACCAGGGAAGAGACTGGCACACCTCGATATAACCCGTGGCCATAACGGGCCATACCAAAGGGTTTACATCAAGAACAGTGTTGGGCGTGCCAGTGCTGTTCTGTCTGACCCTCGTATGAACGATGACAGGCGCATCAGTTCACCACGACATCCGTTGAGACGGGATGGAACGCCATGACCGGCAGAAAATGACTGCGTATGGCACCAGTGACAGACAGGACCGCGACGTGGAGCTGTCCCTGTTGACATCTAAAGGATCGGTAGGACCTGCATGAAGGAGAAGAAGCACCCGGTGATCCTGAAGGCCTTCTTCTCTCTCGTTCTTCTCTTTTCCTCCGCTATAAGCCGTGCTTTCCCTTGGCCTATAATAGGGAAAGCAGTGCGTCCCATGAAGGGGATCCAATTCAATCCGATCCGATCCGATCAGATCGACCCATTGAGACCCGATCCAGATCAACACAAGAGCACTACATGAACACACGGTTGAGCAGCAATCGAGCTCTCAGCACCCATTCACTCCTTTCACCAGAGACTTGGGATCATTTCCCTCTCTCGCCTGTTTGTAACCCCTACTACAAACTTTCAGTGCTAGTAACACGAGCAGCAGCGACGAACTAGACGTAGGAACTTTCTGCCCGAACCAGTATAAACCTCGTGTCCTCTAAGCACACCATCCGAGCCAGACGCATAATAATAGAAATTTACTCGTCGGTGGTAACTCGAAACACCGACACCTAGTGTGTAAGCTAAGCTCTTTAGTGTAATTGGTTTTGAGAGCTAGCTTGCGTCGGGTCTAGTGGTTAGTGAGGTTGTTTAGTTAGTCATTGAGAGCTCACTAACTTAGTGTAGTGCCATAGCCATTATGTGGATAGAGACTATAGTAACTAGAATTGTGGTAGGTGGCTTGCATTTTTAGTAGGCTAGTACAACACTCGTTTCGCCGTTTATTTGACTAACCACATCGCTCAAGTGTTGTTGTAAAGATTTTTATAAGCTATTCATCTAGCCATTAGGACCTTTCAATGGGTACTCCTTCGCTGACACTTGTACAGTGGTTCCCTTTAGGCAACGCCGACACTTATACAGTCTAGGAATTTTCGCTGACAATTTTTCGGCCAACAGAGAAACGCCGACAGATAACATGTGGTCCTATAACCTTATTGCCGACACATAGTTTGATGTTAAAAAGTTACACAACTGCCAACACATAATGTGTAGCTGAAACTCACCTTTTGTCAACACATAATTGTAGGCAAACTTGTGTCATGGTGTAGTGCCCTCTATATATATAGTTCTTGTACAGACAGCACGTTCTGATGAATGATTTGCATGCGGGTGCAGCGACCAAACCTTATTCCCTTCCTGAGCGGAGCATGGAATGTGCATGACATCAATGATGCGGGTGATGCATTAAAAATATGAAGGCACGGCATCCAACGGTCTCAAAGAGTGTCCACGTAGCCTCTATCGATGGCTCCATCTGATTTATTATTTGTAGTGGTCTAGACGAGAGCTCGTCTAGCTTAGTACTATGCATGCCGTCCACCTCAAGTTTTCTATCCCATGACTATAAGAACTCCTCGAGCTTAGCGCCATGCATGTTCACCGCAAGACTTGTGGCAAACATGCTCTATCACTTCAAGGGGTCAGCCATTTATTCTACCCAAGGCATTTATTCTACCAACCAAGAAAACATAGACACTATTTATCTCTATTGGGTGCATACAAACTTAAAACAGGCACACACGCATGCATGCATTACAGCATTAGCTGTACATACATTTAATTTCCACACACTCACGTCTTCGTAGAGTAATATCTCTGGTGTCTTTCGAGTAGTAGTTTTGATGGTTGCATCAACACACATCATAATAAGTAATATGTTAAACCATGTGTGCCCAGTTAAGTTAGCTCTGGCTCTCACTATTTGTTAGGATAGTTACGGTAATATGTATGGGTGACTGGTCCATTAGTATAGTTACTCTACCTTTTTTTAGTGCATAGTGTAGTTACTCTACTTCTTTTAGCGTAGTCACTCTACCTTTTTCAAAGGTAATTACTGTACCTTAGTCTAACCAGTGCATTAAGAATTAGGATTACTTGATTCAATGCCAACGAAATCTCTTTAGCAGATTAATCTTACTTGCTCCATGTATAAGGCATGTTATTGATTTCATGCTTTGCGTTAATACAGCGTGTTTGGGCTAATGTATGTCTGGTTAACTTAATTAACCAAACCTCATTTGTATGGCCGCGGTGATTAAAGGCTTAGTTGAAGCCAGTGAGAGTGTGCATATGCATGCATGCATACTTGAGTGGACACCAGATGCTCATGTTGCAAAGCAGCAGTCGCATGTGCATGTGCATGCATGCCTGCCTGCTGAAAGCATATGCTCGTTAGTGCAGCAAAGTGAGTGGTTGAGACTGCTGGCATTAATAGCTTCTTGTACCCAGCAATTGCAATAGACTGAAGCTTCCGTTGCACTCAGATATAGATAATTTTTTACCCATCTTACAAAGATGGTAAGAGGGACAAATTTGTTCATATCAAAAAGAAATTTGAACAAAATATGTCTTAAGTAGGTCACCCGCAGCGATGCGTGGGCACAAATGGCTACTACATATGGTGTTATGCCAATTCGTCCTCTCTTTGCGATGCATGTCTAGCGCTAGGTTTCTCGGCACGATTGATTTCTTACGAAGCACAAACCACATACTCCTTCAAATAGTGTTGTTACAACATGGACGGATGGACCGTATATACGTAACTCTATAATTCTCTAGATTTATTTCTTAAATAGGCACGATCTGATTCAGTGATCCCTTCAAATCAATTGAACTTGTTGTCATGGATCTACCTGTTGATCGACAGGAGGCAATTTCCCAAGAATTAGTTTCTCGGCCCAATTGTTTGATCAAGCCCAATACAGAGTACTTCAGGTCTCACTGGCTTTCCATGTGAACTAGGCCCATTCAGCTTTCTGTTGTAATCATGAACTATGTGTGAATTGATTCTATATTCTCAAAAAAAAATTAAAATTGATCCTAACTGGCTTCATCCGTGTGATCTATCTTAGTTGGTTTGTTACATCCCACCGGTGTACGTCTCGCAAATTTGTGTTATATCAATATTTGCAAAAATCCCAAAAAAAAATTAGAACTTTTTGCTTGATGCTGATGCCAAAGGGAATTCACAAATCAAACCAGGGTAATTATTTGAAAATATGTGTTGAATACTTATATTGCTTCTCTCCATCTGCAACAATTCGTCTGTTCTGCATGTTGTGTGAAAAAGGGTTGGGAACAAGCAAGTTGAGTTGTCATTGTCTGCATGCACACCCCTGCCTGATTCTGTTTATGTCATTGGTTTTTTAGCACCATCTTACACCACTGCCAACCCTTCTACACAGAAATGGTATCTGCATATATGTTTAGGTATCTCTGCCAGTCAGTTCCTGTTGTAGGCCACATTTTTTTTGGCGAATTGGGTGGTGCATTGAACAGGTAACAGAACTGCACTAGCTTGTTGGACCTTCATATAATCTCCGTATGAACTGCAAAGACTCAAGCCTTGCAATAGTGTTCCCTGCACTACTAACAGTAACAACTCTTTTCTTGCCTTCGTGGGCGCCATACGCATGGTGATTGGTGAATTGCTATAATCACCCGGACCATATTCATGAATGGATCTATCTATAAAGTGAAAATAATTTCATTGATGAAGGTAAGTCACACATCTCGTCTCATCTCCTCACAGAAATCAACAAACTCTTATGTCCATTCTTGTGACCTGCTAGTCGTAGTAAACTAGTTAGTAGTTACCTTCAGAGTTGAGATCATGATCGACACATGATATTATTAGTTTATTACAACACCCGTAGAAGCTCCGGTAAACGTTAAGGTGATTGCCACTTTCGATTTCATGGGATTGCATACATGATAAAGATAAATATGTTTTCCTTTATAGACACCGTGAAATAGTCAATATGTTGCAAATGTAATGTCTTTATGCATATATCCCAGCCCTTGACCCCCCTGTCATCCCTGGTGGCGACTCAGGGGGCCTTCCGTCGCCGCCGCCGAGGGTCCCCAGGGCCGTTGAAAGGTCCTAATGGCTAGAGAGAGGTGAATAGCCTAATAAAATTTCTACAACAACACTTAACAAAAGGATTAGACAATTCTGAGGCGAAGCGAGTTTTGCGCTAGCCTACTCAAAATGAAAGCCACCTACCACAATTCTAGTTTAGATAGAATCTATTCACACAATAGATATGACACTACTCTATGTTAGTGTGCTCTCAAAGGCTAACTAAAGAGCCACACCAACCAAGCAAGCAAGCTTTCACAACTAACTACACTAAAGAGCTTGACAACTAGTTTGTGGTAATATAAAGAGAATGATCAAGAAAGTTATACCGCCGTATAGATGAAGGAACCAATCAAGACCAATCACCTCGGAATCAATGATGAACACAATGATTTTTTATCGAGGTTCACTTGCTTGCCGGCAAGCTAGTCCTCGTTGTGGCGATTCACTCACTTGGAGGTTCACGCGCTAATTGGCTTCAC
This sequence comes from Miscanthus lutarioriparius, assembly GCA_904845875.1. Lineage (NCBI taxonomy): Eukaryota > Viridiplantae > Streptophyta > Magnoliopsida > Poales > Poaceae > Miscanthus > Miscanthus lutarioriparius. The sequence continues at coordinate 32,078,652 of CAJGYO010000017.1, read as the reverse complement.
ATGCCAAACCCTCAATAGGGTGCCGCACAACCAACACAAGATGAGGATCACACAACCACGAGCAATCCACTAGAGTACCTTTTGGCACTCCGTCAGGGAAAGGTCAAGAACCCCTCACAATCACCACGATCGGAGCTGGAGACAATCATCACACTCCGCTCAACGATCCACGCTGCTCTAAGCCGTCTAGGTGGCGGCAACCACCAAGAGTAACAAGCGAATCCCGCAGCGAAACACGAACACCAAGTGCCTCTAGATGCAAACACTCAAGCAATGCACTTGGATTCTCTCCCAATCTCACAAAGATGATGAATCAATGATGGAGATGAGTGGGAGGGCTTTGGCTAAGCTCACAAGGTTGCTATGTCAATGCAAATGGCCAAGAAAGTGAGCTTGAATCGGCCATGGGGTTTAAATAGAAGCCCCCATGAAATAGAGCCGTTGGGCTCCTCACTGCACTGAACAAGGGCCGATCGGACGCTCCGGTCATATTGACCGGACGCTGGACCTCAGCGTCCGATCGTGCGATGTGCGCCACGTGTTATCGGCTTCAAACGTCGATCGCCTGATCTCGACGGTCAAGAGATCACCGGACGCGTCAGTTAGAAAGTGGCCGGACGCTGGAGCTCAGCGTCCGGTCGTTTCCAGTAAGGTTCCAAACACGAATTCTCACGACCGGACGCGTCCAGTCATGCCCGACCGGACTCACCCAGCGTCCGGTCACACAATGTCTCCTCTGTGTGCCCCACGTCAGCGTACGTCAGCACTGACCGGACGCACCCTTCCAACGTCCGGTCGTAGAGCGACCCAGCGTCCGGTCGTTTGACCGACGCCAGCGTCTTCGCTGTTACACCTGACCGGACGCGTCGGTCCAACCGAGGCTAGCATCCGGTCACTCCCAGCGACCTCCGTCTTTTCTGTTTAGGGTGCCGGTGGCACCGTCGGACTGTCCGCACTCTACGGACGGACACTCCGTCGGTGGAGTTTCTTACCCTTGCACCCAAACTTCACCACCCTTGATCAAATGTGCCAACCACCAAGTGTATCACCTTGTGCACATGTGTTAGCATATTTTCACAAACATTTTCAAGGGTGTTAGCACTCCACTAGATCCTAAATGCATATGCAATGAGTTAGAGCATCTAGTGGCACTTTGATAACCGCATTCCGATACGAGTTTCACCCCTCGTAATAGTACGGCTATCGATCCAAAATGTGATCACACTCACTAAGTGTCTTGATCACCAAAACAAAATGGCTCCTACAATTTATACCTTTGCCTTGAGCCTTTTGTTTTTCTCTTACTTCTTTCCAAGTCTGAGCACTTGATCATCACCATGGCATCACCATCAACATGTTATGATCTTCATTTGCTTCATCACTTAGAGTGTGCTACCTATATCATGATCACTTGATAAACTAGGTTAGCACTTAGGGTTTCATCAATTCACCAAAACTAAACTAGAGCATTCAATCTCCCCCTTTTTGGTAATTGATGACAACCCTTATACAAAGATATGAATTAAAATTTAATTGAATCCATGTTGCTTGTCCAAGCATATTTACCATGTGTAAAAGGATATGGACAAGTTTCATGAGCCCCATATGCTAGCAATTGCTCCCCCTACATATGTGCTAAGAGTTTGGATTGTAGTTTGCACATATGCTTAGATAGGAAATTTAGGAGACAATTTCTACCAAACGATGCTAAGGTATAAAAGATGGACCTTTGAAGCGTGATACCAATCGGAGTGCACCATTATACCATCCTTAGCACCATGGTTAGCTTGATACCACTTAGAAACACTTGGAAATGAAATCATTAGATATCCTATGCATGCTAGTTTTTCATTTCATTATTCAAACCTACAACTAGCATACACCACACAAGCATGGATATTAAAATTTAAAACTTGTGTCATGCAAGCAAACATATGAAATGCACATTCAAATGCACCATACAAGTTCATGAGCTTGCTCCCCCTACTTGTGTGCTCAAAATTTTAGTTGATCCCTTTCCTTGTCATATCTCTCCCCCTATGTCAAATAATCCCCTATCACTTATATCTTTATTTCTCTCCCCCTTTGTCATCAATGACCACAAAGGTTTAAAATATAGATAGGTTGAGATTATCAAGGTCAATCAATGGGGTGAGGATTATATTCCCAAATTTGGTTCAAACTAGAATATTTGCCAAAGATATTTAACTCGGTTTGATCCAAGGATAAGCTTCTTCACACCTCCAAATAAGGGTTATCTTGTACCATGTTGAGTTAAACACTTAGATCTTATTTTCTAGATTAAACACTAGGTTTACAAGCCCACAAATAAGTCATATGCGATCACTAGATCAAGTCAAGTATAGAAGCAATAGTGATACCATATAAATATCAAATTCATTTGATTTTCATGAATGAGCCTAATAAAATGGAGAGATGACTAGATGCACTAAACGTGTCCTTAGTAAGGATGTATGCCATGCCAATCAACTTTTACGTTGGATTGCTCGAAGGAGAGGCATGTCATATAAGTGGGGGTGCATCAACATATATTTGAGAAATCCAATATATTCAACTCATTCCTTAGCTTGCAAAACCTTTTCTCATCCAATGGCTTGGTAAATATATCGGCAAGTTGATCTTCGGTGCCTACACTCTCAATGCAAATGTCCCCTTTTTGTTGGTGAACTCTTATGAAATGATGGCGGACATCAATGTGCTTTGTTCTTGCATGTTGAACCGGATTGTTTGTTAGCTTAATAGCACTCTCATTGTCACATAACAATGGCACTTTCTTGAACTTGATTCCAAAGTCACTCAAAGTGGCCTTCATCCAAAGTATTTGTGCACAACAACTACCGGCGGATATGTATTTGGCTTCGGCGATTGATAATGCAACACTATTTTGCTTCTTTGATGACCATGAAACAAGTGATCTTCCCGATAATTGACATGTGCCCGAGGTGCTCTTCCTTTCAACCTTGCATCCCGCATAATCCGAGTCGGAGTAACCAACTAACTCAAACTTTGCTCCTTTGGGATACCACAAACCAACATTTGGTGTATACTTTAAGTACCTCAATATCCTCTTTGTAGCCTTCAAATGACTTTCTCTTGGTGAGGCTTGAAATCTTGCACACATGCATACACTAAACATGACATCCAGTCTTGATGCGGTCACATAGAGTAGACTTCCAATCATAGACCGATACAACTTTTGATGCACCATATTTCTACTTGCATCATTATCTAAGTTGTCATTTGTTCCCATTGGTGTGCTAATGACTTTGCTATCACTTATGCCTGATCATGTCCTTGATATACTTGCCTTGACTCATAAAAGTACCATTCTTCAATTGCTTGATTTGAAGACCAAGGAAGTAACTCAACTCTCCGATCATGGACATTTCAAACTCATTAGCCATCATCTTTCCAAACTCATCACAAAAGTCTTGATTGGTTGATCCAAATATGATGTCATCTACATAGATTTGCAATACAAATAAATCTCTTCCAATCTTCTTGATGAAAAGAGTGGTGTCAACCTTGCCCATCATGAACCCTTTAGACAGTAGAAAGTCCCTCAATCTCTCATACCATGCTCTAGGTGCTTGCTTCAAGCCATACAATGTTTTCTTCAACTTGTACACATGGTTGGGCTTCTTGTCATCTTAAAACCGGGAGGTTGCTCAACATATACTTCTTCATTGATGTAACCACTGAGAAATGCACTCTTAACATCCATTTGATAGAGCTTGATGTTGTGGGCACAAGCATAGCCTAGCAAGATTCTAATTGCTTCCAATCTAGCAACCAGGGGCATATGTTTCTCCAAAGTCAAGACCTTCAACTTGTGTATAGCCTTGTGCTACCAATCTTGCTTTGTTCCTTACTACTATCCCATTTTGATCTTGCTTGTTTCTAAAGACCCATTTGGTTCCAATCACATTGTGTCCCTTTGGTCTCTCCACTAATCCCCATACTTGATTTCTTGCAAAGTTATTCAATTTTTTATGCATAGCATTCACCCAATCAACATCCTTCAATGCTTCATCTATCTTCTTTGGTTCAATGGATGACACAAATGAGAAATGCTCACAAAATGATGCCAATCTTGATCTTGTTTGTACACCTCTAGAAATATCACCAATGATAGTGTCCAATGGATGATCCCTTGCAACATTAGTTGATTGGAGTATTGGAACTGATTGCTTGCACTTGCTAGATCATTGGGTTGAGATAATGTACTAGCCACTTGATCTTGTTCATTGTCATGAGAGCTACTTGTACTAACTTGATTTGTATCATCTTGCACATTTGAGTTGGAGAGCACTTGTACTTGATCATCTTCATCATCATTCACTTGCCTAGGCCTCAATTCACCAACATCCATGTTCTTCATGGCATTTAAAAGTTGAATGCCTCTAACATCTTCCAAGTTCTCATTCTCTACTTGTGAACCCTTGGTTTCATCAAATTCAACATCATGAACTTCCTCAAGAGTACCACTATCCAAATTCTAAACTCTATATGCTTTTCCTTGTAGTGGAATAACCAAGTAGGAATCATTCATCACATTTCTTGTCAAACTTGTCCAATCTAGTGCCTTTCTTCAAGATATAGAATTTGCAACAAAATACCCAAAATATGCAATGTTAGGCTTTCTACCATTCAAGAGCTCATATGGTGTCTTCTCTTTCAATCGGTGACAATAGAGGCGGTTGCTACAATAGCAAGCCGTGTTGATAGCTTCAGGTCCAAAAGGATTGACTCACATTGTACTCACTAAGCATAGACCTTGTCATATCAATAAGTGTTCTATTCTTCCTCTCAACAAGGCCATTTGATTGTGGAGTGTACTTGGCCAAGAATTGATGTCTAATTCCAAATTCATTACACAACTCATCAATTCTAGTGTTCTTGAACTCACTACAATTGTCACCTATAACTCTCTTGATGGTTGTTTCAAATTCATTGTGAATGCCCTTGATAAATGATTTGAATGTTGCAAACACATCACTTTTGTCCACTAGAAAGAATACATATGTATATCTAGTATAATCATCCACTATCACAAAGCCATATTTGTTACCACCAATGCTAGTGTATTGTGTTGGCCCAAACAAATCCATGTGCAATAACTCAAATGCTTTACTAGTGCTCATCATGTTTTTCTTAGGATGGGTGTTTCCAACTTGTTTTCCGGCTTGACAAGAGCTACAAAACTTATCCTTTTCAAACACATCTTTCAAGCCTCTAACCAAGTCATGTTTAACCAATCTATTCAATGGTTTCATTCCAACATGACCAAGCCTTCTATGCCATAATCAACCCATACTAGACTTAGTGAACAAGCATGTAGATAATCTAGCTTCACTAGCATTGAAATCAACCAAGTATAGATTCTCATATCTAAAGCCTTTGAAGATCAAATTAGAGTCATCTACACTTATGATCTCTACATCATCTACCCCAAATATGCATTTGAATCCAAGATCACACAATTGAGCCACGGATAGCAAATTGAAGTTCAAGCTCTCTACTAGCAACACATTGAAAATGCTCATGTCATTGGATATTGCAATCTTACCAGGCCCTTTGACCTTGCCTTTGCTATTGTCACCAAATGTGATACTATCATAACCATCATTGTCATTGGTGTTGATTGAGTTGAACATTCTTGCATCACCGGTCATGTGTTGAGTGCACCCACTATCAATAACCCAATGCCTTCCTCTGACTTTGTAATTGACCTACAAAAGAAGATTAATTCTTTTTAGGTACCCAAACTTGCTTGGGTCCTTGAAGGTTAGTCACTAAGCTCTTTGGTACCCAAATGACCTTCTTCTTTGAGCCCATCCATGGTTTACCAATGAACTTAGCCTTCACACCATTTGTACCCTTAGTAAGCATATAGCATGAATCAAGCTTAAGGGAGGATACATTAGCATTTTTGCTCTTGTTGGTGCATTCATGCTCTTTATGACCCACTTGTTTGCAACTAATGCAAAACCGACCATTGTTCTTCACAAAACTAGTCTTGTGAGGAACAAAAGCCGTCTTGCCTTTCTTGGGGGTATAGCCCAATCCCTCTTTGTAGAGAGAAGCTCTTTGGCTACCCAAGCACATAAGCAAGCGGTCCTCACCACCATAGGCCTTAGCCAAAGTGTGAGTGAGCTTGTTAACCTCCTTCTTGAGATTCTCATTCTCAACCACTAGTGAGGCATCACAAGTGAGACCATCACCACTAGATGAGGTGGAAGTGAAAGTACTACAAGAAGGGTTAGTAGAAGGAACAATGATAGGCATAGATAGTGATTCATTAATTATATCACAAGTTAAACCTACATCACAAGTATCAACATGCTTCTTTTTATTTTGTTCATCAAGCAAAGAGAAATGAGCCTTTTCAATCTTTTTGTGAGCTTTGCCAAGCTTCTCATTGGCTTCCTCTAGCCTCTCATGAGATGCATTGAGCTCATCAAAGGCTTTTTTAAGGGCTTCTAGTTCCTTACGCAAGCTTTTGCATTCCCTTCTTTTGATGTCAAAGTGTTCTCTAGCATCTTCTAGCATGTCAATTAATTCATCCTTCGTAGGTTCATCATCATCACTATCACTATCATTTTCATTTTCATTTTCATTTTTATTATCATCATCATGTTCTTCATCACTTTCACCATCACAAGTTTGTATCTTAGTGGCCTTAGCCATGAAGCATGATGAAGAGTCGAAGAGAGAAGGCTTCTCATTGATAGCAATGCTTACTAGAACCTTCTTCTTGGTGGTCTTGTGATCATCACTATCATCATCATCATCACTTGAGGAAGCATCACTATCCCAAGTGACCACATATGAACCACCCTTCTTCTTCTTGAAGGTCATCTTGTCCTTCTTCTCTTTCTTTTCCTTCTTGTCCTTCTTCTTGTTCTTCTTGTTGTCATCATCATTGTCGCTATTGTATGGACATTGAGCAACAAGATGATTTTTGCTTCCACACTTGAAACATCTCCTTGACTCTTCTTTGTTCTTGGATGAAGACTTCTTTCTTCTAGCATGATAGCCCTTCTTCACCATGAACTTGCCAAATCTCTTGACAAAGAGAGCCATCTTCTCATCATCATCATCATCCCATGAATCATCTTCTTCACTTGATGTTTCTTGCTTGGCTTTGCCCTTGGATGATGTGGCCTTGAATGCCACGCTCTTCTTCTTGCCATCCTTCTTCTCATCTTTCTTCTCCCTCTTTTCTTCATTCTCATCATCATCTCTATATGTATCATCGGTCATTATGTCTTCCAACACTTGGTTTGGTGTCATGGTGTCCAAACCACTCCTCACTAGAATAGTGACCAATGTATCAAATCTTGAAGGTAAGCATCTCAAGAACTTGTGGGAGAAGTCCTTGTCCTTCACCTCTTCTCCAAGTGCTTTGAGATCATTGACAAGCACTTGAAGCCTATGGAACATCTTCGGCACACTCTCATCCTCCTTTATCTTGAAGCTTGCAAACTTTTCTTTGAGAATGTATGCCTTTGCACCCTTCATGGCTTGAGTGCCCTCAAATGATTCTTCCAACTTCTTCCAAGCCTCATGAGCCATCTCAATATTCTTGATTTGCTCAAATGTTCTCTCATCAATTGCATCATGAATAGCACTTAGAGTAATGTCATTATTTTGGAGAAGCATTTCTTCTGCCGCGGTGGGATTCTCTAGATCTTCAATCTCAATTTTGGTTTCTACCACCTTCCACACCTTTCTATTGATTGACTTGATATGTGTGGTCATCTTTGACTTCCAATAAGGATAATTTGTGCCATCAAATTGGGGTGGCTTCTTTGTGTTGTTGATTTGAGCCAATTTTACACCGAAGGTTGTTAAGCCTCAAATCACGGTGACCTCGGCTCCGATACCACTTGAAAGATCCTAATGGCTAGAGGGGGGTGAATAGCCTAATAAAATTTTTACAACAACACTTAACAAAAGGATTAGACAATTATGAGGCAAAGCGAGTTTTACGCTAGCCTACTCAAAATGCAAGCCACCTACCACAATTCTAGTTTAGGTAGAATCTATTCACACAATAGCTATGACACTACTCTATGTTAGTGTGCTCTCAAAGGCTAACTAAAAAGCCACACCAACCAAGCAAGCAAGCTCTCACAACTAACTACACTAAAGAGCTTGACAACTAGTTTGCGGTAATGTAAAGAGAGTGATCAAGAAAGTTATACCGCCGTGTAGATGAAGGAACCAATCAATCATAAGGATGATTAACAATGAAGACCAATTACCTCGGAATCAATGATGAACACAATGATTTTTTACCGAGGTTTACTTGCTTGCCGGCAAGCTAGTCCTCGTTGTGGCGATTCACTCACTTGGAGGTTCACGCACTAATTGGCTTTGAAAGCTTCTAGGCCCCTAGTTGGGTTTCGATGATTAATGACAATACAAGATTACTATGACTAATGTGTGTTTTGCAGAGGCAATTAAGTTAAGTCATGGTAATGAAGATCGATTGGGCAATCAAAGTTGTCATGCCCCCTCAATGGAAATCGTTTCAGTTTTTAAAGGATGGACGACAAGGTTAAGGATGACTAGTTCTAAGTGTCGATTGGAGTTAGAGAGACACTTAGAGTAGTTTAGGACTTTGTTTTTCCTTTGGCCGTACTATTAAGGGGGGTATGGATGGGTAGCTTGACCTAGTTGAGTCTAGTGAGTTAGGTGTGGTGCACACTTGTCAAAACTAGCTCTAGGTAGCCCCTATGAATGCCTAAGATCCTTTGGAGCAAACTTCATTTACATATGTTCGGAAGTTGGAAGTGAATGGAGGGTCAAACACTGACCGGACGCTGGCCCCGGTGTCACCGGGGGTCATGAGGTCAGTCCAGATTCATTTGATCAACGTCTGCGTTGGTTGTGACCAACCGAACGCTGGAAAATCAAGTGGCCCGGACGGCTGAAAGGCGGCGTTCGACGACTCGAAAGGTTCCATGAAGGGAATCTGCGACCGGGACGTGTCCGTCGAGATCTTAACCGGACCACGAGGGTTCAGCGTCCGGTCGAGTCCAAGAAGGTTCCATAAGGGTTTTATGCGACGACGACGGACGCGTCCGTCGGTCTTAACCGGACCACCCCGGTCCGGTCAATACATTTTTTGGTTAGTTCATGGGTTGAACTGACCGAGCATCCGGTCACCCATGAAACTCATAACGGTTCGTTTTTCAGTCATGCCTTATAAATAGAAGCTCCACTCGTGTGTGGAGTTGCTTTTGCTCATTCAACAAATGAGAAACACGTTTGTGAGTGCCAAGAAGAGCAAGGTCCTAGTGAGGTGATTGAGATTTGAGAATCCAAGAGAGTAGCCTCATTAGTGAATCAAGAGTAGTCAAGTGTGCATCCACTTTCTCATTAGGCTTTGCGTGGTCAAGTGAGAGTTCGTGCTTGTTACTCTTGGTGATCGCCATCACCTAGACGGCTTGGTGGTGATTGGGAGCTTGGTGATCACCCTGGCTGAGCTTGTGGGTGACCCAACTCAAGTTGTGGCGGCTTTGGGTGATTCACATGACGGAGAGTGTCAAGAATCAACCCAGAGAGCACTTGATCCTTGCGTGGATCAAGGGGGAGCTACACCCTTGCGCGGGTGCTCCAACGAGGACTAGTGGGGAGTGGCGACTCTCTGATACCTCGGCAAAACATCGCCGCGTTCCTTCCTCTCTCCATTTACTTTGAGCATTTACTTTAAGTATTTACTTTGAGCAATTCAATACTTGTCTTTACATTCATAGAATTGTTATGCTAGAGTAAGTTCGAAACATAGGTTGCAAGCCTTTTGTGCGTTAATTTGATAGAAACACTTTTCTAGGCACAAGGGGTTAATTAGGCTATCCATAGGATTTGATTATTGCAAGAGAATTTAAAATTAGCCCAATTCACCCCCCCTCTTGGGCATATTGATCCTTTCAGGCTTCACACGCCAAACCCTCAATAGGGTGTCGCACAACCAACACAAGATGAGGATCACATAAGCCACGAGCAATCCACTAGAGTACCTTTTGGCACTCCACCGGGGAAAGGTCAAGAACCCCTCACAATCACCACGATCGGAGCTGGAGACAATCACCACCCTCCGCTCAACGATCCATGCTGCTCTAAGCCGTCTAGGTGGCGGCAACCACCAAGAGTAACAAGCGAATCCCGCAGCGAAACATGAACACAAAGTGCCTCTAGATGCAAACACTCAAGCAATGCACTTGGATTCTCTCCCAATCTCACAAAGATGATGAATCAATGATGGAGATGAGTGGGAGGGCTTTGGCTAAGCTCACAAGGTTAATATGTCAATGCAAATGGCCAAGAGAGTGAGCTTGAGCTGGCCATGGGGTTTAAATAGAAGCCCCCATGAAATAGAGCCGTTGGGCTCCTCACTGCACTGAACACGGGCCGACCGGACGCTCCGGTCATATTGACCGGATGCTGGACCTCAGCGTCCGGTCGTGCGATGTGCGCCACGTGTTATCGGCTTCAAACGTCGATCGCCTGATCTCAACGGTCAAGAGATCACCAGACGCGTCAGTTAGAAAGTGGCCGGACGCTGGAGCTCAGCGTCCGGTCGTTTCCAGTAAGGTTCCAAACATGAATTCTCACGATCGGACGCGTCCGGTCATGCCCGACCGGACTCACCAAGCGTCCGGTCACACAACATCTCCTCTGTGTGCCCCACGTCAGCGTACGTCAAAACTGACCGGACGCACCCTTCCAACGTCCGGTAGCAGAGCGACCCAGCGTCCGATCGTTTGACCGACGCCAGCATCTTCGCTATTACACCTAACCGGACGCGCCGGTCCAACCGAGGCCAACGTCCGGTCACTCCCAGCGACCTCCGTCTTTTCTGTTTAGGGCATCGATGGCACCGTCGGACTGTCCGCACTCTACGGGCGGACACTCCGCCGGTGGAGTTTCTTACCCTTGCACCCAAACTTCACCACCCTTGATCAAATGTGCCAACCACCAAGTGTATCACCTTGTGCACATGTGTTAGCATATTTTCACAAACATTTTTATGGGTGTTAGCATTCCACTAGATCCTAAATGCATATGCAATGAGTTAGAGTATCTAGTGGCACTTTGATAACCGCATTCCGATACGAGTTTCACCCCTCTTAATAGTACGGCTATCGATCCAAAATGTGATCACACTCACTAAGTATCTTGATCACCAAAACAATATGGCTTCTATAATTTATACCTTTGCCTTGAGCCTTTTGTTTTTCTCTTACTTCTTTTCAAGTCTGAGCACTTAATCATCACCATGGCATCACCATCAACATGTTATGATCTTCATTTGCTTCACCACTTGGAGTGTGCTACCTATATCATGATCACTTGATAAACTAGGTTAGCACTTAGGGTTTCATCAATTCACCAAAACCAAACTAGAGCATTCAGCCGCCCCTCTGGCCGCCGTCGCCGCCCTGTCTGCCGTGCGGTGGCGGCGGCCCTCGGCGTGCTGCTCAAAAAGGCAGCTGTCATGCCTTCCTCTCCACCCCTCCTCTTCCTCTCCTCCCGCTCACCTCCCCGACCACCTCCCCAGCCGGCTACGGTCCTTGGCCAGCGCGCTACGAGGGCGGCGAATCTATCATCCTGGGCACCGGATCTGGCTTTGGCTGCGGCGTCAGGCGGCTCTGAGGTGGCAGCGCCCCCTAGCTAGTGGCCCGGATCTGGCTAAGGCCTGGCCATGGCGGGCTGGTGGCCGTGCCCCCAGGTTGGAGGCGACCGGATCTGGCGGCCGGGTGGCCACATCCCGCGCTCGCTCTTGGCTAGAGGCTATGGTGGCGGCGGTCTACCGAGCCGGCGCGCATGCGGCCCCTGGATTCGCGCCTCCGGGGCTGCGGCTGGCCTTTGGCGGCCAAGGCCAGTGCGCCCGCGGCGGCAAGTGGACCAGCTGCCTCGCGTTCACAGTGGCCGGTGGCCGGAACTACGGCCATGGCCTGGGGCAGTCGTGGTCTAGGCCCAGCACCTACTCGTCCATGGCACGGTCTGCCGGTTCTACGTGGCGCCCCTGCGACGGCAGCCGTCTGGCTACCTCTATTGTTGGAGCTGCCCCAGCAACGGAATCGGCGACCCTACTACTGGTCTTGGGCGCCTATGGGATCTACATGGAGTTCTCGGAGAAAGCTCAGCTTGACTTTGGCCGAGCCGATAACGGGGACGTCTTGGGCGCCACAAACCTCCTTGGAGGTGTCGTTGATGAACCCATGCTCTCCGCCGGCGGCGTCGGATTCTAGGCATAAGCCCCGCCTTACATGTTGTATGGCCAGCGGCAATGGCGTCCACGGTTTTACCCTTGGGCATCACCCTCTTCCTAAAGGCGTTGCTGAAGAATCTGTTGCTTGGCCCCGTGTGGTCGCCGGCTTCCGTGGCTCCTTCTGTCGGTTTCTGGTGGAGTTCCTCGTTGCGCCTGTCTACACCTATGCTCTGCTCGTGATGATTTGTCCTGCAGCAATTGACCTTGCCATTGTCGCTAGGCTTTCATAGCGGATGCTTTGCCGCTATTGGTCGTTGGCCTCCCTAGCAGATGCTTTGCTATAGAGTGTGTCATGGCCGTTCCCCTGCGGATGCTTTGCCACAGTGGGCGTCTTCTTCATTGGTGGATGCTTTGCCGCCGTTGCTGCTGGTTGCTCGCCTCTCTTCGCTGGTTGGATACTTTGCCACCAGGGTATTGCCTAGTTTGTAGGCAACCATTGCATTGTTGTATCCTATCTTGCAGGCACAGTTGGTAGGTTTTAGGTGTTGAGGGCTCTTTCCTTCTTTTATTCGGCATGTTCGCTGGTTGGTTTCTGGGCTGATAAGCCCGGCTGGTGCTGATTTGTTGTGAGAGGAAAACACTGTTGGCTTGCTGATAAGCCTTGGCTGAAACCAACAAGCGAACAGGCTGATTGTATCCTTTGTTATATCCCAGGTCACTAACTACTATCTTGGTGGTTTTCTGATTTGTGCTATGAGAGCTCTCTCGTAGCTGCGTCGTGTAATTCACTCCTCTTAATGAAAAACGGGTTATATTCCTCGATTGAGAAAAAAAATATCTTTATGCATTTAGCAGTGATCACTAGCCACAGACTATGGCCCTAGAATTAGACCATCAAGCTAATAGACATCGCAGGAGTAGTGAACGATCAATGGGTTACTTACATTGAACCAGAAGAAACTGAGACAGCAAAGTCAAATAGTTTGGATCCAAATGGTCCAGCTTTCGTCTTTTCAACCCTTGAATCCTGATTTACTGTAAGCTCAAGCCTCATTAGTTTCTTGGTACCTGACCGTAGAAAGATGGAGAAGTTGAGGTGGGGTCCTCTCTTCTCATGCTCCTAAATTCTCAAAATTGCATCTTGTCAAGCAGGAAACAGGTAAGTAAACTTTGCGATGGTCAAAGAAATGAAAAAAAAAACAGATTTGTTGTGCATATAGGGTGAACATATTATTTCTCCTCTTACAATTACAACACAAAAAGATCTTTTACCTTGTAGCGGCCAACTGCACCTAGCCTACGACGGCCCCTCTCTGCGCTTTGGCTGGGGATGGGAGGGGAGGGGAGCACGGCATGGCGGGGACACAAGGGGGCGTCGCGGGAGGCGCCATGGGGAATGGGGAGCGAGGCAGACGGGACGGCGTGGTGATTCGAGTGGGACACAACAAGGGATGGAGGCATCGCAAGGATTCCAAATGGCATTGCACGGCAGGTTGAATTGAAGAGTAGGCGTGGCGCGTCGTAGAATGAGGCTCGCGAGAGAGGCAGAGTGGGACAAGCGTGGGGATTTTTTTTGAGAGAGAGAGCGTCCAAACGACGGATGCGGGACCGACGCCCGCGGTGCATTAATTCTAAGGGCTTGTTTGGAAGACTAGTTTTAGACCAAATAGCATTGTAAATACATGCTTGTAAGATTATATAGGTTGAATTGAAAAATGTTGTTCGGATAGCCGGTTCACCTACTAAAATTACAGGTGTTTTTTGCAATTAAAGGGCGTACCCAGTGCAGAGAGCTCCCGCTCTGTGCGGGGTCTCGGGAAGGGTGTCAGTGATAAGTCTTACCCTCGCCTGTGCAATACGAAGAGACCACGACTTGAACTCAGGACCTTCCAGCAGGTGATAAGACTCTACTGTTATACCGGGCCCGCCCTTTAATGGCCTCATGAGCAGATAATTTTTTTCCGACAAAAGTCGGGCTCAACCCGTTGCCCCCAGACCCTATGAGCACGTTCTCAGCTCACTGCCGCCAGCTGCGTCATTCTCCTCACGATGCCGACGGACACCACGGTCTTGCCTCCTCCGCCAGCGAGACAACGTCCAGATGTTGTCGCCAAATCCTCGAGCATTGGGCATCACAACCAAGACGCTGATTAAGTGAAAACAACGCCATCCACAAAAGTGATCTTTGCACCCGAAGCCATTCATTGCTGCGCGCATACGGAGATTAGAATCACCGAGAGCCCATCATGTTGTTTCGTTTCACCGCAACATGGTGGGATAAACCACAGGCTTGTCGTAAAAGATCGTAAATTTCTAATGCCCAAGGAATGCATAGCTTTTTAGTCTCTCACAACCTTTTTGCAAAAAGCAGCCAGCCATTAGCATTATTCACTTGTACTTCTTCACGAACTATATTAGCACTGTACTAATCAATCACTTGATTAACGAAATAATAACCAACCGAACAGTCATGCGGATCTCCATACTCATCATCATTTAACCATATCTTTAAATTTAGTGAATCTACGTTGCCCGTCAAGTTCTCACGACGCGGCGCGATTCCTATCCAATCGAGCCGTCCCGGTCTCGGCACCTCTCCGACGCGATTCAAGCCGCTCGTCCGAACCGATCGATCCGAAGCTCCGCCGGATCTCGAGAACCACTCCCCAAGCGTCGTCATCATGCATCCACTCTATCCGCCGCTAAGTGTTATCATGGCCGTCTGACGCCCCGCCGCGCCCATTCACACCCAAGACCTCCATGTTGCAATCAACCCGTCCGGTCTCCATTCATTATTAACACATGGTTCTTTTCCCACGATAGCATCCAACTCCTCCGCATGGCGGAGTCGGGTGCATGGCCAAGAAGCTCTCATTCGATCCTACACTTAATTAGGATTCACGTTTTATTTCTATAATGCAACGAGCTGAGGCGATGTGGAGTCATCAACGATGAACCGATATTTGATGCGTGAATGGTGATTCCTCGTCCGAGTATCCGGTGACCGTCTTGGCGACATCTCGAGTCCTAGCGTGACTTCGTCGGCCATCTGGGTTCGCATGGCATCCTTCATGTGGTTCATCTAAGCGATGAGATGCTCCATGGAAAATTGACCAAACGAGTATTTTACATAGAGTAAAGATTGCACACAACCTATCATGCTATTATAGTGCACAAGATATTTTTCCAAGATCTCAGGTGTATTTAACTGTAATTACTAAGGGCGTGATTAACATGCATGAATAAATTTACAAAGCTACCAAGCAGGCTTTGCAAAACTACATTACGAGTTTACCACCAAAAAAAACAAGACATTCTGGCTTATTATCTACATTTCCCTCAGCATGACGGCGCATTTACCTGTAGTGAGCCATGAAACTTTAAACAGGCATAACTCCCTACTCCAAATACCACCAAATTTTAACCAGCTAGATACATGAATTATCGTGGGCAAACGGATAATCATGGTTTTTGGTTTCTCGTCATTACAATTTTCCAACCTTTGAAAAAAAGAACGCCATTACAATTCACGTTATTGTAATTTATTTGCCATTGACAATTACAAAAGTATCGCTTGTCCTCACTCAATAGTCTTTCCCTTTTCTGTATAGCACCTCTATGAACAAGAAATATGTGAGAGCAAGGCCCAACTTGCTCACTCATACTTCATCCAATACTCATGAAATTTTTTATCTCACATGAGTAGCATGCCACAAAAATTTCAATTCATTTGGAGCCCTAGATCTTTAGTTATGAAAAAGACAAATACAACTAGTTAGAGTGGATATAGATCTACTGCAATTTCTAAGGAAAGTAGGCCCTTATCGGGATTTCATGAGGACTTTAAATCTTCGCTTCTTTTTGACCGCAGGGAGCTTCTTCTCTCTGTCCCTCCGTGTTCTTCCCCTTCTCCCGTCCAGAGATGGGACGAACCCTAGCACTCGATCGAGAGATGGCGTTGTTCAGCAATAAGCGGCGATTGGAGGTGGCCAAGGCAAGACGAAGGTTGGCGGTGGCTGTTGGCTCTGGCTCCGGGTCGTTGACATCGGCTTTGGTAGGAGACAAAACAAGAGGTGCCCCATTCTTCTCCCTTTTCTCGCACACCATTGCCGCTGCGCGTCGCCAGGCTTTGCCCGCGATTAGTAATTTGATCAACTAATTAGACCGTATGATAGAGCTACATGACCCCTTTTTTGTCAAGTCGGGTTTGTCCTATGCCTTTGCCCACAATTTCAGTAATACAAGATGTTCTTCCCTTTGATGAGTGGCATCGACCAATTTAAGGGAGGGCAGCAACATGCTTGCAAGTCTCGGCCATGCCATCCAGAGCCTAGCAACTTTGCTTAAGGGTGCTCCTCCATGCAAACACTCCAAGCTGCACTTTTTAAATAGTCAAACAAAACTAGTTCTAGGGTCAACATGAGTCAACTAGGGCTTAGAAACTTATACAATTTCCATTTCATGAATTCTCCAAAACAACTTTTGTTGCTGCTCCAGTGGATCGCCCAAAGTGTCACCACATTCATTCGGATTAGTAATTTAAACATGCATTTGTATCACAAAACAATCAAAACGGGGATACGGACATGTACAACCCCTCTAGGGTACTACGGCAAGACCTTCTTCAAGTGTCCAAACAACATCAAAGTAAGTCAATTTATTTTGTTTAATTTTGGATGGTGTTCATGAGGCTATGGTTTCATGTGATGCAGGATGACTCAACTACATGTCCTATCATCATGTCCGAGGCGCAGTATGAAGCTTACCTACGCAACCCAGGAGCAAGACCCAATTCCCCCGGTTAAGAAGAAGGTGATCCCATTCAATTCAAGAGATGGTGGACATGGGTCTATGGACCTCGGTTTGGACCTGAAGCAAGATTTGGAGGTAGTGAAGGCAAAACTTGACAAAGGTCTTTGTGATGGATCTATGGGGCCAAGGTGCAAGTACAGTTGTGAAGAAAGACTACGTTATTATTGCAAAGTGTCGGTGTGTGTGTAGCTGTTCATGAGCTATTGGTTGTCTTATGAGCAAAATAATGGAAGTAGCCAGTGTGGTGTCGAATGTAGGATTTGAAAGCGATGCATGTGTTGCTTTTGTTGGTCACCGATGTATGCCAAGAGCTGACATCAAACTAAAACCCAAACTAAAATGTATTCTGTAATAATAGCTGCTTCAGCTTTGTGTGCTTTCAGTTTGAAAATGTCTCAAATGTATTCTGATAGATAGCTTTTTAGTTTGAAAATGTAGGTATGTATGGAAATTCAGATTGAGAGTCCTTCATGATTTGACACATGTATTTCAAAGAAGATAGAAGCATTCTTTGGGATAATTAATAGGACAATAGCATTATTAAAATATATCAATAACTCACAGTAGCATCACTGAGACCATAGCACTTCTGAGAATAGCATTAATTCACAGCTTGTTCAAGTTTTGAAGCACTACATCCAGAAAATGCCCAGCTTACAAGCATTTCAGCATTCCAGTTCACAGTTTAGATGACATCACATGCATCCACAAAATAGGCCATCATAGGCATCTAGTTCGCAGTTCAGTGCCATCACAGGCATCTAAATCACACACAGTTCAGTGCAACAACAGGCATCTACCTTCACAGTTCAATGCCATTATATTACAAAAGGCAAAAGAAAGGTCACAAAATAGCTTGAAATGCACCATCAGATTCACTGTCCATCAGAAAACAGGTCCTTCAGGTTCCTGACAACCTTTGCTGGAGGAGCAGCTGCATCCTTCTTTTGCTTCTTCTTCAAGGTTTTTTTTGTTCTTAGGAGTTTTCTTCTTCGCTGTCTTCTTTTTCTTCCCCTTGGATGGTCCAGCATCATCACCTGCGTACTCTGTTCACTTCCTGTACATGCAATTTTTCAGTAAATAATAGTGAATAATTGAAAGTACAGATAACAGAAAATAATTGAAACTAAAGTTAACCTTTTCCCCTTCTTTGTAGCAGTTTCACCATCTTCTCCAACCATGTCAAGCTTGCATGTCTTCGCGAAGTGTCCAAAACCTCCACACCGTTTGCATCGCACTTTCTTTTTGTTTGCATTTTTCTCTAGACAACCCATTTGCCTTTGCACCTTTGGCTGACCTGGTGCTCTTCCCAGCAAAGGTGGGTAAACCTTGAACCCAAGATTAACTTCTAGCCACTGGGACCTATCCGTCATTGGTTCAACTCTTCCTTCATAGGCTGCTCTGAACCTAGCAACCGAGTAATACTCATGCACAAAGTCAGCTATCTGCATACCTCTGTTGGACAGTATCCATGCCAAGGCATGTTTGCATAGCTTGCCAGTTATCTGTTATTCCCTGCATGAGCAATTTTGATTTTTCAGATCCACCGTATGCCTCCTCTGGTTATTCCATTCATCAAGCAGTGTGACCTCTGCAAAATCCTCATCACTAACTTTCACCTTGACAACCTTTAGATTGTTGCTAATAAGATTCAAATCCTTCATAACACTTGGTAGGATCCCTTCTTGCCATTGCTGTCCAAGCTTCTTTCTAATGTACCTTTTCTCCATTATCAGCTCTCTTATCCTGTCAACTAACTCATGGAGATGAAGGCCTTTCAAGTGCTTGATCTGAGCATTGAAACTCTCAGACACATTATTAGTTAAATAGTCACATTTGTTGTCCTCAGCAAAGCCACATCTGTACCATATCCTACCATGATGCTCTTGAAGGTAGTCAATTGCCTCTGGAGCATACACAAAAATTTTCTTCATGTTCCACCTAAACATATAATCTGTATAGCTCCTAGCTGCAGGGTACAGATGATCAGTGAAAACATCCCCTGAGTAGTGTTTCATAAAGTTGTTGTACATGTGTCTCATGCACTCCCTGTTTTCAGCTTGTGGGAAAACAGTCCCTACAGCTTTCTCTAATCCTTTACAGGCATCTGAACATAATACTAGTCCTGGTGGATCTCCTATAACTTTGTGCAAATTCTCTAGGAACCACGTCCAGTTGTCCTTAGTCTCTGAGTCAAAAATGCCATATGCTATATGGTACAACCAGTTATGCCCATCAACACCTGTTGCTGAAGCCAACTGTCCAGTATACTTTCCATGTAGAAAAGATGCATCTACTCCTATGAAGGGTCTACAACCAGCTAGGAATCCATCAATGCATGGCTTCAAAGCAACAAAAACCCTCTTAAACCTATTCTTGTCACCAATCTTCTCTAACTCTATCTATACATGACTTCTAGGTGAAGTTTGTTCAAGTTGAGCAGACCAATTGAAAAGAAGTTGGAAGCTTTCCTCATACTTACCATGAATTTGATCCAAGGCAACCTTCAATCCAGACCACGCTTTTGAGTACTTCAGCTTTATTCCAAAGTCACCCTCCAATTTGTCTCTTGCATCCTTTGCTCCCTTAGTTGGATTCTTCTTAACCCAATCTCCAAGCATATCAGCACACCAGCCCTGAGAAGCTATTTTTCTTCTTTAAGCTTGGTGGTAGGACAATTATGCTCTGCAGGAAGGACTTTGATCTACAGAAAGGTAGATAAACATATAAATGCATTTGCAAATATGTACATGATTAAAAAAGAATAGAACAACTAAAAAGATCTAGAAAAATGTACCTTTATAGTTTTTTTATCAAATATAGTGGAAGCATGTATTCTCCAAGGGCATCCCTCAGCAGCACACCTTGCTATAAATCTTGACTTGTCTGATTTGTAACCAACAGCAAAGACAAACCCAGTCTTCACAGCATAGTGTCTTATTGCTTTCCTGAATGCAATGATATCAGTAAACAACTACCCCTCCACTATTTTTGGGTTCTCAGGATCTTGTAGTACATGAACCTCCAGAGGGTCAGCATCATCCACCTCTGCCTCAACATGGACAAACTCATCAGATGGCTCAACATTGTGAGTTGTATCAGTAGTAGCATAAGTGTTAGCACTGTCAGATGACTTTGCAAACTGAGGAGCAGGTGGCACTGTATAATACATGCCCTCATCATCAACACCAACATATTCTTCAGCATTATCAAACATATCAGACTCCCTATCTGGCTCTATGTCAGCAGCTGCCTCTGGATTCTCAGGAGCAGCACTATTGGGTTCTTTAGGCATGTTAGCAGCTGCCTCTACTTGTCTATCAGGATCTCTATGTGCCTCTAATTGAACATTTGCATCATCAGCAGGAACCACACAGAGAGGCTCCAGTGCGTCAAATTCATCTTCCACACAAATTGCTCTATCGAAAACACCTACTACAACCTGGCAACTCATCTCCTCCTTGTACATTTCAAACAAATCAAGCATCTGTATCTCATTAACTAATCTGGCATCCTCATTCAATCTTTTGTCAAAGAACCAAACTGTTGGTGTCTGGTTACTACTCAGATTCAATTCAGTTGCCAGAAATTTCAGCAACAAGTCAAGTGTCATGGACCCATACTCCACATTCCACTTAAATGTATGGCCTTTTGTGTATGATTTCCTACCAGCCGTGTCTTTGGACGCAAATCCTTCCACTTTAAACTCTACCGAAAACATGCCATCCCTACGATGCAGTAAATCGAACCCCAAATCAAAGTGTATACATGCACGATACATCGATGCCACCACACAAATCAAGCCTAATCCCATACTGTGATGACCACAACAAGGCAAAGCAGGAGGAAAGGGTACCTGGTGGCGGTGTTCTCCATCGCAGCCGCACCAGCGTGCGGCGTGCCCAAATCCGCTGACGCCATCAGGCCGCCTCCATCGCCCCCACCGGACGCACGCTGGTTAGGATTTGTCGTCGTCGCCTCCAGTCGCAAGCTGACGCCTCAGTCGTCGTCGACGCCTCCAAATTGTCACCGCCAGAACGTGGTTAGGGTTCGTTGGACAGAAGAACTGGAGTAGAGAGAAGAAATGAACGCCAGCTTCAATCCTCAGTGCCTTATCCACTTAACCAGAGGCAATACGAGGCAGTACAGAAATACGACGCCTGCAAGTGGGCCCAGGTACGTTCCAGCGTAGAAAAGGACAAGGGTGAGCGACAAGCAGAATTGTGATGGCAAATTTACAATAACGTGAATTGTAATGGCGTTTTTGAAAGGTTGGAAAATTGTAATGGCGAGAAAAAAAACCCGATAACAAACGCTCGGCTTGTCGCCTTCAGTGCCGTGCCGCCACTAATCAGTCAATCACCTCTTACCCCGCCGGCACCGGCCCCCAAAACGATGGCCGCCGCGGCGGCGGCAGCGGCGGGCGCGGCTTCTTCCATCCTCTCCTCCGCGCCCCCGCGCCGCCTCCCCTTCCCTCCAGCCCACATCCGCAAACCCCTCGCCGCGGCCGCGGCCAAGGCCCTCACTCTGCCACCGCAGAAACTCCTCCGTCTCCCGTGCCCGCCCGCTCCATCCGCCCCCGCCTCGCCGCCTCCACCCGAGGGGGCCGAGAAGCCGGACCCCGTCAAGCTCGCTTTCGCCCGCGCCGCCGCGTACAAGAAGGAGAGGGACAGCCCGAGCCCGGCCCCGGCGCCGGTCCCGCCTCCCACGCCGCCGCCACAATCTCCACCACCGTCGCTGCCACAGGCTTCGGTAGTTGAGCCCGGCAGTAAGGAGGCCTTCAAGCGGGCGTTGGAGTACAGAAACGGCAACGGGGCCGGAGCGGGCGCGGCTGGTGGTGGTGACTCCCCGCTGCTGGGAGGCTCGCCGGATTTTGGTGAGTTGATTAAATCCCACGAATTGAACTGAAGAATGGCTAGGATAGATGGTATCTGGTATGCACGGGAATGCTCTCATGTCCCTGTTTCAGTTATGTTATTAATGCTCATGACTACTACAATAGCATTTCCAATAAAAATTGAATTGGATTTGGACCCAGTGTGGTCAATTGGAAATGATTTTAGTAGTGGTATTTTGATCCTATTCATTAATGCCATATATTTTTATTTGTACTGTTCATGATTTCTTAGGTCAGAATGCCTTACTTAGTGAAGAAGTCTCGTTTGGCAAGAAAGGAGGGTACGAGTTTGATGAGAAGGATTTCTTGGGTCTCGACTTTTTTGAGAAAAAACGTTCTAAAGGTCTACCACCTGGGCTGGCTCCAGCCTTTGAGCCTTTACGAGATGACGATTTTCCTGAGGTGGAGATAATAGTTGGAGACCCTAGCAAATTCGAGAAGTCTCCTCGCCCAACAGAAATCCAACCGGTAGACGACACAGAGGCAGAGGAAACATCTCAATCATCAACTACTAAACCAAATGAATCTGACAAGGTAGCACCCCCTTCAACTGTTCTTGAGCCAGAAGAAGATGAAGATGTTTATAGACCCACGGTTAGATCATGGGGGATGTTTCCAAGGCCCCAAAATATTTCAAAGGCGGTAAGATATACTTGTAACATCTCAATGCTGTATTTGTATCTTTCTTTTACTTTCATTTCAAATACCAAAAAAAAAATCTAGCATGCGCGAGCTGAACTGTAATGTTGAATTATGATCGAAGAATAACAACAACATAACAATAACAAACACAAATTGATTTCAATTTCAGAATGAAGTTGTACAAGGTATATTCATTTCAATTATTTCCGAAGCTAATTGCAACTTTAGTGGAGAAATTTTGATCATCTAGTAATGCTACATGGTTCATCAGCCATTGTCCAAGAATCATTTTCAGGATCAGAAATACTAGGTAGACTGGATTGACATGGATAGTCAGTCTTTCAAAGATTGCTAAGCAACATTTTACAGAACCACTTTTAAATTGTTCTTAGTATAGCAAATGGTTTAGTCAGTTTGTTGGCTGTTTCGTGTTTTGAGTTTAGACCAAGTTAACCTTTTGTAGCTTGGGTTTGTAGTGGCATGGAGTTTGTTAGGTGGTTTTTAGTCGTTTGAAGTTGTATCGTGGTTTTTTTTGGCCCAGTTTCCACTCAAAAAACTGGGTCGGCACTTGCCTTTCTGTTTTTTTCTTCTAATAAAATCTGCGGCAAAGCTTTTGTTGTCCTTTCTAAAAAAAACGAACCATTTTTAAAATTGTCTCTTTTGCTATATAACATTTTATCTTGTTTTGTTGATACGCTAAGAGATGACATCTGACATAAACTTAAAAATCATTCCATGATATCTTGCCTTTTTCCCCTTTCTTTGGTTTCAGGTTAGCTGATATTGATATACGGCACGTTTGTAAACTGTTGCCATTCTATGATATATGTCATTGATTCTTGATGAAGTTTGATTACAGTGTGATATGCTTTGTGGTATTGCTGTGTTTCCCTGGTTCTGATTTGCCATTACCTTTCCTTCTAGTATGGCGGTGGAAGAAATATACGCCTTGGTGGAGAGACTCTAAGTGCAGAAGAAAAGGCAGCCAAGGATAAGCGCACCAAAGAGCTAATAGCTGCATATAGGAATCGACAAAACATAGTAATCGATGCAAAGACAAAAGCAGAGTGCATCGAGGTACTGATTGAAACATTACCACTTAAGTTGAAACTCCAGTGATTTAGCTCGACCTTTTTTATCCCTTTAATGATTGCACTTTTATGGGACTTCTATGTCATGTGTGGGAGTAATCTTGAAATTTTATTTTATTCAATGTTTATACTGTGTCAGTTATTTTGCGTGATAGCTTTATTTATTGTTCAGGACAATTTGTTCCTATTTCATTTTGTTTTGAATATTTGACCTTGTTATCAACAAGACTCAACTTTTATTACGTCTATTGAACTGTGAGGGTACTGGTAGATTGCTTGAACCTTTTATTGTTTTGTTACTTGACAACATGTGAACATCAATCATAGGAATGCATGCTATACATTGTTGGGAAGAATCAGAAATTCAGAATCAACAGAGAGTGAATGTAAGCATAAGCTGAAAAGTAAACATAAATGGTTCAAGTGCAGATCATCATAGATGAGAGTGCCATATTCTGAGCATACTAGAAAAACTGTATGTTTTTGTGATTATGTATGTGATAATTCCAGTATGATTTTACATCTGCACACTTATGAACTTTTAGATGTTTCATGTGCTTATATGCATTGTTCGCTCATGAACTTGGACACAATGAGAAGCAATTTGTTGTTAGCGTTGGAATGTTTTGCAGTGGGACTCTTGCCTGAAATCAGAGAGGGGACACAATAAGAGGGCTAGTAGGTTATACTTGACATATAAGTAGTAAAATTAACTGACGTTTAGTAAAAAAGAAAGAGAATAAGAGCCTGTCGCCCACCTTGATCTAGAGAACGTCCACAATTGTTTGTAAGGATCATGTTTTTTCTTTACCACATTTAGGCTCCATTTGCAACTCATCAATAATTTCTGATTACCATGGAAATTGGACTGTTTTGGTGAAATTCCAGCATTTCAAACAGGCTGCGAGTTTTGAATTTGGTTGCCAGCATATATAAAGTTACTTGTGTAGTATATAAAATGTGTATTAAATGCCAGTGTCAGCTTAATTTACACTTATGTTCCCCTTCTGTTTGTTGAACCTTGTCCCCTTTTTCTGTGCCTAGTATTTTTGTAACATCTTGGACTTTTGCAGTTTTCATCTTTGCTTTAATGCACATGTCTTTGGTATGTATTTGTAAAATTGTCATATGGAAGGCCTTGAGGGAAGGTGATGAGATGATGAATACTGGAAGGCTTAAACAAGCATTGCCTTATTATGAAAAAGTGATGGACGCTGTGGACTTTAAGGTATTACTATGTTACATGTACAAGAAAAGTTATTGAATCTATTGGGTTGATGTACATAGTATATCTGTGGTTGAATCATTTGTGAATTGTTGGTTTCTGGTGAGAATATGAACTTTCAACAAGGATGGTATGATGACTGAGGGACTTGATCCTATATAAATGTCTCTATATTTTGGCCGGGTGAAACATTATGTAAACCTGGAGGCATTTTTTTAGGAACCTAGATGGTGATGAGATGTGTTTGAGCCAGCTGTGGTGTTTTTTTTTCCTGAACTGTAACAGACTATAAAGGTCCTGAATGCAGTGCTGATAGACTGGGGTTTCCTCTGGAACTCTAGAAAATGAACTTTTCAATGGAACCCTTTTGTTGATGAGAAGTTTAGTACTTAATCGTTGAATCTTTAATTAGACATACTTTCATGCTGTTAGAATATTTCTTAATAAACATAGTAGGGATAAAAACTGCACTCCCACGTGATAATTTATGAACTCTGTCTTCGGCAACTTCCTAAACTCAGGAAGCCCTATTCTCTATCACCCACCAACTCCTTTAGGAAGATCTGTTGAGCCACCTTTGGTTCTGTGATTCTCCTTTCAACTACTTTCCATTGTAGCACGGGAACAATATCATAGCAAATGAACTTAGCTTTACAGTACAGCAATCAACTAATTGCTTTGGATATGGAGCTCCTAATTTTGTAATGTAGCTAAACAGTGAAACATGACCTGTTTGCTATGCTAAGACTCTGAAAGATCAAAAGAATTCAACATTTATTACGCATCTATAGTGCAGCGATGTATAAACAGTATGCAATATAATGGTTGTCCTATTAGATGCTTCAGCTAATATGACGAATTTCAGCTCTTTTCTTTCTCATGTTATATGTGCCTTCGAGTTTGCATATGTTCATGCTTTGCCATTTTTAAATTGCTGTGCCCTTCTCAGTTCCCTACTATATATTTGTTTACTCATTAAGTTAAGTGCAGACTGAACTTCATGGAAAGGCTGCTCTGCAATGGTCCATCTGTCTCGATTCACTCTGCAGGTAGTACCCGTAATTTTCTGCATCACTATATTCGTCGAGTTTTATCTTTTTCCTCCTCAGATGCAAAAATGTCCATATGGTTATTTCTAAGCAATGGATCGGTATGCAGTTTATGATATTCATACAGTATATTCTTTTAGCTAAATTGCAGTTTCATCGGGAGTAACATCAGCACTGTTAGTCTGTTAAACTGGTCTGTTCCTAGTTTGGAATATTAACTTGGTGGGTTTGGCAATCTGAGATTTCCTCCATGTTGCATATATGTATATCGTGAATACCTTTCATTTGCAGGTCCAAGGAAGCAATGAGCATGTACAGCAAACTTAAAAACCACCCGAATGTTGAGATCAGAAAGAAAGCAAACATGTTTGTGTTCAGCTTTCAGGTGAGTGTCGGGACCTAAAGTTTATCTTTGGAATATATATTCTCATCCTTCCTTGGTAACTTGACTGACGTCTTTCTCTTTTCTCCTGACCATCTGAAGGCAATGGATTTCATGAAGGTGAGCAGCATTCCAGTGCCCAAAAGCACAGGCTACGAGACGTACTTCACCAAATTTGGCAGCCAGAAGAATTACTACGCGAGCTTAGACGAGCCAGAGGTGGGGATCGGCCAGATCATCCCGTACATGATCTTTCTTGTCTCGCCGATATTTATAGTTGCTTTTGTTGCACTGAGAAAATCCTTTCAGTTATGAACAGAAATCTCGGACGAGTCGCTGAGGTTTGAATACCATTACCAGATAGGAGCATATAGCTTGGTAAATAGAAGTTTATTTTGGTAAAGCTTTTTTTTTGTTTTTATTCAAAGAAGAGAAAAACCTTTTTGTATAGCTGATGAGTATGCGTGCGTTCATTCACCTTTGGTCGTTCTTAGAACAAAAAATCTATAGCTACCTTTTGGAACTGGCAGAAGCCCAAAAGCCTGCTTGGCGGCCCAAATTACGGGCATTCCGGTCCGGTTTCTGAGGTTGCTTTCCCTGGAGTTGGTGCTTTGCAAGTTTGAGTACCATGTACAGCACGGGAACAATTTTCTCATCAACTTGACATTCGACCTTAACCTTTTGTGAGATGTGCTCCTTGTTCGCTTATTCCTTACATCTCCCTCTTGAACTTTCGGCGGTTTGGTGGTCTACTACCCCTCTACACACGGCGGGGCCAAAGACGTGTATGCAAAAGTTGACGGCAAGGGCTCAGCATTTGCCCAAGTCTGAGCATCTGAACCCAGAAACTTACCGGGTCATACTGGTCCACATTTCACCGCGGCATTTGGATGACTTGCCTGGCTTATGCACCGTACTTTTCCTACAAAAGAATATTATTTTTCTCTCACAACAAATCATCGAACAGTATTTTTCAATCTGGTTTTGCATCAAAGCAAATAGGGCTCTCTCTCTCACACACACCGGACTCTCTCTCCCACGTCTCTCACGAGCACTGCCCCCAGCTTTGCTTTGCCATCGTACGCCTCACGCAACCCTTTTTTCTTTCTCCGTGGGCTGTTGCCGAAGATAATCGCAGCCGCGCTCTCACGTTTTTGCTCCGGGACCGCGACCCTTTTCAGGTATGGAGCTGGTCCATAAAGCGTATACCGATACCGCCGCCCGCCGATGATTCGCCCCGCCGTCTTGGGTGGCAGTGGCCCTTTTTTTTCCCTCGGCGTCGGCCTTCCAGAAACACGCGGCAGTGGCGGACCACAGGCGGGCGGGGTCATTCCCCCACCGACCAAACGCGAAAATGCGCACGCATTCTTCATCGGGGAATTTTTGTCTGCCGTAAAAAAAATCACAATATCTTGGTTTGGAAAAGTTCAGTGGTCTTCAGTGTCACTACTCTAACTTTTTTGTGTCTTCCATACCACTGTCGTCAGTTTGGGCTCTAACGCCGTCAAACTGCAGGTGTGAAAAGTCAAAAATACCCTTATGTTTAAATATGTCATTAAATTTTTTAGCATCTTAACGACTTCAAATGGAAAAACTCAAAACTAGAAAGTTATAGATCTCGTCGAGATCTATAATTTTTATATAAATTTATTTTCATTTAATTTCACAAAAAAAGATATGATTTTTGTGGAATTAAATCATATTTTTTGTGGAATTAAATGAAGATAATTTTTATATGAAAATTATAGATCTCGACGAGATCTACAACTTTCTAGTTTTAAGTTTTTTCATTTAAAGTTAAAGTCGTTAAGATGCTAAAAAAATTAATAACATATTTAAATATAAGGGATATTTTCGACTTTTCATTTCTGTAGTCTGAGGACGTTAGGCCTAAACTAACCGTAGTGGCACGAAGGGCATTACAAAAAAAAATTTAATGGTATTCCCCCTTCTTCGTCGCCGGCGCCGCAGGCAGGTGCCAACTTTCTCCGCA
Source organism: Miscanthus lutarioriparius (assembly GCA_904845875.1). Lineage (NCBI taxonomy): Eukaryota > Viridiplantae > Streptophyta > Magnoliopsida > Poales > Poaceae > Miscanthus > Miscanthus lutarioriparius. The sequence goes on along the minus strand of CAJGYO010000017.1, from coordinate 32,050,314 downwards.
GACCCATCCCCGTCCGCCCGTCCTTGATGGTTGCCTCTCTGCCCATGGCTGGACGGACAACTGGCAGAATCGATAGCGATGGGGATGGAATGGAGCGGCCGCGCGCTGGTCGTTTTTGGGCCGGACCACACGTCCCTTTCGGCCCCCAGGCAGCTCTCTCGCTTTCCAGCCGACCACAGGCTGTGCTGGCCCGCGCGGCCGCCCCGGCCCTCCAAGAACCGCTCGTTTTCTCCTCTCCCCAGTGCAATTGCCATCGCTCGCCCCACGCCACGGGCCGTGCTGACTCAGCGGCGGCAGGCAGCCAAATCAAGGCGAGTTGCCGTTGCCGTGTCCCAGCATCATCGCCTTTCCACCGTCCCCTTCTCGGCTTCTCCGCCTCTCTTTCTTTCTGTAGCCTTTCTACCTTCCGCTGCATGCCCGTCCTCCTGCCGATACTTCACTTGTAAGAATGCCCGTACGTATGGTCGCATTTGCGTAGAGTTGAGTATATTCGCACAGCGGCACAGGCCTGGTTCGGTCAAAGCTGTTGCGAGCCTTCGACTCCAAAGGCAAAGAGCACGACCATGTGCTATGCGTGTACCACGGGGGGCGCTCTTGTTGAGGGCAGGGCAGCAGCCGGTGGTGGCCTCAAAAGTCAGTGGGATTTGTAAGGACGACGGTGGGCAAAGGCGACTGGTACGTGCGTGGGCGTCCGTCGTCCGTCGCCCGTCTCTTGGCTTCAAGGCACGCCGCGTGAGCTGAAACCATGCATCGTCGCCCTTACTCTGTCCTTACGTCTCCGGTCCGTGGCCGTGCGTGCCTGCTCCTCATCAGCCCTTGTTTGTAGCTCTACTAGGGCCCGTACAAATAGTAGTACTAGTACTAGTTAACAGAAAGGAAGTGTTAGGTGTTTAATGTGCATGTGCCATACCGTCAAGCGTTTCATCTAGATGTGTTTTCAGTTCAAAAGTTACTTAGTGTGTCGCGTCATCCAGCATTCATGCATATTAAAAGCAATGTAACGGTGGAAGTAACAATCGGCGGTTAAGCTCAGTAGCGGAGCCAAAAGCTTTTAAGAGCCGAGTGATTTTTATTATGCAAAAATATTTAACTAGAAAATACAGTATTCACCATCGTATTCTTTGTCTTGTGTAGAATCAATCTTTTTTTCTTTGTAATTCTTCACATCTGTGATCTCTCATATTTAAAAATCATGCATGATTCAATTTTCTAATCTGCAGGGGTCCTCATGCCTCATTTGATCAGGACTGCAGAGATTAGCGACACCGTACCGGGGATTATTCGCCTAGGCCGTCCAAAAAAACACATATCACAGTTAATATTTTTTTAATTGTTTGTTTAATGGCACGTGAGATCACCATTAATAATTTTTTTCTTCCATGTGTCCGGATTCTTCATTTATTTCTTTAAAGAGATCACATCTTCTTTTTTTTTCCGAATTACAAAGAGATCACAACATCTATGAATTATGATTGTATCATCACAATAGTTTTGTTACATTGCGCCGTATTTGTCTTGCTTCTTTTATGCATATTTTGAACTATTAGTATGGTGTTTGAATATATTATAATTTGGGCAAATTTTCATCTTATTCTTTGAATTTAAGACTTTCAATTCATTTTATCTAGCGTATGATAGCAAATTAGAGTGCAAATTTTACAATTAGTTATCGAATTGGTAAATGGATTTACTAAACTCTATATGAAAACTTTAGGACGGCAATATCATTGAGTCATACCATTTTAAATTTGATTAAATTTACACGGAAGATTATCAATATGTAAAATGTGAAATACTTATTTAGCGTTTATACTTCTTCTACTAGTATATATTTAGTCAACTTTAGATAGTTTGGCTAAGGCCTATCCCTAAACTAGAATGGCATCCTTTGTTTTAGAAACTAGCAGCATGTTCGTTTCGGCTTATTCGTTCGTATCTGGCTTATAATTCACGGCTTGAACAGTATTTTTCTCTCATACCAACCAGCCAGCAATACTTTCCGTCATGGCTTAAGCCAATTCAGCCGAAACGAACCGACCGTAGAATGGCATCCTTTGAAGGTAAAAAGTAGACAAATTGGTCAAACTAAAGTGATAGTAGTAAATGATATATTGTACAACCATGTCAGAAATATGTAGGTGCAGTGATTAGTCCAGATCAGCAGGCATCACCAGGCCTGGGCATCACACATTCACACTTGGCTTGGCCGTAGCAAAGGCAAACCAGTTTGCTGTTAACTGCAGACACTAGCCGTTAGAGTTGGACTCAGACATCACTTTTCTTTTTCTTTCGATGATCGGGACTCAGACAGCACTAGCGGACAGAGTGGCGGAAATCACTGTCACTCGGTCACCAGTGGGTAGGTCAGGACAACAACCGGCACAGAGGGCCCGGCCAGTTGCGCACGGAGTCGCCAATTCCCTGCAGGAAAAGGGCCCCAGGCGCACTCATCTCAACCCACCGTGGCGCTGCTGTAGTAGGAGCAGTATAGCCTGTCTGTCTGTCAGCCAGTGAGACCAGTGGCCTCCGCTGCCGGTGGCGCCAAAAATCCAGGGGTGCGTGCGGGTGGTCTGAACCAACTAGCCGTTGCGCGCCCAGGCCGCGTGTGCGCACTGATTTCCCTGGGGCCTCTGGACGCCCCCCGATTCCCCGTGCAGTGCACGCGCCAGCGCCAGGCACCAACGGAGCGAAGCGAACCACCGCGTGGTCGCCCGTGGTGACTCGGGTCTGCCGCCCGCGGGCGCGGTTCCCCGATTTGCACGCACATTAAAGCCCGAGAGCCCCCTTGTCCCCGGTCGTCGCGACGCCAACGGCTTCCGGCTTGGGTGCGAGCGCGGCGGGAGCACGACGGGATGACGCGGTGCGTCCCGCGGTTTTTGGCGCGCCGGCCGGGGGCGCGGTGCGGTGCCGCGGCCCGTCCGTGGCTCCGTGCGCGTTGGGCGTTAATGCGATCGCCTCTACCCGCCCGCGTTGCACGCTGCTAGAGTATAGGGGTGGTTGGCTGGTTGCTGCTGGGTGGGTTGCTAGCAGAAACGCCTCTGCCGAGGGAGTCCCTCGTTAGCCGAAGCTACCGTTCGATCCATCCGTGTGCTCGCGGTGATGCCCGGGATTCTGTGTTTGTACTGCATTCGTTGGTAACCAAACAAACATAGTAATCTCTACTCTACTCTACTCTGTCGTAGAAAAATTGCTCCATCGGTTTCAACAAGTGCTGTCCGAGTCCCGATCATCAAATCAAAAGAAAAGAAAAAAGGTGATGTGTATGAGTCCAACTCCCCCGACCAGTAATCTCCGTGGCAAATTAAAGCGCGTCCTAAAAAGGATCCTAGTAGTGCCAAGTAAAACATCCTACGTACCCTGCATTAGCTGGGGCCTGGGGCAACAAAATAAACTTCCGTTTGAACATTTTGGCCATTAGTAAAAAGCAAACGATTCTGCACTTGGTAGACCATTATGGTTCTTTCTAGGGGAGCACATCATTGATTTCGCTACTGACCATTACTAGTTGCAAAAAAAAGAGGGGGAGAGAGAGAGAGAGGAGGACGCCATCACTTAACCATGGCACGTTAAAGCTTGGAAGGTTTTCTTGAAACTTTTTGTCACGTCTTGTGTTTACAAGATGGAATTTGGTATTTCATACTTTTCATATATTAATATTAATTTGTTCCGCCATCTTAAAGAAACAAATCTTTTTTGCATCTCTTGAACGTCATCATAAGCAATCAAACTTGAGCATTTGTTCTCACGCAGTGCAAGCTAGCTAAGCTTTGTATGCCACGCAAGCAATCCGCAAGCAATCAAACTTTTTTTTTTGGCCAGGTCGAGTCCACACGCCACGACCACAAGATCGCTGGACAGAGCTGAGGTGAGGTTCGAGAAAAAAATATAAATTAATTACTTGTCAATTGCCATTTGTCATATACGGCTACCGTACCGGAGATGAGATCGGATCGCTACATGTGCGCTGTGTGTGCATCACACCACACGTCAGGCGACGTGGCGCAGCTCAATCATGCGTTCGAGATCCGTCGTCTTAAGAGACTTTTTTGCCTGTCATTGTATCATGCATGCTCTGATGATTGGCTCGTTTCGGACCATCGGATTAGGAAAATCATCATCAAACATGGAGTACCGACCACCTGCTGATAAGCTTTTCAATTTTGGGTCCGAAGTTGCACCGTGCTACACGGCTCAAAGACTAGCCACAAATGCGACAGTGCAGTTCATTGGAGCTTATTACCTAAAAAAAAAAAGGAAGACAAACAAAGGCAAAACAGGGAACTTAAGAAAAATACAGGTGTTTAGTAGTAGTCTACTATGTACAAATGACTGAGTTGTGTTGCTTTGATTTTCAGTCGTTTTTTCACCTGCAGCGGTACAGCCTTGTTCATTAGCCGTTGTAGTTTTGCCTTTCTACCACAAAGTTTGCTTTCACCGAGAGGAAGCCAACTTTTTCTTCGGTGCTCCCTGCATCAAACTCCCGTGGGCCGCGCTGGCCAAGCACTTATAATTAATTAAAGACCAATAATCCTCACGAAAGCATATTGCAAGTCTGCATAAGTACTGTGGATATCAACGTCAGCATCTTATCTCGACGTCCCGTTTTAGCTTTTTCTCGATCCTGTGAGACGAAACTTCATGAACAACCATAATTCATGAACACGTACATTTCCTTACATAAATAGAGAGTAGTAAATACACAGACATTTATAATTTTTTAAGGTGTTATAAAATTTCTCAAAACACTGAACTATTTAATTGCCTTTATTTGTACTGTATAAAAAATAAATAAACCATTTATTAAACTCTTAGATTCAACGAGAGCTCATGACCGTGTCTCTCTCAGCCGATCAGCATCAGGACTCGGTTTTGCAGGACCCTGAGGGTTGCTGTTGTTGCTTTTTACAGTTATGTTCTTTTTTTCTTTATTTTATTTTATTTTGCTAAAACTGGCTGATCTCTTATCTCGGTCATTTCTTTTGTGATCTAAATAACCTCTTCCAGCTCAAATGAAAAGGAAGAACACACCTGCCATTGTTCCTCAACAATAGGAGGGAGAGAACCAGAAGATATAGGATCTTTTTTTTTTTGGCTAAATTAAGGATAATAATATCTGCCAGAATAAGTTTGATGTTAAGTTACCCACAGCAAAGTCAATAGTTTCTTCTGTTAGGGAGAACTTTGATGTTAGGAACCTTGAGTGCCAAATAAGTTTGATAACTATGACATAAAAAAACTAAGAGCTAGCTATGAAATGGCACTTAGCTGAGTTTATTCAATAGTTATGGAGCGCATAATGAGAATCTAATGGTTAGAGAGAGCCGTGTTACTTGCTGATCTTGATTACTCTTGAGTCGTCAACTAAAAATCAATATGTATAAGATTAAAGATATATACTCCCTCTATCCTGCATATTTTCATCAGAGAAAAATCAAATAAAATGGATTTTGATCATTAATTTTTCTTACTATATGTTGTAATTTGCTAAGAACTAATATGCACTTTGAATACAAATTTACTAATACAAGTTTCATTCCCTAAACTAAGAGTATATAATTTGAATAATTGTTTGTAAAAATTTGATTTTTTATTTCATTTTTCCTGTATAAAACATGATTAATTTTAGGATGGAGGGGCTGCTAAGTAAACCATTACCTCGAGCCACAAAATCCGTTCTCTTTTAACTTTCACCAGCAACTATGAATGCAGCCTTGAAAAGGCAGCCATCCCCTCGCCCCAGCAGGCCAGCACAGAAACGGTCCCAGAAGATGCACGCCCGTTGTCAAAATTCTCAGTGGACCTTCCTTCCTCCCTCTCGAAGTCTCAAAGATGACGACCGCTTTGAGCCGCCCACCCACTGTCTTCGGCTCCCCGCATCCATCTTCCATTCCATCGCCTCCTCTTCTCTTCTCAACGCATCGCCGTCCCCGTCCGGCCGCCCCTCACAAACCATCTTTCTTTTCTTTCTCCTTTTCCTTGTGCTCTCCTCCTAATCCCCTTCTCCCTTCCTTCCTTCTCCCGTCTCCCAACCTCCCTCAGTTCACAACACCTTTGCTTTGCTTTCGTGCCGCCCTTCAACTCAGGAAGCCAACAAGCACAAGCAAGCCTCCAGTTTCAACAAGACAAGACCGTTGATCCCAACAAGCCAAGGAGAAATCCGGCGGAGGATTAAGCTGCGGGAAGCCAAGAAATCCAGGAAGTCACCTCCCCCCGTTGCCGAAGAAGAAAGCAGCAGCCAGCCATGGTGCGGAGCAAAGAGCCGTCAAAGAAGAAGCAGCCCAAGGACCCGCTACTGACGCCTCCATCCAAGCCCAGGGGTGGTGGCTTCCTGGACGAGGGCCGCCCGTGGAACCGCGGCGGCGCGGCCATGTCCCCGGCGCCGGCGTCGGTGCCCAGCTACATGCGGGGCACCAGCAGCTCCGACGCCAAGGCCGGGCGCCGCGGGCGGCCTGCGGCGTCCGTGTCGGCGTCGGCGTCCCCGGCGAGGTGGAGGCCCGCGGCGTCGGTGTCAGCGTCCGCGTCGCCCGCGAGGCGGAGGCCGGCGGTACGGGTTCTGACCAAGGGGAAGGTTTTGTTCGCTGAGGAGGAGGCACCTGGCTCCGGCCTGGGCCGCGCCACGTGCTCCTCGACCATGAAGGACACCAAGTTCCCCGACGCGCTCGACCTCGCACCGGGCGCCACCGACGCCGAGGGCCCCGCGGCGCTGCGGGTGTGCCCCTACACCTACTGCTCCCTCAACGGGCACGTCCATGCGCCGGCGGTGCCGCTCCGGAGCTTCCTCGCGTCGCGCCGCCGGCTCATCAAGACGCAGCAGAGCATGAAGCTCAAGGGCGTCTCGGCCTTCCGCAAGAAATCAGGGGAGAAGACCAGCGGCGGGAGTGGCGGTGGAGGTGCAAAGATCGCGCCTTTGATCGATGAGGAGGCGGTCGGCGACTTCTTCGTCGAGGTGTATGGCGGCCCGAGGGTGAGCTCGGACATGAGCTGCAGTGACATGTCTCTGGACGAGATGGATGCCATGGTGCGGAGGATGGAGTTCGTCGTGTTCGATCGGTGCGGCGCGGACGAGGACGGTGAGAAGGGGAAGGATCTCGCTGTTTGCGATGATGGTGAACCTGAGCCTCGCCCAGTGTTGAAAGAGAAGCATGGTGCCTTCAGGGACAGCTTGTCGGACTGCAGTGGAGCGCACACCGGCAGCGATTTCGTCGAGGAGTTGCCATGGTTGAGGTACCACGGATACGAGTATGATGATAGCTTGGATGATGAGATCTTGGAAGAACAGAGAATTAGAGAGGAGGAGGTTGTTGAAGCAGAGTTTTCTGCGGAGCAAGAAGAGGAACAAGGAACATCTGGTAGATCCTCTGATGAGTACAAAGAGGGTGCTGCTGAAGGACAGGAAGAGAACGATGAGGAAAACACATCGAATTTGGTCCGTGACCAAGAGATCCTTGCAGATCAAGGTGTGGCTTGCAGAGTGGAGGCATGTGAGGAGCTGGATGGAAGAGATGATGACAACATCCTGGAGGCATCTGTTGAACAAGGGACGGCAGAAGAGAAGCTCTCTGACGACATCTACAAATCTGAGATACCTGATCAAGAAGTAACAGCAAGGGCAGGTGTTACTCTGGAAGGACAGAGAATTAGAGAGGAGGAGGTTGTTGGAGCAGAGTCTTCTGCAGAGCAAGAAGAGGAACAAGGAACATCTGGTAGATCCTCTGATGAATACAAAGAGGGTGCTGCTGATGAGGAAAACACATCGAAATTGGTCAGTGACCAAGAGATCCTCGCAGATGAAGGTGTTGCTTGCAGAGTGGAGGCATGTGAGGAGCTGGATGGAAGAGATGATGAGAACATCATGGAGGCATCTGTTGAACAAGGGACGGCAGAAGAGAAGCTCTCTAATGATACCTACAAATCTAAGATTCCTGATCAAGAAGTAACAGCAAGGGCAGGTTCTACTCTGGAAGATAGCTTCAGAGAGGATATTTCATCGGACCAAGAGGCAAACGATTATGATGAAGAAGATGAGTGCCATGTGGAATCTGATGGCGAATCAGAGGTCACTGGGGAGCAGGATCTGGAGGATCAACAGAGCATGCCAGATGATGGCTCTGAAATGGAAATTTCTGAGGACACTATCTCTGGTGATGGATGCAAAGAGGATTTTTCTGAGGAAGTAACCTCCGCAGCTGTGTTTGCAGGTGAAATTTCTTACTTCAGTTCAATTGATTGTCGAGATGCTGATATCAACATATTAGTAATCGATAACCTTAACCAAAATGATTGTAATGCAGATGATGTGTTTGAACAATATGACAAGACTGTGGATGATGTACTTGAACAAGATAGCAGCCCTACTAATGCTCAAATGGAATTGGGTAACCCAACAAGCAAAAAGGTAGACGCTTTTGAAGAAACTGCTATTGTGCAACAAATCAATCAAGACAGCAATGTGGATACTCAAAAGAAATCGGAGATTACGGCATTCATATTGGAAGAATCTGGTATTGCTCAGCAAAGCAACCCTGATGGTGGTAAAATGGAACCAGAGGTTACTGTGTGCAAGTTGAAAGATGCTTCTGAAGAATCTGGTGCCTGCCCTGAAAGCAACCTACATGATAATACAGAGTATGTTACAGATGATGCTGAAATGGGACAAGAAATTACCAGATGCAAGTTGGAAGATGCATCTAAAGAAACTTATCAAGAAACCTTAGAAGATGATAGCTCCACATGTGTTATTGTTGATGATAGAAACAATTTGGAGATCAATAACTGCAAATCAGAAGATGTTTCCAAAGAGTCTGTTACCATTCTGGAAGCTGATCATAGTGATAACTCTGCAAATTTCAGTAATGATGTTCAAGGAACTGCAGAAGATCATGATTCATGTCTCAATGATGATGCCCAAAATGATATCCAAATCACCGGGTGCAAATCGGAAGACACTTGCAAAGAATTTGATACCGTGAAAGATAATGATCAGAGTGATAGTTCTGCAAATGTTAGATCTGATGCTGAGGAAACTGTAGAAGATGGTGGTTCTGTGTGTATCAGTGATGATTCTCAAAATGGTTTGAAGATTTCCATGTGCAACTTGGAAGATGCTTCCAAAGAACCTTCTACTGTTCAAGAAGCTGATCGGAGTGATAGTTCTGCAAATGCAAGTGCTGATGCTCAAAATGGATCTGAGCTTACCACAAGTGAGTTGGCAGTCATTACCATCAGTAATGACAAGGAAAATGAATCCAAGCTTTTCACATGCAACTCAGAAGACGTTTTTGAAGAATCTATTATTGGTCAAGAAGCTGACCATGATGGTAGCTCTGTATATCTCAGTTATGGTGCTCAAAATGAATATGAGGTTACCACATGTCATTCAGAAGGTGCTCAAGTGGAATCAGATGTTATTCAAGAAGATGAGGATGAGGATGAGGATAAAACTGCAGGCACTGAAAAGAAATTGGAATCTGCAGCATGTGAATCAGGAGGTGCTTCTTTAAAACCTGCTATGCATCAAGAGGCTGCTGGAGATATTAATACCACAGATGCAAGTAAAGATATTCATGTTACTGAAGAAACTAATCAATCATTCAATGTGCAAATGCCAGCAGAATTTACTGATGCAAAAGAACCTTCTATTGATGACATATGTGGTGCATTCAACGGAATGAACCTCAAAGGGGATGTATATTTTGATCCTGCTGAGTCTGCCACATGTCCGAGGAGCAAATTGATCATCTCCAGGAGGAGGAGAACACCGGAAGAGGAGGAATACTTGCGAGGTTTCAATCCACGGGCACCGAATTTTCTTCCTCTGGAATTGGATCCAGATGCAGAGAAGGTTGACCTCAAGCATCAAATGATGGATGAACGGAAGAATGCTGAAGAATGGATGATTGATTATGCGCTTAGGAGGGCACTGACAAACTTAGCTCCTGCACGGAAGAAGAAAGTGGAGCTTCTTGTCCAGGCCTTCGAGACTGTCCTACCGCATGATGAGGATGATAAGAAAAACATCTCACCCTCAAGGCCTATCCAACCCTGCAACTGATAACATTAGAGGCAAGGATTTTTTTTTTCTTAGAAATGTTGTTCCTGGCATTAATTCTGTCATACAAACAAATTCGTTTTTACACTAACTCCTCCTTTTGTTTTGTGAATCTTTGCAGTTAGTGGTTACACTAATGTTGATCTTGACGCACAAGCTACTAACTCGGAGGTTACTGCAATATTAACGCTAGTAACCTGCTCCAAGTTTGAATGAGAGAGCTACTTACTAGTTTGCTAGAGGTAACTAGAGAATAGAGATCTCTAGCTGAGTTGTGACAGAGGAGCTCACTCCTGCTCCACAAGGAAGGATAACTACTCATTACTGATCAAGGTATTCCTATCCAGTTGCTGAGTTGCAAAGAGAATGCTCCCGGCTTGAATTATGTAATTTAAGTGTGTGTATACATGTCTCGTGTGCTAATGTTGTCTGATATTGTGCTGGTGGCTGTATGAGGCTTGGAAAATGTCAATGGTGATGAGGTCCATGTCTCCTTTGGCACAGATCAATAAAACTCATCTTGAGTGCACAATTGTTGTTACTGAGGTTGAATCTGTGTCTCAATAGCACCCCATATACACATGTTTGCATTGTAAATTGTAAAGCAGTAGCGAATCCTGAGTTTTGGTGAACACAGTCCAGTACCAGTTACTGAATCGTCTGAAGATCATCAGGTCGATGTACCAGAATGTGAACACATTAACCGATCTGACGGTTGCAGCTTAGCTGCCGCAGTTCTCGAACAGTCTATGCCGGTGCTCACTGCTCAGTGTCACCCGAATGAGATATGCCCAAGGACCAAGGAGTCTCCATCTACATTGACGCAAGAACAGATTGGCCCAAGTCACGGGTCCCATCAAGTCCTAAGGGACGAGATCGACACGCAGACGGCAGCCGACCATGGGTCCTCCGATGTGACGCCACCCCCAACAATCGGCATCCCCAGACATCGCTGTCTGGTGTAGCCTGATCTTCGTGTATCACATGAGTAGATATGCTTTCAATTCCATAAAAAAAGAAGATATGCTTTCAATTTCATAGAATTATTATTTAGTTGGTTGCTTTTCGAGGACTGTATGTGACATGTACAAGTCGTGTGAGTATCTTCCATCCGTATTCTGTTCTTCATCGGCCAAATTTTCGACAAAATTTTCAGTGCAATTCGTGGTGCTTGGCATGAGAGCATCTCGTGAGTTTCCAAACCCCACGCCTGGTTGTGCCGAAAGCTGAAATTCAACAGTTTCGTTTACTTGTGCTCGCCACAGTTCCAAGGAAATTTACTTCTTTATATATAAAATTTTCCATTTAAATTTCACGAGCAGGAACATTGACATCACTTTACCTTCCAGTTGCCGAACCATGCTTCTCAGACTGAAGAACGAACTGGCAAAGTCAATGGAAGGATCATCATGTTTACTTGCATTGAAGAACTAGCAAACATTGAAAGAGACAGAAATTCTCATGCTGCCCCAAGAAGGAACCTGGATCGTGACAATTTCATGGTGATCAGAGTTCTGGAGCCGAAATACTCGGCAGACATCAATGTATCATAGCAATCAGACAGGCAATCATCATTAAAGGAATACATGAAAAGAACTAATGAAGTTTCTGCTCACGTACAAGGACTGATTTACATAGGAGGTATATGGAAAACCCAAGATACAGTAACATGAGTACAGGACTTGCAGTCTCTCTAACAAGTTTGCAGTAACTGTCCATGCCACAGAAACTGAGTTTTCATACAACACTATTTGCACCCTCTTAGCGTACATGACTTCATTTCATACAGGCTTTTGAGACCGAGCTACAAAACTTCGGAGTTCCCTTCAAGATTACAGGATAGCTGGATAGGCAGTAACACTCAACGGTTTAACAACAGGGTAAACTATCTTTCAGACCTCTATATTGCCAACTGTTCTCCTTGCCTAGTCATCTCTAAGGATCCCATGTCAAAACTTCATGTCCTGGCACCCAGTACCCACGCAACACCGACCCGAGATCTTCCAACAAGTTGTGTAGCCTAACACAACCCACAGCTCTGTCTACCTCTGATGTCATCAGTTGCTCCTCGCATTAAAAAGAGTTCTCTTGTTGGCAATGAATGATGTTCTGAACAGCTGAAGTGCATTGTGCGCAGATATTTCTTGAAGAGAGTTGTGCAGCTCCTGTAGATTCCCTCTGTACTGACCATCAGGAGTTCAGGATCCAACTTTTCTCTTCAACTCTCAAGGCGGGCTAGCATACTGTTCATAAACAGGAATAATGAGGCAAATGCAAATGTCAGAACGATGAAGAGAATAGCCTTGCAGGCAATCTACACCTAGAAGAATTAGCGAGCTGTAGATTAGTACCAGTAGTACCTCATATCAGACATACTCGTAGCAATTAACCAAGTATTTTTGAATATTTTCATGATTGATTTTGTTTTTTTAGAACTTGCATTTTTATGATTTTACAATGGAGGTAAAAAAAACATTGATTTTTTTATTATTTATTTGAATTTATATGATATCCAGTGACGTTAGTATTTTTTTTAAGCTTTTAGGTTTATTTCGAACTTATTGATTATTCTGGCGAAACTAAAATTTTCATTTAGTTAATAATTCAAATTTATAAATAATTTAGAAAAGGGTAAGAGGTCTAATTCACTTGATCTTCTTGGGCTGAAATTGCTTGAATCCACTTAGGCCTCTTGGTTAAACTATCCAAATAATTTGACATCTGGATATTGTCCGAACAGATATCCGTATCCCACGGGCATCAGTCGTCACGTATCTGTATCTTGATTACCCATATCCATATTCGGTATCTGACGAAACACCCAGATATTTGAAATTAACTATCAGATTTGTCAAAGAAATATCTATCCTATTTTTATCCCTACAAGCTACCATTCAGTTCTAGACTACCTGCACCAAGTACCAAGTTAGATCAGCCTAAAATCAGTCGTTGAATGAACCATTGCCTGCACAAAACACCCGAAATTTGCTGCCATTACTGCCCTATGGGCTACCAAAAGCAGAAACACATATGAGTGAATTACTTGAATTCATCTTTTGGCTCTGTGCAAGAAATCATATGACTGAATGCTAGCAATAGGAACTTACAAAAGTGAATTATCGATCCGGTGATCAGTGGAGTATTGATCAGTTAGCTAGACGTATCTAGCATATGTATCACAGTTACATCCTAAAATTTAATCTCAACCAACATATAGAAATAAAAGAAAATGGGGCAAGCAGGACTCACAGCAGCGGCTTTGGTTCTAGCACTTCTGCACTTGGCTGGAGCATCCGAGGGCAGAGTCAGGAATGCGCAGTTGTGCACTCAATGGTCCTCTTCTCCTGGAATTATACCACCGCCTTCTAACATGGTCTGCAGAGTATATGGGGGCATTTCAAGTATACGGGAAACCAAAAAAACACTGATACATAGATCTGGGCGCAACATTGCCTAAGTCAACTACACAGGTACAGTTTGAAACTCAACAATTACAGGTTACATGATCCTAAGGGCCAACCTAAACTTAGCAGTAATATGCAAAAGAACTGAAGAGACTGGCACCTTCTTCTGATCATGTGATCAGCATTGGTGAGCCAGAGCCAGAAGGCCAGGATTCAAGTTCAAGTTTTTCATTATGGCTGCGCACTGCCGAAACCTAATTTCAATAGCCTTGCAAAAATAGCTCACATAGTTTTTTTTTCTACAGAAAAAAAAATAGACAACACATTCAGATAGCAGATCTGCAACAGGAAGTACGCAGCTGAATGGCAATTCGGCAATTTATGTGTATATATCAACAAAAAAAAGTGATAATAGAAACTTTGAGATACCTGCAATATATTTCTATAATTTTTTGAAGTAAAATAAGGAATAAGGGATGCCATTTATAATTGCTATTGGAATATCTAAGCAGTTAACAGACTCCTACAAGTAAAATAATGCATTAAGAATTAAGGGACGAAAGCATCTTGACATAGAGTGCAATAAACATGGCACTGGGCCAAAGAGATCATACCAGAGGTCTGAAACCATGCATGTATATGTGCAAAGCAAGTAGCGTGCAAAAATTGACAGAAACTTGGCAACGATTTGTCACAAACTTAGAGAATTACATATATGTCAAAGCTGACCTCATAGTCATAGCATCATATATGTACACTTCTCGCCGTTCTGAACAAGGATGGAGGAAATCATATCAGATAATACGAAGAACGAGATTAGCTTGAGAAATATGAAATGCAATAGCAATGTGTGCCAAAATCTATACTATGCAACATCAAATACGGAAGAAGAAACAATCTATTATCTAATTCATCAAAGAGAAGCAGTGTGGCGGGTGTCGAAACCATAGAACGGAAGAGCAGCAAGCTGCCGCCGTGACGTGGCCAAGCGCCCTCTCGCTGTCAAACGGAGTGCCGAGCCTTCGGTCTCCGCTGTCCAGCGGGATGGGGATGGGGGTGTGCCGTGCCGGCCAGCAGCTCGCGGTGGCAGCGCAGCAGCAGCTTGCGCCCACGGCGGCCATCGCCGCGGCGGCGGCGGCGGCGGCGGCGGCGACGCAGACCTCAGGCACGGCGGGCTTGGCGTGCCGACGGGCTGTCTCGGCCTTAGCCTTATAGGGCCGTAGGAACAGCCCGCGGACGGGCATGGCCCGGCCCGATGAGTCTGCCATGCCGAGTCGGGGCTCGCACCGCCTCGACATGGAAAAAAATTGCAAATACTTGCACACGGTCGTCCGTCTTGTCTGTATGCATGTCTTTCTGTACCTGCGCAGCGGATAGGCCTAACAGCATCGTCTCTTCTATCTCACGGCATCACCGTGCATACGTCTGTCCCACTCCTCCCTTGCCACGTCCCATTTCCCCACCGCGTCGTGTCCTTCCCCACCGCACTGCACCCCATTGCCTGCCACGCCGTGCCCCATCTCCCACGAGGCGAGCAGCAGTGGCGCTGGAGAAGCCGCGTCGAGCGAGCAGGCGCAGGAGAATCGCCGGAGGAGCGATGGGTGTAATCTAGACTGACGTCCCTGACTCGAGCTTGTTGGCTATCACAGTTTGTCACCAGGCAGGACACGGTCGTTGGCGACATCGTGTTTCAAATGTTTCAGGTGCTCCAGACTTATATTTTAAGTGTTTTGATTTGGATGTTGTAAAAGTATATCTAAGATATTACATATGTTGCAATGATAATATACGTATATTGTAAACGTATATTTTCAAGTGTTTCTGTGTTTTTTACAGTGTTTTCAAGTTTTTCATCATATGTTTCAAAATATAGTGTTTCATATATATATATATATATATATATATATATATATATATATATATATATATATATATATATATATGCATGTTGCAAGCCTATGGTGTTTTAGACATATATTGCTAATGTTTTATGTGGATGCTTTAAAAGTAAGTCTTGGTGTTGCACATGTTGCAAATGGTTATAAACACATATTTTAAGTGTTTCATCTGTCTTCATCCGGATGTTTTAAAAGTAAATTAGATATTGCACATGCTATAATGACACCAGTAGCTGGCGGACAGCAGCCTGCCGCAAGGCTTCGCTTCCTACCTCACGCCTCACTCGCGCGACGCGCCTCGCCTTCTCCTCTCCTCTCCCTTCTCTTCTCTCCATCTCAGCAGACGAGCGTGTGGAGTCATGAATGTCGGGTAAGCGTATCAGCAGGCGCAGGTGAGCGGGCAGGCGAGCAGGTGCAGCATCTTGCACAGGAGGCAGGGCAAACGCGGGCGTCCGGACAGGGCCTAGCATCTGGACGTTCGGTGCTATAAAAAAATTCTGCAACGGTGTCAGCAGACGCCCCACTTCATCCCATGAAGAAGATCGCGCAACTGAGGCCCGACCTAAGGAGCAGAGGGTCAGGAAGGTGAACCCACGCGTCTACGGAGAAGAATGGGCCTGAGGCCACCACTTGCACGCGAATACAAGGCAGTGCCTCTGTAATATTTGAGAGGGAGCTGAGAGAGGGCAATTCACGTTTTATCATAGAGTCTGTCTACTACACAACCATATGTTTTATGCAGTTTCAACACATGATTTTTTTTTCACCATAGGATTCAGATTCAATAGCCTCCACCCTTCTTCTACCTCCAGCCTCCACATATCATAGATTATAATTTTTTTCTATGGAAGGACAAATCACAGATCCGCCACCGCCACCGCCACTGCCATGGCCGGCGCGGGCGCGGGGGCGAGCTCACCGGTCGCCGGCGCCGGCGCCGGTGGTCACCGGGTGAGAAAGAGAGAGGGAGAGAGATAAAAAAATCCATGTGTTTTTTTAAAACACGTGTGTGTTGTATAGCATTTCTGTTTGTCATAACAATTACTCTGTATTCCTAATCTAAGCACTCATCTGCCGTACACCGTTCTTCTTCCTCCCGTTCTTCTTCTTCTTCTTCTTCTTCTTCTTCCTCTCCAAGCCTTCTCCAATCCCCCGCTACCCTGCTCTGCCCCTCACAAGTGGTATCAGAGACTACGGTCCTCGGCTTCCTTCGATTGCCTAGCCACACAATCCCATCGGTTGCTTGATTCCAGCGGATTTGGTCGGTCTAACGCCGAATCAAGTCTGTGAGCTGCAGCTCGACTTGGGGATTCCGTAATTCTAATCCAGGAATCGCGACTTGTGGAGTACGCTGCCGATCTAGAGCCCGCTGCCCTCACCGACCATGACCATTTCACTCGCCTTCAGCGCCGCCACGGAGCCATGAACCCAGAGACGAAGCTACTCCTCGACGAGATCGATAAGCGTTTCGCAGCCTAGGAGAAACGTTTCAACAACATCGAGCGCAAGATCGACTCCACTACGGCTGCGTCCACTACCCGCCTCGACGCGCTCGAGTCCACGACCAGGGTGTTCGACGAATGGCGCCCAGGCATCGAGGGTGTAGTCAACGACCTGAAGCTCGAGGTCAACAAGCTCGCTACCCTAAAGCTCAAAGTCAAAAAGATCACGAAGTATTGGGAGAGTTCGATGGTGGATGTGCCGTCTGTGACATCGAGCGTGTTCGCGGCCGCGCCCGTCCTCAAGTCGGCGTCCGCACCGTCGTCTCCAAGCGTCGCCCTCCACGACGCCAAACCCGTCCTCTCCCCCAACTTCAAGTCTGCCATCAACGATGACTTCTAGGCTGCTGGGCATGCCTCTACTGAATTCACAGCTGAACCGCCCAGTGGGCACCGCGTCGATCAACGGAACCGGGCGGGTGAATTTGGAGTGGTCACCACTCTAATTCCACCCCCCGGCAAGGGTACGTTGCCCTACCGTCCCGCCACTCCCCTTCCTTTACCTTGTCCTCCTCCACGCCATCCTCCACCACATCCGGGTCACCATTAGGAGTCTGGGCATCAAGGGGGCAGCGGGGGTGGCCACACTGGCAAGCTGCCAAATTTGATTTCCCTAAATTTGATGGGGATCATCCTAAGCTTTGGATTAAGCAAGCTGTTCACGACTTTGATTTGTATTGAGTTGAGTCCTCAGTTTGGGTCCAAGCAGCCACGATGCACTTTCAGGGTGCCGCTAAGCGTTGGCTTTCTTTTGTTGAGGATCAATTGGAGTCCATGGGTTGGGATGATTTCTGTTCCCAAATCCTCACTCGTTTTGCCCGTGATGAGCACGAGCTGCTGCTTCGTCGCTTGTTCAAAATTCATCAATCAGGGTCTGTAGATGAGTACATTGAGCAATTCATAGCACTAGTTGATCAACTCAAAGCCTATGCCAAACACCCAGATCCCCTCTACTCTACACAACGCTTTATTGATGGTTTACGTGATGAAATTAAAGCTGTTGTTCTAGTTCAGCGATCCTTCCACCTTAGATACTGCTTGTGTTTTGGCCCAATTGCAGGAGGAGGCGATTGGCGTGACCAAGCGAATCAAACATCATCCACCAAGGCAGCATGGCCTGGTGCGCTACCATTACCGCCTCCACCTCTCAAGATCAATGATGGGGAGATCAAGCGCCTGACGAACACGCCTCACTCTTCTGTGGAGGAAAAGTTCTAGGCTCTGCGAGCATCTCAACGTGCTCAGGGGCTCTATATTCGCTGTGGAGCTAAATGGAGCCGTGATCACAAGTGTTCGGAGACGGTACAACTGCATCTTGTTCAAGAATTATTGGATATGTTCCCTGACATTGAATCTACAGATGAGTCTGGGCCATCCTCGCCTACGACATCATAAGTTATGCTTCATCTTTCAGTGGCTACTATGGCCGGCTCTCATGCTCCCAAGACTCTGTGTCTGTCAGGCCAAGTTCAGGGCCAGTCAGTATCTATTCTGGTCGACTCTGAGCGTTCCCATACCTTTATTAGCACTTCGGTGGCTCAGTCTCTCTCAGGTATTCAAGTGCTCCAGCCGGCAGTTCAAGTTCAAGTAGCCAACGGAGCAGTTTTACAGTGTACATCTCATATTCCTGATGCCAAGTGGTCAGTACAGGGTTACTTGTTCTCCATGGACCTCAAGATCTTGCCACTGTCGGCATATGACATGATTCTCGGCTTAGATTGGTTAGCCAGCTTCAGCCCGATGCAGGTTGAAAGGTTCTTGTTTGGTTTTGGTAATTGAGTGACAACTTAGGTGGACTAATTGTGTTTATATGAGATACACAGGTGATTAGTCCATAGGTACATGTGTGTAAGCAACATATGCCATGAAGGTGAAAACGGCTTGGAGATGTTGTAAAGCTCACACATGTGATGATGAAGGAGCTTGTTGCACATGAGACATGACATTGAGTCATATGATCAAGGTGGAGAAGATCAAGACAAGACTTGGCTTGATGGACCGGTTGCAAGCGTGAAGGGCAAGTCGGAGGCTTTGGAGTGATGGACCGCGTAGCGGTGAAGCTTGAGCAAGACTTGGCGCTGATGGACGATGGCAACGGTGAAGAGTAAGTGAAGTCAAGATCGATGAACCAATATGATCACGTGATGATATGAAGTGGATCATATCATTATTGATCGTGTTGGTGCATGTGTTGCATCGACATTGAAGGAGATGGAATGGAATGCGCAAGGCAAAAGTATAACCTAGGGCATTTCATTTCACCGGTCATAGGTGTGTAGAGAAGTTTATGACCGGGTTTAGTATAGATGGCCGTACTATCAAGAGGAGCAAACTTGTTTGCATATCGGTCATCTAAGTGCCACTCGAGTGATCTAACTTTTGCATCGTCGCTAGGATTGAGTGGCGTGGCAATATGAGTGGCTAACCCTTTGGGAAATGATTGTGAAAAGCTAACACACATACACATGGTGGTGCACACTTGGTGGTGTTGGCACATTTACAAAGGAGATGATGTTGGAGTTGATGTGGATCAACTTGGCGAATAAAAGGAGTGAGTCACGCTGGTTAGAAAGTGACCGAACACGTCCGGTATGGTGACCGGACACGTCCGGTATTAACAGGCGAACTCAGCGATCGGATGCGTCCGATCGCCACACCGGACGTGTCCGATGTGAATCTGCATGGTCGAAGTTCTGTGAACGGTCCACCGGACGCTGGCAGCGTCCGGTCATGGGTGACCGGACGTGTCCGGTCGGACCTGGGTGCTTACTGGACTCGACCGAACGCAGCGGCTCAGCGTCCGATCATGTCTACTTCTACGTCCGGTGTGAGCATCTGGTCGGACATGCCAGAGAGCTGTTGTGGCAACGGCTAGCTTGAATGGGACACATAGCGGTCAGGCGCTACCGGACACGTCCGGTATAGCGACCAGACGTGTTCGGTATGCACGTTCGGTGATGCGTCCGGTGCAGCATCTGGTCAGCCCGAAAAGCGCCTAGTGAAGGGGTAACGGCTAGTTTAGCCCTTGGGGCTATAAATAGAAGTGGCCCTCGGCCATGGCTGGTGCTGAGCACCTAAGGGGACTTAGTGTCCATGCTTGTGAGTGCTTGGGAGCCCTCCATCTCACACATACTTGATAGTGATCATCCGATTGTGTGAGTGAGTGATTTTAGTGCGATTGCATTGTGAGGTTGCATCGAGTGGCACTAGGCGATCGAGTTGCAAGCCGGTGGTGCTTGTTACTCTTGGAGGTTGCCACCTCCTAGATGGCTTGATGGTGGTCTCCGTCGAAGCACGCAAGAAGCTTGTGCGGCGCTCCGAAGAAGTGCTTGTGAGGGGCATTGTGCTCACCCCGCGGGAGCCACGAAGAGCAACTCTAGTAAAGCGTGTCATTGAGCTACCCTCACTCAAGGGGTAGGTTCTTACGGCGCCCGACGTGTGGGCTTAGCGGGTGATGCTAATTAGCCGCCGAACCACCAAGTGAGCGGTTGACACAACGGGGACTAGCGTGTTGGCAAACACGTAAACCTCGGGAGAAAAATCATCGTGTCAACCTTGTTCTTCCTGTTGGTTTGCATTCCAATTACACAAGCTTGCAATTACTTTTATACATATTAAGCTTGTGTAGTTGCTCTTGTAATTAGATAGCTTGTGTAGCTTGCTAATTACCTTCTTGCTTGTGTAGCATAGAAGTAGCTCCTTTGGTGGCTAATTTGGTTTTTGTAACCTTGTTAGTCACATTGCTTAGTTTGTGTAGCTAAGTACTTGCGCTCTCTAATTAGGCATTGGTTGCCTTGTTATTGAGCATTGCTAGTGAGCATAGTTAGCTTTGTGCTTTTGCTTACTAGCATGTGTAGGAGCTCTCTTGTTGCTTAAAATACTAGTGGCATAGGTTTGTGTAACCTTGCTCTTAGAATTGTTTAGGAGAGCTCTAGCTAGCCCGGCACCTTAGTTGCATAATTGGTATCTTAGCAAGGTGCTAGTAAACATATATAGAGGGGTGTAGTCTTGGCTAGACCGATTGTTTTAATTTTGCATTTATATCGGTTAGCCGACGCGATTAATTTTAGAAAAGACTATTCACCCCCTCTAGTCCGCCATCTCGACCCTTTCAAGTGGTATCAGAGCCCGGTCTCTCATTTGTGGTCTTCACCGACCCGAGAGGATGGCACCTAATGGGCTAGATGGTTGTGAGAATCACATTTTCGATGGCACAAACTTTACACTTTGGAAAAATCACATGCTTGATCATTTTTGTGCAAAGGGACCTAAATTTTGGTGGGTTGTCACTAGTGGTCTCACCCATGTCTTGGATCATAGAACTCTAACCAAAGCTCAAAGAGTCTATGAATTTGATGCATATGCTTGTTGTTTTATATTGGATGCCTTACATTTTGATTTGATGAAGCAAGTAAACTACAAGGGGACCGCTCGTGAGATATGGGACTCCATCAAGGACACCTTTGGTGATTCCTCCACATTGGATGATGGTAAATTCAAAAAGGAGGATGAGCCCAAGAAGGAGACACATGAGTGTGTTGAGCATAACCATAATTTGGTGATTGTGGAAGATTGCTCCACCTCATTGTCAAGTGAGAATGATGATGATCAATCCACTACAAGTTCACTTGACAAGGTTGATGATGATGCCACAAGTGTTGCAAGTGATGATGCTACCCCATGCACACTTGATGGTGATGATGATTCATGCTCAAGCCATGATGATAATGCTACTACAAGCTCTCCATCTACATCACCACATTGCTTCATGTCACAAGGTGACACCAAGGTATCAAATGGTAATGTGGTTGATCATGTTGAGTCTTATGATGAGCTTGTTAGTAGACTTGCTAGCATGACCATGTCTTTAGAAAATGAGAAAGCTAAAATATTGAAATTAGAAAATGAAAACTCATTTCTAAAAAACTCTTGTGAAGAACATAAGAATTTGATTAATGCTTATAAATCTTCACTTGATGAGCTTGAATTGAATCATGAGACATTTCTTGCATCTCATGATGAATTATTAGAACAACATGCTTCTCTCATTAAAATGTTTACAAAGAAACTTAAAAGTAATGAGAGCTCATCACATGGATCAATTGATCAATCACATATTGTTGCAAACCCTTGTGATGTAGGTAAGAAGCATGTATCCACCTCTTGTGATGATTTATTAAATATGCCATGCTCTTCACATATAGATGCTTGTTCTACTTCTATGTCTTGTGAGACTAACCTTTTGAAGGAGAACAATGAGCTCAAAAATGAAGTGAAGAAATTGAGCAACAAGTTAGAGAGGTGCTACAACTCTCAAGTCACATTTGAGCATATGTTGAAGACTCAAAGAAACTTTGGTGACAAGAGTGGAGTCGGCTTCAAGACTAGCAAAGTCAATCATCAAGAAAGCCACAATGACACAAGTGGCATTGGCTTCAACAAGAGTAAGATCAAGGGCAAAAGATGGGGCAAGAGAAGATATGAAAGAGAGATGAAGCAAGAACAAGAGAAGCTCTTTCATTTCATGTGCTTCAAGTGCCATGAAATGGGACATCTTGCAAATGGTTGCCCCAATGGAGAAAAGCTCAAGTTGAAGAAAGAAGAAGAGAAGCTAAGGCATGTTAAATGCTTCAAGTGCCGCACTTGGGGTCATCTTATCTCAATGTGCCCAACCAAGCTATTGGTGAAGCAACAAGTGAAGCATCAACCAAAGCCACAAGTTGAGCAAGAGAAGACACCCTAAGAGCAAATCAAGATCAACCATAAAGATGGTGGTGACTTGATTATAAAGAAGAATAAAACAAGAAGGGGTGGAAAGGCAAGGCATTCAATGCAAACTCAAGATGCCAAGATGATGAGCAAGAATGAAGATGAGAAGAAAGATTATGCCCACATCAAGTGCTTCAAGTGTGGAAGTATGGGACACTTTGCCTCTAAGTGTCCTACCAAGCTTGAGAAGAAGGCTCAAGCAATCCATGAGAGGCAAGGCAATGAGAAGCACCATATGAGCAAGGAAAAGAAGGCTCAAGCAAAGAGGAAGTGCTACTCATGCTAGGAAAGGGGACACATGGCACATTCATGTCCCCTAGATAAAATTTCTAAGCCTATTTCAATTGATGATCATGAGATGCTTAGAAAGGATGGTGATGGTACCTCAATGGTTGCTATTACAAAACATCCCGCTACTCATACTAAGGCTATGCCTAAGTATGTTGCTCCTAACTTGAGAGGACCCAAACTTGTTTGGGTACCATCAAAAAGTGGATGATTGATTGTAGGTACCGTCGGCATTGGAGGCTTGGTTCAAATGATATTCAAGTTGTTGATCATATAGTTGAGCCAAGTATTACTAAGTGATGATCATTATCCCAATGCCATGATAAATTGAGTGAAGTCCAAGTACTATCAACATACAAGTGCCATAACTCAAGTTGTTGGTGAATCAATGGATATATTTGATGACTTGCAAATAATTGAGTTAAAATCTTGCTAGTTGGATGATCATAAGCTAACCAAGGTATATCTCTTGTTGATCATTTTATTTGGGTGCATATGAGTTGATTGAATTGGATAAATATGCAATGTTGCTTGCTATGAGATGATTTAATGGATAATTGATTAGTAGTCAAGTTTGGATTGATTTGTGTTGGATAAGTTCATAAGATGACATCTAGTAAGTGTATTGAATGGATTTATGTCTTGTGAAAGTATTCAAATAAGTTAGTTTTAAGTTTGATTCATATTTGATGAGGTATAGCTCAATTGCTTGAAATCTGTCCTATATTGAAAATCTGAGCTAGCTGTGATCATAGCCATGTTTAAGTGATCAAAACCTATTGGATTGGCATGAAAATTTGTGTACATGCTCTAGACTTATGGAATAAGATGTTGTAGAAATTTCATGATAATTGGATAAGAAATGCTTCAGTTTTGGAGTGGATCTTATCAGCTATAGTACAGCAGTTTTCAGCATGTAGCAATGGTGGAAGAATTGAAATCTGGTAGCAATTTAGAAGTCAAATTAAGCTCAAATTTTTACAGCTGCTATATAACTTAGTAATGTAGATCTCCACCAAATTTCGTGGTATTTGGATTTGTACTTTGGGAGATATTCTTATTTCTTTGGAGAGTACAGAATCTGCCATAAAAGTGACAAGTATTGGATTCATCTAGAGTCACTTTGATTGAAAGGTCCTCAAGTTGAAAACATGTTTATAAGTGTTTGAGGTACCTAAGTTTGGTTTTGAGATGATCTTTAAGCATGACATGAAAAGAGTACAAGGTCATTTGATTGAGGAGTGTAGTTTGCACACTTTTTGGTACTCAAATTGGAAGATCAAGATCAAAGTCAAGATGAAGATGAAGTTTAAGTTCTAGACATGATTGGAGATCATTTGTTAGAAAAAAAAGGACTTAAACAAGTAGAAAGAAAATGACTTAAACAAGAAATCAATGTTACTTATCTAGTTAAGTCCATCACTTGGATCAATCAATCAAACTATTTCAAGTGAGTATCAAGAATGATTCTTTAGAAAGAGGTCACTTCTCCCTAAGTGTAGGGGCTTGCCGTCTATGTGTAGGTAAACCAAGTGTGGTACTTGGAAGGCTAACATGGAAGTGGTGATTCGAGGGACATTTGAGATGCTTAGTTAAAGCAATCAAAAGGATTAATCAAGAAAAGCAAGCAATGCCCAAAAAGAGAGCTAATCATGATATTTTCAAGTGATATTCCATATTGATGCTCTCATGCAAACAAAGATCAAAAGATGAAGCAAGTCAACCACAACAAGAAAGTGCACTTGATCATAAGTGGTATTCATTTCATATGGGTGAAGAATGAAATTCAAATTGGTATCTATTGGTCTTCATCAAGCTTATGATTGGACTTCACATTGCTAATTGGAGTAATGAATTGGAATCTATGTGACTATCCTCTACTCCAATATAGCAAAGGTATCATTGTAATGTGTATGATTATTTTCATCCCTTACTAGTATGCGGTTAGTGCATATAGTACATGCTTCATAGGATCATGCATAACAAATGAAATGTTTAAATTCATAGCCTACCACTATTGCTTGAATGATTAGTTGATCTAGTGGTTAGTATATGAATTTGTTCATGAGCTAGTGAACCCAAGTATTTGATTTAATTTAGATTGCTAAACAAGTGACAAGTACAACATTGGCAAGATAACTCTTGCAAGAGGTGTGAAGAAGCTTGTCATTAGATCAAACCGGACTTGGAAGTTTAAGCAAATCAATTTGGTTCAAGTCACATATAGAAGCTCATGATAAATAACAAGAGTACAAGCACAAGACAACAATGCAAATGGATATCTAGTTTGTATGTTTCAAGTTGTATCTAGACTCAAGTTTTTCATCAAAAATTCATAAGTAATGTCTAGATCAACCCACAAGTGATATCCTACAAGTAGTACTCATAAAGATAGCAAATGTTCAAGAAATGATCAAAATTGATAAATCCAACAAGTGGTTCCAAACTAGAAAATTATTTCAAATGGTATCACATCTACATATAGTATCAATCATACAAGTGATATCAATCATGCAAAAGATGGTTCCACAAGTGATCCTCAACTTTAAGTAATCATAAAATAAATAATGCATCCCTCACTTATAAGAGCTCAAGTATATAAAATGGATGACCTATACATAGAATGATAAGATACAAGGAGTACAAGTTACAAGTTCTAATGGTATCTACAAGTAGTGTCATTCCAACAATCAAGTAAAATGTCTATAAAAAATACAAGATTCAAGTCTTAACCATCTACCCCAAAGTGCATACCTTTGCATCAATAATAAGCATACCTTTTAAGGAAATTGATGACAAAGGGGGAGAAGTTGTACAAAGATATGATATGGGGGAGAAATTGTAATATGGGGGAGAGATTGTACAAATAGGACATGGACATAAACAAAGATGGAGCAACATTGGACAAAAGAAAAAGATCAAAATTCTTGGACAAGAGAAGCACATAAGTAGGGGGAGCAAGCTCATGAACTTTGATTGATTACATTTGATATGTGCATATTCATATGCTTGCTTGCATTGCTTAAATTCTTAAATTTAATATGCATACTTGTGTGGTGTATGCTAGTTATAGAACTTGAATGATGATTTGATAACTAGCATGCATAGGATGATAGCTAGACACTTGGTATGTTTTTCAAATAATGCTAGTACCTTGTCTTTAATGTTGATCTCATGAGGTATCTAGTGTTTTTATTTCCAAGTGTTATCTAGCTAACCATGGTGCTAAGGATGAACTTAAAGGTGCAACTACGATTGATATCACACTTCAAAGGTTTATTCTATACACCTTAGCATCATTCGGTAGTAATTACTCTCCCACAATTTTAATCTATGCATATGTGCGAGCTTCAAATCAAACACTCTAGCACATATGTGGGGGGAGCTAATACTACCATTTCGGGTTTGTGGTACTTGTCCAAAATCATTTACACATGGTAAAATTGCTTGGGCAAGCAACATGAATCCAAAAGAGCTTAATTTCCATATCTTTGTAGAGTTATCATCAATTACCAAAAAGGGGGAGATTGAAAGGTCCTTGTTTGGTTTTGGTAATTGAGTGACAACTTAGGTGGACTAATTGTGTTTATGTGAGATGCATAGCTGATTAGTCCACAGGTACATGTGTGTAAGCAACATATGCCATGAAGGTGAAAATGGCTTGGAGATGTTGTAAAGCTCACACATGTGATGATGAAGGAGCTTGTTGCAATGACACATGACATTGATTCATATGATCAAGGTGGAGAAGATCAAGACAAGACTTGGCTTGATGGACCGGTTGCAAGTGTGAAGGGCAAGTCGGAGGCTTTGGAGTGATGGACCATATGGCGGTGAAGCTTGAGCAAGACTTGGCGCTGATGGACGATGGCAACGGTGAAGAGTAAGTGAAGTCAAGATCGATGAACCAATATGATCACGTGATGATATGAAGTGGATCATATCATTGTTGATCGTGTTGGTGCATGTGTTGCATCGACATTGAAGGAGATGGAATGGAATGCGCAAGGCAAAAGTATAACCTAGGGTATTTCATTTCACCGGTCATAGGTGTGTAGAGAAGTTTATGACCGGGTTTAGTATAGATGGCCGTACTATCAAGAGGAGCAAACTTGTTTGCATATCGGTCATCTAAGTGCCACTCGAGTGATCTAACTTTTGCATCATCGCTAGGATTGAGTGGTGTGACAATATGAGTGGCTAACCCTTTGGGAAATGATTGTGAAAAGCTAACACACATACACATGGTGGTGCACACTTGGTGGTGTTGGCACATTTACAAAGGAGATGATGTTGGAGTTGATGTGGATCAACTTGGCGAATAAAAGGAGTGAGTCGCGCTGGTTAGAAAGTGACCGAACGCGTCCGGTATGGTGACCGGACACGTCCGGTATTAACAGGCGAACTCAGTGACCGGATGCATCCGGTCGCCACATCGGACATGTCCGGTGTGAATCTGCATGGTCGAAGTTCTGTGAACGGTCCACCGGACGCTGGCAGCGTCCGGTCATGGGTGACCGGACGTGTCCGGTCGGACCTGGGTGCTTACTGGACTCGACCGAACGCAGCGGCTCAGCGTCCGGTCATGTCTGCTTCTACGTCCGGTGTGAGCATCCGGTCGGACATGCCAGAGAGCTGTTGTGGCAACGGCTAGCTTGAATGGGACACATAGCGGTCAGGCGCTACCGGACACGTCCGGTATAGCGACCAGACGCGTTCGGTATGCACGTTCGGTGATGCGTCCGGTGCAGCGTCTGGTCAGCCCGAAAAACACCTAGTGAAGGGGTAACGGCTAGTTTAGCCCTTGGGGCTATAAATAGAAGTGGCCCTCGGCCATGGCTGGTGCTGAGCACCTAAGGGGACTTAGTGTCCATGCTTGTGAGTGCTTGGGAGCTCTCCATCTCACACATACTTGATAGTGATCATCCGATTGTGTGAGTGAGTGATTCTAGTGCGATTGCGTCGTGAGGTTGCATCGAGTGGCACTAGGCGATCGAGTTGTAAGCCAATGGTGCTTGTTACTCTTGGAGGTTGCCACCTCCTAGACGGCTTGGTGGTGGTCTCCGTCGAAGCACGCAAGAAGCTTGTGCGGCGCTCCGGAGAAGTGCTTGTGAGGGGCATTGTGCTCACCCCGTGGGAGCCACGAAGAGCAACTCTAGTAAAGCGTGTCATTGAGCTACCCTCACTCAAGGGGTAGGTTCTTGCGGCGCCCGACGTGCGGGCTTAGCGGGTGATGCTAATTAGCCGCCGAACCACCAAGTGAGCGGTCGACACAACGGGGACTAGCGTATTGGTAAACACGTGAACATCGGGAGAAAAATCATCGTGTCAACCTTGTTCTTCCTGTTGGTTTGCATCCCCATTACACAAGCTTGCAATTACTTTTATACATATTAAGCTTGTGTAGTTGCTCTTATAATTAGATAGCTTGTGTAGCTTGCTAATTACCTTTTTGCTTGTGTAGCATAGATGTAGCTCCTTTGCGTGGCTAATTTGGTTTTTGTAACCTTGTTAGTCACATTGCTTAGTTTGTGTAGCTAAGTACTTACGCTCTCTAATTAGGCATTGGTTGCCTTGTTATTGAGCATTGCTAGTGAGCATAGTTAACTTTGTGCTTTTGCTTACTAGCATGTGTAGGAGCTCTCTTGTTGCTTAAAATACTAGTGGCATAGGTTTGTGTAACCTTGCTCTTAGAATTGTTTAGGGGAGCTCTAGCTAGCCCGGCACCTTAAGTTGCATAATTGATATCTTAGCAAGGTGCTAGTGAACATATATAGAGGGGTGTAGTCTTGGCTAGACCGATTGTTTTAATTCCGCATTTATATCGGTTAGCCGACGCGATTAATTTTAGAAAAGACTATTCACCACCCTCTAGTCCGCCATCTCGACCCTTTCACAAGTGCACTGGGATCAGAAATGGATCGCTATTCCTTATTAGGGATCCACGGCTATGTTACTTGGGGAAATTTCAAAACTTCCACTGGGTTCAGTTATACAGATTTGTCTGGATCCGAGAACCTGAATCTTCAGAGTCAAGTACTGTTATGCTCCCAGCAGTTCAAGCTCTGTTGACTGAATTTGCTGCACTGTTACTTGGGGCAAGCAGTGTCCCAAAGGAGGGAGAGTGTCAGCAGACGCCCCACTTCGTCCCATGAAGAAGACGGCCCAAATGAGGCCCGGCCCAAGGAGCAGAGGATCAGGAAGGTGAGCCCGCGCGTCTACGGAGAAGAATGGGCCTGAGGCCACCGCTTGCACGCGAGTACAAGGCAGTGACTCTGTAATATTTGGAGCCTTTTATATGTGTGCCATTAAAAAGTTTGTAATTACATATAAGTCATTAAAAAAGTTGACCGCACATAGATACCACTGCTCTAAACTTCTTTGCCTTACAAGGCATTCCGTCCTTGTTCCGTTTGTTTTCCGTCATTTGATAGCCTTACATGTGGGACCGGTCAGTTAAATTGTCCACGTTACCCCTCAGTTCTCTCTCTGTGTTCCTCCTTATCTTCTTCCCCCTCCGCGCCGCCGCCCTCCCACACGCTGAGCTTGCTTGCGCCGTCCATGGTGGCTGGGCCAGAGCTCGCGCGCGTGCCGTTGGCGGTGGCCGGAGCTCACCTCCACGCGCGCTGTGGCAGATCCATGGTGAGAACCGGCTGCGGCAGCTCCACACGCGTCGCCTCTTGGCTCTCGCCGCCGCCGTTGGGGACGAGGCCGCCTCCCTACATGTTGGGGCCCTCGCCGTCGCCGTCGGGGCTCGTGTTGGTGTGCGGCGCCGGTCACCGAAGAGTGGAACACGGCATCCGGTGAGCCGGGTCCGCACGGCTGGCGACCGAGGCGAGTCCGCTCCTCGCATCTTCGTCTTCGGCCTCACCGTGCCCAACGGCCCTGTCGACGTCGCCATCGTCGAGAAGGTGGAGGACTTCGTGGTGGGCACGCTGCTGCCGCTCTTCTTCGCCATGAGTGGGCTCCGCACGGACACCACCAAGATCACCAGCATGCTCGATGACCGCCTCGGCGCCGCTGCTCCACGCGGCCGCCCAGCCTAGCCCCGGCCACCACCAGCGCGGGCGCGGGGGAGCTCCGCCCCGGTCGCACGCACGAGAAGAGAGAGCGAGTTTGAGAGAGAGAGGATAGGGATTAAGAGAGGTATTATGGACGTTTTGACAGTCCTGACCCACTGGTCAGGACTTCAAACGGTGAAAAACGGACGGAATACGGATAGAATGGCTCGGAGAACGAAGAAGTTTAGAATGGTGGCACTTATAAGAGCTCAATTTTTTTAATAGCTTACGTAATTATAAACTTTTTTTAATGGCATACGGTTAAAAGCCTCTAATATGGCAATTCACGTTTTGTCATAACATTTACTCTGTATTCCTAATCTAAGCACTTATCTGCCGTACACTGTTCTTCTTCCTCTCCAAGCCTTCTCCAATCCCCGCTACCCTGCTCTCCCCTCACAAACGGCGTCGCACGGAGCTCCCGCTACGACACGGCGTAGGCGACGCGTGTCCTGCTCCTGACCCAAGACGGCCGTCATCGATCATCTGCGCCAGTTGAGCCTAGGCGTACGTCGTCCTTCCGAGCCGACGAGCCGAGTATGCTGCTTCTCCGAAACAGCTCGATCCAAAATCACGTAAAGCTTTCGCCCATCATCTACGGATATCTTTCAGCGCTCGATTAGTGCATTGATGTCTCCATCTACTGGATTCCCTCCAAAAAAAATGTCTCCATCTGCTGGTTGAGTTGAGGTCCAATGCTGAGGAGTAGTGGCTTGTGTTTGAATAGACCTTGGCAGCATTCAACAAGGGCGAGAGACTAGCGGCAGCGGTAGGTCTTCGAGTTGTGCGCCCGCACTGGCGTCCGTCGACCGATGAACGGCGTGGGCGGCAGCGGATCATGCGCCTTCTTCTCTCCGCCTCTGTACTTATTTCCAAATGTGAAGTGCCCTAATGGTTTCCTTTACAGGTGGTTGCATTCGCGGTTGTTGAGCACTGAAGGTGAGCAGCGACGGCATGTGCACAGTGTTCGGCTGGGATGAAATCTGTCACTGTTTATATAGAAAAATACTGTTTTGGCCGGAAAAAAAGACATCCCGCCAAAAAAAAAGACATCCAGTCAGCCGGTTACAGCCAGCCGAACACGTTATTATGCTGCAGATCCTTGTTATCGCATTGATGTTTCAGCATAACAGTATCTGAAGAACCTAATCTGCCAATTGTAGTTTGAAGCAGTGCCAATTGTAGTTTGAGGATATGGAGAGTTGGGGATGGAAACAATTTGAGGATTTGGTCTGATCCCTGGATTCCAAGAGATCCTCCGAAGACCTATCACACAACAGGCTAGCATGGCACTATGATAAAAAAGGTATATTCAGTGTCCGAAGCGCATACAAGGTTTGCCCAGATGACATTCTTAGAACGGCAACCAGACATGGGGCGCAGGGGGGCAGCAAGGATGTTTCTTCAGCTGTGTGGGAAAAGCTTTGGAAGTTAGACTGCCCAAACAAAGTCAAGAACTTCCTATGGCGGCTGACACATAATAGCCACCCACTGAGATGTAACCTGGCAAGACGAGGCATGAAAATTGACACCATATGCCCAATCTGTAACAGGAAGGATGAGGATGGAGGGCACCTTTTCTTCAAATGCAAGTACGCCAAAATAGTGTGGCGAGATCTCTGTCTGGAGCATGAACGGGACACCTTAGCCCCTTTGCTTTACCCATGGGATGTGACTTCGATTATACTACAGCTGAAGGGCAGCAAACCGGTGAGAGTGGTGATTCTGATGTGGTTTGCGCCGAAATTCTGGTAAGAAGCATTAGAATTTATTTAGAGGAGATAATCAGGGAATCCACTCGTCAAGGCCAAGCTAGAGAGAGCCGGACAGACAAGTGGCACAGGCCGCCAGCTGGGGTGCTGAAACTGAACTGTGATGCTTCATACAAGGCTGCAGAGAGGTCGGGAAGCTGGGGATTTGTTATCAGGGACAACGACGGTGATGTAGTGATGACTGGTAGAGGAAGGATCAATCATCTCCTAAGTCCCTTCCAAGCCGAGGTGATCGCGTGTTTACAAGGAATTCAGACTGCACTGAACCTTGGCATTGGTAAGCTGATACTGGAGACCGATGCCCTGCTGATCAAACAAGCTCTGGCTTCAACTGAAGTTTGTGATAGACCGGAGGAAGGTCTGGTGAATGAACTCAAGTTTTTAGTTTCTACAAACTTTATTCATTTCGAGTGTGTGTTCCAGGGTAGAGATTGTAATAGGGTGGCCCATGAGTTGGCTTCTTTGGGGTATGATTGTGTAGAAGGAAATGAGCTAATATCTAGTTCTATTCCTGAGCACATTGCTGTAATCGTAGCTGCGGATTTGTCAGCTGATAAGTAATGAAAACCCCCAGTTCAAAAAAAAAATGTAGTTTGAGGCATATTTTCTTTTGAGGCAATCACAAGTTCAGAGCTCAACTGCAGTAACATTTTACCTGTTCATTCAGGGAAATACAAAAAAAGGATGTTTCTCCAAATACTGCTAGAAGTAGCAAGCTGGAAACAAAAGCAGCCTACACATGTGTCAGATTTTGACACATTGACTGATTTTGATCGTGTTGTACAGGGCTAGAAATAGGACGATGTATTGTACAGGGCTTTTACATTTTCTTCTTATTTATGTACGGAATTCCTTCCTTCTCTGAGCCAGGGTTCCTATCCCACTATTGTCTCTGAACATATTGTTGCTATCAAATAAATATGTGTTGATGTCACTGGAGAGCATGGATCGCAAATGAAAGATCACTTGTATGAATTAAGGACAAAATAGTTTAACATTTGATAATACATCACTGGAACAGTAATACTTTTTTGTTGATCAATAAGAAATCATTTGATAAAAGCATGACTAATCTAATGCTGCAGGATTTGATACGTCATCAAATTGTAATCTTCTAGCAGCAGAAGCATCTTGATGAAGACCAAGTAAATTAAAGACTTGTATATCCTCCTTTTGTTGGATGAGCAGCCATGGTCGGAAATCCACCATATGGGTTGGTTAAATAGTCCTGTGGTGCAATATTCACACCAGTGCTTGCATGGGAAGGACCCTGTGTGGGGAAAAAAATTCAGAACATAGTCTTGTAAATAAATCTTTTAAAAATAGGGCCATTGGTCTTACAATGAATTCTTCTGGATCTTGTCCAAGTTATGTATTGTCTTGTGCACTCACAATCGATTCTTCTGGATCTTGTCCAAGTTCTGTATTGTCTTTTGCTCTCTTTGCTTGTTTTCCTGAGATTTAAAAAACAGGGGATAAATGCACGCTTGAACTAATGCAAGTACCTTTTTTCTTACCGGTGGCCTTTTTCTTCCCTTTCTTTTTTTCAAGTACACTTTTTGATCTCTTATTCTTTGGACCTGTTAGCACCTGAGGACTCTGGTTGATATTTTACCTTTTAACATGTCTCCAGCATATTCAATACAACTGTGAGAAACTCCAGAAGGTTGGGTAGGTCTTTGGCTTAATGAATTATCAGCTTCTTGGCCCAGTTTATCAATAGCTCTCTCCAAATCATCAAGAAGATCTTTTGAAAATGAGCACTTCAATGCAATCGACATCGCATTTCGAGAGATCCGTAGCTTGTGCTCTTGAAGTTTCATAGAATCCTCTTTTTGCATATTTCGTCCATCTATTCAGTATGTATTGGCTAGGCAAAATAAAAAACTTTATTGATATTAAGGGCTCTGAGAGCATGCTTGCACAATATATCTGCGGCGTACGTACACAAAGTTTGACTAATATGTACAGAGAAGTAATACCAATAGCAAGGCTAATTATACAGCCGGCCTACCGACCGTAAGGATCTTTGTAGCTTTTCCTTAGTCCACCTATATAGTAGTTAGCTCTTCACTATTAATACATGGCTCACTTCTGTAAGCTTACGGCCCGTTTATCTTCTCTATCCTTTCCCCTCTCCTCCACCCTCAGCATTCAGACGACGACAACCTGCTATTATACTTGCTCTAATATATACAGAGAAGTGATATTAATTTGAAATCACATACGTACTGATGCATTCATATTTCCCGCAAAAACATGTTATGGTCATATCCTACAATTATTGCTTCATCGTTGAATCGGCTAGGCGTCATCACCTTGTAGGTCCTGATTGCCCCATCAGATTTTAATAATTTGCATGAGAAAGAAAATTGCTCTCTAAATTGTTCCTCAAAATTAGTCGTTTGTCCGCCACTGTAATGTGACCTCCATTTGTGTCTTATTTGGGCTAGCAAGATAGTGATTGTGTACAACCTTTTGCACAAACTCTAACGCGCGTCTAGTCACGCGTGGTGCCGAGCGCGCGACCTCATCCCATCTGAGCCCATGAACTAGCCGCCAGCGATGGAGGCGAGCAGCTCGCCGGCGTTAGGGTTTAGAAGAAGTTTTGGGGGAGGCGGCCGTGACACGGTGGTGATGGCGGGTTGAGGGGCGGCGAGCGAGGTGGTAGGTGCACTGCCGAGCGGGCGGCGGGGAACAACCGGTTGGGCAGGGCCGACGGCGGGGGCATCGCGGTGGAGATTGCCGGCACCCTACCCTAGGATAAGGGTCGGCGGGGCCGAGGGGCGGGGCGGGTTGAGGGTGGCGCGATAAGGCGAGGGTGGTGGGGGCGGGGCGGGGCTGTGGCAAGGACGAGGACGATGGAGCTTGCCGGCGCCCTGGGGTTAGGGAGGGCGGGACGGAGCAGCAGGGGCGGGAGGTGGGCGGCACGGCCGGCTGCGCGGATGCTGCTGGCCGGGGCGACGGGGGAGGAGGCGGGGGTGGGGGACCAAGGTGCGTCGAGAGGTTGAAGACGGGTGGCGCACTCCCTGTGCGCGTGACCCGTCGCGGGTTAACTCTGTCCAACCTTTTGCACTTCCCAAATTTCCTTTCGACTTATACAAAACTGAACACGAGCATTGCAACATGTCCTTTTAGTAGCATTTTCCTTTGAAGTTTCGTGTGATGAATACGTGCCTCGTACTCCTTACCTGCTACAAACTATCAGCCTGTTCGTTTCGGCTTATTCGCTCGTATCTGGCTTATAATCCACGGCTTAAACAATGTTTTCTCTTACACTAAACCAGCCAAGAAGACTTTCAGCTATTGGCTTATAAGCCAATTCAGCTGAAACGAACAGGCTGTATATGTTTCTGATATAAAGTCTTGTGGGGTCTCAGTCTTGTGGTGCTCTTTCTAATACCGAAACATACTTCTAGCATATGAGTTATATATATATATATATTATGCATCATCCTCTCCTCTGAATAAAAATACAATAAAGCATAATTAACATATATATGTAAATACAGTTTGAATTTGATCACAAGCTGACAGTTGCAGCAGGCCAGCAGCCAACAGGAGGTGGTTCTGAACAATCAGGTTGTGTTTAGTTCACGAATTTTGAGAATTTGGCTACAGTAGCGCTTTCGTTTTTATTTGGCAATTAGTGTTTAATCATGGACTAATTAGGCTCAAAACATTCGTCTCGTAATTTCTAATCAAATTGTGTAATTAGTTTTTTTTTCGTCTACATTTAATGCTCCATACACGCATCACAAAATTTAATGTAATAGCTACCGTAATACTTTTTAGAGAAACTTTTTAGAAACTAAACGAGCTCTCACTGATACCAAACCTGACGATGCCGCGTACTACTAGTACATGCACTGATGGTGGAAGATCCTGACGATCCTGCATTCATGGCGGAATAACCTTGGTCGCTAGAGTCGGGGCCCAGGATGATGCAGTGTAGTACGGAGTAGTGTACTAGTAGTACATGCACTGATGGCGGGGAGCTGATGCTACTATCAAGGTGACAAGGGTCTTGTTTAGATCGTAAATTTTTTGTAACTCGAATATTGTAGTATGTTTTGTTTGTATTTGATAAACTTTTGTCTAATTATGAACTAACTAGGCTCAAAAATCCATATCATGATTTAAAACCAAACTATGTAATTAGTTATTTTTTTATCTACATTTAATGCTCCATACATACGTCCAAAAATTGATGTGATGGAGAGAGAGTGAAAAAACTTGAAATTTGGAAGACAATCTAAATAAGGCCAAGGTGAAAGAATTCTTTTGTCAGAATCATATCTTTAGAAAATTAAGCATCATCTCATTTCTATCTCATTTAAACATCGTCAAATTTGTGACCATCCTTTGAAGAGAGAGTACAAAGCTTATAAAAACCTTGCAGCTGTAGCCACGAAGCTAGCTACCTGTCCGTCTCCACATTCCACTCTCCACTACAACACTTCGGACTCCAGCTCTCCGCCTCCGCATAGTTCCAAACCCGGCCAATGGTGCGTCCGCTGTTCCTCAATTCGTTCCTGTTAACACGCATCCTCCTCCTCCTCCACATCCTCCTGACCTCCTCATCCTCCACCCCCCATCACCTACGGCCACCAACCTACCCAGTCGCCTGAAACCCACCAATCCCCTTCCCTCCCAAATCCCCAACGGAACACCACCAATTTCCCTCCTCCACCCCCAGTTCCTCCCGACTCCACAACCCATCTTCCACCCAACCTTCAAGGCCAGCTGCCTAAGATGCATTTTCCCCAATTTGACGATACTACACCTCAGTTGTGGATTACTCAAGCCCATAACTATTTTGACATGTATTTTGTTCATCCCTCCATGTGGGTGCGAGTGGCCACTATGAATTTCACCAACACTGCCAAGCGTTGGCTCCAATCTATTAACCAGAAGATCCCACAAACCGATTGGACCACGCTATGTGCTATGATCCGCGAGCGCTTCTGCAGGGATCAGCACGAGCTTCTCCTCCGCCAGCTTTTCCAAATCAAAATGACTGGCTCTGTTCAAGATTACATTGACAAATTTGTTAACCTTGTGGAACAACTCTCTGCCTATACACCCAACCCAGATTCCTTGTCCTATGTCACTCGATTCGTGGATGGTCTTCGAGATGACATCCGTTCTGTCATTCTTGTTCAGAGGCCTGCCGATTTGGATGCTGCTTGTACGCTTGCCCTTTTGCAGGAAGAGGCGCTGGACCCGCATCGGCGCAAGGAGATCAAGCGGACCGATGCGCCCCTGTTTCCCAAGCCGGCCCAGACGCGGGGCGCGTTTCCTCTACCTCCACCACCGCCGCGCCCTGCTGTCGGTCCACCGCTGGTAGATGACAAACGGCCGCCTGATGATCGTCGTCAAGATCATCGTCGTGCTAATGTGGATGAGAAACTGCAGTCGCTGCGATCGTACCGCAAGGCACGCGGCCTCTGTATGCGATGTGGCGAAAAGTGGCATCAGGGCCACAAATGTGCTCCAGCTATTCAACTTCATGCACTTCAAGAAGTTTGGGAGATGTGCCAGGATATGTTCTTGGATGATGGTTTGTCTGAACAAGAAGCTGAGCCCGTGACTGATCTGGCATTTCTGCTGCTATCTGCTGATGCTTCTTCCCCCTCAATACATCCTCGCACTTTGCAGTTCACCGGGCTGATTCAGGGGCGATCAATCCGTGTTCTGGTGGATTCTGGCAGTACACATTCCTTTCTGGATGTTCGTCTGGCTGCATCTCTTTCAGGTGTGCAGCCCCTCCCCACTCCAACTCGGGTAGCTGTCGCCAATGGTGGTTCAGTAGCATGTGAGGCCCAAATTCAATATGCAGAATGGTCTATTCAGGGATATACTTTCCATTCCACCCTCAAGCTGATTCCTATTGGCAGCTATGATATGATAATTGGCATGGACTGGCTACAGGCATTCTCCCCAATGAAAGTTCATTGGGTGCAGAAATGGATTCAGATTCAGTATGGTTCTGTGGTTCTGCAGGGAGAGCTACCCATTCCTTCTGAATGCACCCTGGTCCAAGTGTTTCAAGTGAATGATTCAGAGCCTGAACCTGTGATACCTGTCGAAGTTCAGCAACTGCTTACAAAGTACAGTCACTTGTTTCAGCCTCCAACTGAGTCACCTCCAAGACGACCTTGTGACCGTTCAATTCCATTGTTGTCGGGTGCCCAGCCAGTAGCTTCTCGTCCCTATCGCTACTCCCCAATACTCAAGTCAGAAATTGAGTCACAGGTCAACGAGATGCTGCAGTCAGGTTTCATCAGGCCCAGCACAAGTGCATTTTCTTCGCCGGTACTTTTGGTGTGCAAGAAAGACCGATCCTGGAGATTTTGTGATTTTGTGACGACTGCCGTCAGCTCAATGGATTTTTTTTTAATTTAACACTTTTTGATAACTAATTTTAAATTTAATACGGTCGGTTTTTTTTAAAAAAAAAACACTTTTGGCCGCGCCATGGGAAAACTAACACTTTTGGCCGCGCCTATTGCCCAGGCGCGGTCAAATGCCTGTGCCGCGCCATAGTGGCGCGGCAACGGGCTGACGTGGTGACGACCGGATTCGGGGACCGTTGACGTGGCAGGTCCTGCCGCGCCACCGATCTTGGCGCGGCAGTGCCGCGCCCTGATCCGTGGCGCGGCTGGGCCGAATCAATACCGCGGCCAATCCCGCCTGCCCGAGCAGTAAGCCCGGCCACCCGCCCGTTGGTACCTGGACGGTTTAATCGGAACGCGTTACGCCGATAGTGGGAGTTATTCTAAATATTGCTTGACGTAAAATCAATAGTAGTTTTGTTTCTATCATTTGCTGAATTTTTTTCACGGCCGAATAGAGAATTTGATAAGCCAATGATTTATTTTCCGTCTTTCATAATACGGTTAACCACCATTTTAACTAATCGATTACAAAAAATTACCACCGGTGTCGAGATACGCTGGGACTGTCGGTTCCCGAACTAGTTGGTACTTAATCTCGCCGGGAGTGCTGCCGCGACGCAAAAAAAACAAATATGAAGCAAATAAATGAAGTCCGTGCGCAAGTTGACAAGCTGCCACATAACATTTTCATTGTTTTGACATAAGTTTGACATAACAAAACCAAATAACCCCGCAAGTTTCGGACGTCAATATTCGCTTGACCTAACAAACTAAGACCCAGGAGTGTAAGGATCCCTCGGACGCCTCTGTCTCTTCGGATTTGTTGGCAACACATTGGGAGTGTAGTTAACGTCGGTATGGTCGCGTCGACGGTGCGTACGGCTCGTACCCTGCAAGTATATGATACGTACGATTACTTATAATTCTTTATGTTCGTTAGTTCATGGAGCCTACGTCTTTAAAGAAACTATCTTTGATAGTACCTGTGAGGCTCCTTGGGTACCAAGCGGGGCACCACCTAACTAAGACATGCCGATCTCGTCCTGCGGCCAATCGTCCCACTGGTCGTGCTGCCTACGGAAGCCCGGGGGTCCTCGTCGTCATCATAGTCGTCCTCGTCGTCCTTGGTTGCAGGGTCCTTCCCAGCGCTATGATGTGGTGGTGTACGCACCGCGGAAGTGGCACCTGTCATCGGCTGGAAAGAGCCGGCTGGTGTCCTCAAAGAGGCTGAAGACGTGCCACCCGACCGCGGCCAGAGTGGCGGTTCCTCATAAGGAGTGTCCATGCACTCACTTTCGAGCTAGCTTCCCGACTCTTCTTCACCTTCTCGCATAAATAGACGTTAAAGTTAGTGCATTACCCAAACGCATATACACTAAAGAAACATTTTCGGAACGGACAAGTTTATGTTTACCTCCACAAAAACCACGAGAACGCCTAGCCCCTGCCCTCTAGACTCGTAAAGCCGGAACGCTGCTTCGTTGGACAGTCTTGACAATTGTGTCGTCTGGGTACAGAAATGCGGTTGGACAGTTTTAGTACACATACTTAATACCAAAGGGATAACAAATTGTACCATTCAAGTATATTATCATGTATCTTTGAAGCGGGGCTCTCTGTAGCTGTGTCCTCCCTAGTGGTAACGTCGTATACATCTTCGATGACATCTTCCTCCGAGTCCTCGTCAATCGCCTCCTCAGTGTACGTGGGCTTGATATGTGTCCTCGTAGACCTGTGAAGCCACCGCAGGTACTCGTCGAAGGTGTGCTGGTCGTGTGGAGGACCCGCATGGACCGGATATCGTACCCTGTTCTGCCACAAATGGATGTGCGCGTTGTGTGTCACGCGTCAATCCTTGGTCTTATACCTCTTCCTGCGGTCATACCTGCAACAAAACGATATTAGTTGTACCACACACCTCTGAATTGTAGCATTGTTATTAATCGATAACGCACTCGTGTAATTGTTGGTTGGTGGAGTAAAGCGATGGTGGGCAACCTGTCATTCTTTCAAACTGTCTGCAGACCCGGTTGGGCAAGTGAATCTCGACCACATGGAAGAAAATAAGAGGGACGTCGCAATGATACTCGTTTGACTCGTCCCTAGTGACAGGACCGAGATAGTCCTGGAGCTCCGGAGAATCCCAAGTACATCAATGCACTTGAAATTTTGTAATTGAGTTAGGTTGTGATATAGTGTACATCAAAGAAGACACAGGTATGATAGTAAAGAGAACGTAACCTGGTGCTGTGTCAGGACGTCGAGACCGTCCGTGTACTCCCTGTACTTGCGCCACGCATTCCCTCTAACTAACTCTACTTCCGTGCAGATATATAGAGCTATAGGGAGTGTATCCTGCCCGTTCTATTGCTGCATTGAACACGATAATGAATGAGCCATTAATAATCTCATCATATGTAACTGCCTCGAAGAATATAGTGAACCGAAGTACTTACCGGTAAACCATTATTAAGGGGCCTCCTAACGGGCCATCGTTCCCAACACCAAACCTGGAGTAGGTAGGAGCAACCCCAAGGTTCGCATGTCCTAAGATGCGACGGCAGGCAACGCATAGCTGTCGATACGTCCATGCCAGGACTGCGCTGCCCCAGCTGTACGCCGCTATGTTCTCCCACGGCTGGCATAGTATGTCAAGGAAGATTCAGCTGATGGTGTTGCC
Organism: Miscanthus lutarioriparius; assembly: GCA_904845875.1. Taxonomy (NCBI): domain Eukaryota; kingdom Viridiplantae; phylum Streptophyta; class Magnoliopsida; order Poales; family Poaceae; genus Miscanthus; species Miscanthus lutarioriparius. The sequence continues at coordinate 32,009,494 of CAJGYO010000017.1, read as the reverse complement.
CGAGGCGTCTGGGAAGAGGAAAGCACCAAGAAAGTGCCAGAGCCACACTCGAGCGAACCTGTCGATCAGAGTCTCCTCAGCCCGTGGGTCCAAGTAATCAAAGCGCTCTGTGATCTAAGACGATGAAACACCAGAATTTTTCCTGAAATTGACCAAAGAAAATGAGACCCCATGGCTGCAGGAAAGCAATACAAGTATTAAATAGGCTTGAATTACTCACTTATTTTTCTTGGAAGCCTCGTCGTTCGGTGGAAGAAAGCCAGTAAACTGAGCCACCAGCTCCCTCCAGTGATTGTTGTCAACTATCCCTGTCACTGGAAGTCCCCCCAACCGAAGGCCTAAAATAGCCTTCATGTCCTGCAACGTCAAGGTCATCTCGCCACAAGGTAGGTGGAACGTGTGGGTCCTGTTATAAGAATAGAACGACTGTTAGTTGCCTCAAATTTGTTACAAGAAAGTTTATGTACAAAGAATGCACTCGCACCTGTCTACAACTGCAGTAAGTAGTGCTGGGTCAAGGGGCAGAAGATCGTGGTTGACAACACAAACAAGCTCGAGGAAGCCGGCACGCCATATGTACGACGCATAACGCTCGTTCCACTGGTGTGCCCCTGTTGTGCGCGTGGGGCCTCAAAGGAGGCAAGGCCACCTCTGCGTCGTTGTTACTCAAGATGTGTGCTCGGTGCTGGTCGTCGTACTCCACCTCAAGAATGGGGTACAATAGGTGCTGCGTGGGAGGGGTCATCCTGTTACAAATTGATAAACAAAGCGTTAAAGTATTCAAATTAACAAAATTCAAATTAACATTAGTAAGTTCACAAATAAATCACAAACAAATTCACTAACCTAACTATCCTAAATCCCTAAACCCAAAATCCTAACTATACTAGATAATAAATACATAATCAATCCCTAAAACCCCTAAACCCTTTTAGGTTCAGGGTAAAATAGTATCTATACCCAAAATCCCTAACTAAATAACTAACTATAAACTAAATAATAAATACATAATCAATCCCTAAACCCAAAATCCTAACTATACTAGAACACACAACCTCAAACCTAAAAACTACCTACGTAAATCACAAACAAATTCACTAACCTAACTATCCTAAATCACTAACTATCCTAAATCACTAACTATCATAAATCAATAACAATCATAAAACCCTAACTATCCTAAATTACTAACTATCATAAATCACTAATTATCCTAAATCAATAATAATAAAAAAATGAAATCGAGATGGAGGTACCTTAGGAGCGGGCAGCCTTGACACGCCGGCGTTAGTGATGTTGGCCGCGCTGGCGCTTGCGCTGCCAAGGGGAGTGGCTGAGCGTGGCGTGGCGGGCGGGCGAGGCGGGCCGGGGCGGCGTATGCTGGCGCCCGCGCGGGGCCGGGCGGCGGGCGCTGGGCGGCCAAGCGGGCGGGCGGTAGGGGAAGGGCCAATGAAGCGGGTCGCACGCGGTATTTATTCGGTCCAGCCGCGCCATGGATCAGGGCGCGGCACTGCCACGCCAAGGTCGGTGGCGCGGTAGGACCTGCCACGTCAACGGTCCCCATTCCGGTCGTCGCCACGTCAGCCCGCTGCCGCGCCACAATACATGGTGCGACACAGGCATTTGGCCACGCCAAGGCAATAGGCGTGACCAAAAGTGTTAGTTTATAAAAAACGACCGTGTTAGATTTAAAATTAGTTATCAAAAAGTGTTAAAATTAAAAAAAAATCGCTCAATACACTCACTGTTAAAAGCACATTCCCTATACCTGTTATTGATGACTTGTTGGATGAGCTCTCTTCCGCCAAGTTGTTTTCATGCCTTGACCTACGTGCGGGCTTCAATCAAATCCGCCTTGCACCCGGTGAAGAGCACAAGACGGCCTTTCAGACCCATTGGGGCCAATTTGAGTTCAATGTCATTGCGTTCGGTCTTACTGGGGCTCCCAACTCCTTCCAATGTGCCATGAACACAACCTTACATTCTCTGCTCAGGAAATGTGTGCTGGTTTTCTTTGACGACATCCTCATTTACAGCTCCACCTATGAAGAACACCTCCAACATTTAGCCCAAGTGTTTGAGCTCAAGTCTAAAGATCAGTGGTTGGTGAAATTATCTAAGTGCAAGTTTGTCCAGCAATCCATTGCGTATCTGGGACATGTGGTTAGCGCTCAAGGGGTTTCGACTGATCCAAGAAAAATTGAAGCTGTGTCTTCGTGGCCAGTACCCAAGGACGTCAAAGAGCTTCGTAGTTTCCTAGGGCTTGCGGGATATTATCGAAAGTTTGTGCAGCATTTTGCTATCATAGCTCGTCCTTGACAGATTTACTCAAGAAAGGCACCCTATTCATCTGGACTTCCGCTCATACTACTGCCTTCGAAGCTCTCAAACAAGCTCTGGTGACCACTCCTGTACTAGCCTTGCCCAATTTCAGTCGACCATTTCAGTTACAAACGGATGCTAGTGGCAGCGGAGTGGGAGCAGTACTTCTCCAGGACGGTCATCCGCTCGCGTTCGTCAGTAAGGCCCTTGGTCCCCGCACTCGTGGACTGTCAACTTATGAGAAAGAGTACTTGGCCATTCTCATTGCTGTTGACCAATGGCGCTCATATTTGCAACAAGACGAGTTTGTTATATTCACAGATCAAAGGAGCCTCATGCACATCACCGACCAGCATTTGCAGATGCCGTGCCAAATGAAGCTGTATACTAAGTTGATTGACTTACAATTCAAGGTGATCTACAAGCCTGGGCCCACCAATCTTGCTGCTGACGCATTGTCTCGACATCCACAGCCACCAGCTCAGTTGAATGTTGTTTCTTATGCTTCTCCTACCTGGTTGGCTGAGGTGGCAGCAGGCTATGCTTCGGATCCCTGTCCCATTCTCTGGTGCAAGAATTGTCTGTTAACCCAGCTGCTCATTCGCCATATTCGCTGGTGAATGGCGTGCTCCGCATTGGTGACCGCATTTGGGTGGGTGACAACAAGACTCTACAGGCCCGTATTTGTGCTGCTCTTCATGATAGTGCAGTGGGCGGCCACTGCGGCTTTCCAGTGACCTATGCTCGAGCTAAGAAGCTTTTCGCGTGGCACGGTATGAAAACTGCTATCAAAGAGTTCGTTGCTTCTTGTACTACTTGCCTGCAAGCGAAGCCTGACCGCGCCAAGTACCTGGGGCTGCTGTCTCCGCTTCGTGTACCGGCTGAGTCTTGGCAAATCATCTCAATAGACTTCATTGAAGGTCTTCCTAGATCTGGCAGTGCCAACTACATCTTGGTGGTTGTCGACAGATTCAGCAAGTTCACCCACTTTGTGCCGCTCCTGCACCCCTTCACAGCTTCTCAGGTGGCGCAGTTGTTTTTGGACAACATCTACAGACTACATGGTATGCCTACCCATATTGTCTCTGATCGCAATCGAATTTTCACAAGCCTATTCTGGAAAGAGCTATTTCGCCTTGCTCAGACAACTCTATGCATGAGTTCACCCTATCACCCACAGTTGGATGGCCAAATTGAGCGGGTCAATCAATGTTTGGAGACATATCTTCGTTGCTTTGTCTAAGCTTGTCCCCGTCAATGGTTGAAGTGGCTCAGTCTGGCAGAATACTGGTACAATACCTGTCTCCATTCTTCACTTAATCGGTCACCATTCGAGGTATTGCACGGTCATCCTCCCCGTCATTTCGGTCTAACTCCCCCTAAAGCTTCTTCAGCTCTAGATGTGGATGCCATGCTTACTGATCGTTCCACAATGCTTGCTCTTGTTCACCAACAACTCCTCTGAGCCCAACAACGAATGAAGCTTCAAGCGGACAAGCGCCGTTCTGAACGCTCTTTTCAAGTGGGCGACATGGTGTACTTGAAGTTGCAGCCATATGTGCAAGCTTCGCTGGCTCCGCGGGCGCACCAGAAACTCTCCTACCGCTACTTCGGGCCGTACAAGGTACTTTCCAAGATCGGTGAAGTCGCTTACAAGCTTGACCTGCTGGCTTTATCCTCCGTCAATGGTTCGTTGCTGAAGCCTGCTTCGTCGACAAAGTACCCTCTGTCTACTGTTGTCCCGGACATCGCCGACGGCCTTCAGGTACCTGAAGCAGTTCTCCAACGTCGACTTCATCCCAGGCGTGATGGCTCGGTACCACAGCTGTTGATCAAGTGGTCTGGCCTTGGTGCGGACTTGGCTACCTAGGAAGACTCCGAGGCTATACAACAGTAGTTCCCTTATGCTCCGGCCTGGGGACATGCCGGTACACAAGCATGGGGGAGTGTCACGCCTCCACATTCTCCAGAAGAGACATCTACATCCAAGCCCAAGAGGAGCAAGCGCCACAGGCCCAAGAATGTGAAGCTAGCCGGCCCAGAGTGGGTGTGCAATGCATGTAATGTGAGGCCCGCGAGTGAGTAGTAGAAAAGGGTGAGGAACCGGAGGTGAGAGGCTATCCTATTCCTCTTTTTCGGGTAGTCGGCGCCGCCACAATTCCGCGGAGCTGACAAACGCCAGCTGCAGTTCAGCGGTGGAGGCGCCTGATGGTGCGTTGATTATCGAGGGCGCTGCGGCAGCCGGGGACGCAGGCGGCACTACATCGGTGGCTATGCACGGCGGTGCCTTAGTCCACGAGGACTGTCGCGCTGCGGCGGTCGCCGTCAACTCGAGCCACACCGCCGACCGCGTCAGCTCTAAGAGAGCGCACAAGCAGTGCAGGGGCGCGTCAAACCCCTCAGCTATATCTACGAGAAGAAGCATGATGTCGCGTTTGATGCAGCTATGGTCGAAGAACGCGGCGGTGCTTCCATCGACAGGCATGGTGCTGCTGCAGAGGCCGCCCACCGCCGTGCTACTTTTGTGCCGCCGCCGATCCCAAAGAGACCGAGAAGCGCCAATCCGGCTGCGTCGTCTGCCAACATGGCGGTGGACGATGAGGAGGCGCGCGTCAGCGAGCCAGCGGAGGCCACTATGGCGGACCTGTCGGCTGAAGCCCTGGTCGCGGGGTCCGGCGTCGCAGTAGTGATCATGAAGCTGGCGGAGATTTACAAGGAGCTGAGGACGAAGATGTTAGGAATCATGGTGTACCTCTGTGTAACCGTAGATCCGGGTAAGGCTCCTCGTCTTAGCATAGTTGGACCACAGCAATGTAGACACCAAGTTCACCTTGGATGCCGCCTCGTGGACGCTGGTGCTCGGCACGGTGGTGAGGAGGCGAGGTGGTGATCCAGTGGACCGGTGGAGACCCTGCAGAGGCGACGACAGTGTGGTGGGGCATCCCATCGCTGGTAGCACACTATAGATCAAATTAGGGTTTCTATCGGTGGGATCATGGCGGCTCAGACTAACCTCGTGACTCGAGCCGTGATCCCCATCTATCTTTATATGTGCTGTGCGACAGGATCCTACCAACCTATTAGGGTTGGGCGCCCCCGATTAGGGCGTAGAGGCAAGGGCCCAATAGACCGTTGGGCCTATTGGTGGAGATCAACTAACATTCTCCCCCTTGATCTCATTCCATCTTTCAATTTTATATCATTTACTTTTGTTCATTCCATTACAGATTAGCGCATAGAGCCTGTCTCATCGTCACGGTCCATTACCGATAGATTCAACAGCTACAACACACTACTCTGTTATGAAATAGATACTTATCTTTGGGCCTTCTTTTGTCTAAGAATTTTAGGCTTTCCCTTAAACCCATGCTAGCTACATGTTCTCTAAACACCATGTTCTCTGAACACGTTGGGTGGTAAGCCTTTTGTAAACGGATCCGCGAGCATCTTTTTTGTACTTATATGCTCAAGACTTATGACTTGATCTCGGACTTTATCTATCACAACATAATACTCTATGTCAATGTGTTTGGCAACACCACTTGACTTATGTTATGAGCATACTGTACTGCCAGATTATAATCGCAGTATAACTTAAGTGATCTATAGATGTCGTCAACCACCTTCAAACCGGGTATGAACTTCTTTAGTCAGTTCACCTGCCCCGTTGCCTCATATCACGCTACAAACTGTCATACATTGTGGATGATGTAGTGACGGTTTGCATTTGAGCTTTTCCATGAAATAGCTCTCCTTTTCGAGAGTGAATACTATCCCATCGTGGATTTTCTATCATCTCTCGTATAATCAGAATCTGAATTTCCCACTATGTGGAGTGAATCAGATCTTCTATACGTCATCATGAGTCCTTTCATTCCTTGCAAATAATGCAAGATTTTCTTTACCAATTTCTAGTGTTCTGTTCTAGGATTGCTCTGGAATCTGCCAAGTAACCCGGTAACAAATGCCAAGTCAGGGCGCGTACATACTTGAGCATATTGTAAGCTTCCGACAGCTGAAGCATATGGAACCATTTTCATTTGATTGAGCTCATATTGGTTCCTGGGGCATTAAAAATCCCCATATCTGTCGCCCTTGACTATAGGAGCAGGTGAGGGACTATATTTGTGCATACTAAATTTCTTTAAGATTCTTTCTATGTATGCCTTTTGTGACAGTCTAATACCTCTTTTCTTCTATCTCGGTGAATCTCGATCCCTAGAACGAACGAGACTTCACCAAGATCTTTCATATCAAGTTTTGAGGACAAAACTTCTTTGTCTCCTATAGTAGACTGACATCACTACTAGGAAGTAAGATATCATCCATATACAGGACAAGGAAGATAAACTTCCCATTCTTAAACTTTGGATAGACAAAATTGTCCTCTATATTCTCTTTAAAACCCAAAATTCTTTATTGTCTGATCAAACTTCAAGTACTACTATCTTGAAGCTTGTTTTAATCCATAAATGGATTTCTTTAGGTGGCATCCCATCCGTTCTTTTCCTTCCATGACAAAACCTTTCGGTTGTGCCACATAAACATTTTCCTCTAAGTTTCCGTTGAGAAATGCCGTCTTTACATTCATCTGATGTAATTCTAAATCATAATATGCCATTAATGCCATTATGATTCTGAAGGAAACTTTACATGAGACTGGAGAAAATGTCTCATTGTAATCAATCCCTTCTCTTTGCATAAAGCCTTTTGCCACAAGTCGCGCTTTATATCTCTCTATATTTTCTTGAGAGTCAAGTTTTATTTTGTAGACCCATTTACAGTCTACTATTTTTGCTCCTTTAGGAATTATATCCAAATCCCAAACTTTATTGACATTCATTGATTTCATTTCATCTTCCATGGCCTCAAGCCACTTTGATGAATGATCACTACTCATGGCTTCTTCAAACGAGGTGAGATCATCCTCCATTTGAAATTCCTTAGTGTTGTACACTTCATAATCAGCAGGAATAGTTGATTTTTTAACTCTTTGAGACCTTCTAGGGGCCTTCACATTTGGCACATCTTCTGTTTGAGGTTGCTATTGCTCCACCTCATGTGTGGCAATAGGTTCTATAGGATCCTAAAGAACAGGTTCCTCATCATCATTCATTGTTGCCACAGGTGGGATAACAACAGGTGCTGGCACCATAGTATCTAGCATTGTCGGTTCAGTGACAGCAGGTAGTGAGAAAAATGGCTCATGAATCATTGGAGTGGGCGCATACACCCGCTTCACTTCAAGGTCAATTTCTCAAGCTGCCATGCTCTCCCTCATCAATTCATCCTCTAGGAAGACAGCGTGTCTCGTTTCCACAAACTTTGTATTTCTCTCTGGACAGTAGAAAACGAAAAACTTTTGACTTTTCTGGATAGCCAAACAAATGGCAACTTACTGTTTTGGGATCTAACTTCCCAATGTTTGGGTTAAATACTTTAGCCTCAGCAGGGCTCCCCCACACACTTAAGTGTTTAGTGAGGGTACTCTTCCTGTCCACAACTCATACGGTGTTTTAGGCACCGACTTACTTTGTACTCTATTGAGAATATGAATGTCGGTTTTTAGCGCCTCCATTCACATGCTCAACTGTAAGGTGGAGTAACTTATCATACTGCCCACCATATCCATCAGGGTACGATTGATTCTTTTAGCTACTCTATTCTGCTGAGGTTCACCCAGTGTAGAATACTGGGCTGCTATGCCATTCTTTTAGGGTATGCCGACCGTAATACTCCCCTACAGTCAGGCCTGACTATCTTAATCTTTAATATCTTAAATTTATCCAATGCTACTGGGCTTTCTTTGATTGGATAAATGTAGCCATAATGGGAGTAATCATTTGTGAATGTTATGAACAAATCATAACCATCCACACTCTTTACAGGAAAATGACCACAGATGTCTGTGTGAATAATCTATAAAATTCATGCGCTTCGTTTGTCATCTTTCTTTACATACTTTCCTTTTATGCATTCTGAGAGCTCTAATGGAGGAAGAATATTATTCTTAACTACTCTTTCTATTCTCCCCCTCGAAATATGGCCTAAACAACAGTGCCATAATTTTAACGACGCATCATGAGCTCTCTTATGCCATCATTATGAGAGTAACACTCTGTCACCAGCTGCTTTATCAGCTGGGTAGCATATGTCTTTGAAGAGCTAGTGAACTGACTCTTTATTCTATCGAGGTACTCGGTGACCGTGTCACACTCTGGGATTGAGCCCACAATTGTAGGCTCAATTGTGTTCTTTATCATAGCCAAACATTTCTTGTTGGCAGTGACACACTTCCTATGCTCAAGGGCATATAACATCTTTCGGGATTCAAAATCCCTCTCTTTAGTTGCCCAAACGGCATCAACCTCGTTTGTCTCCCTCACCGGTGCCATAGACTCAGGGGAACATGGTGAGATGACTACCCAGTTCACCTTAGACAAGATGAAAACCAGGACAAACCTTTTCTTAACATAAAAATAACACCATTTGCATGCCTTGATTCCAATGTTGGTCAAAATCAAAACATACAACTGTTCGTATACACTAATTCTACATCACCGTTGGGCAAAAATAGAATTAATGCATAAATCATTAACTTTTACAACTGTTCTCATACACTAATTCTTCATCACCGTTGGGCGAAAGTAAAATTAATGCATAAATCATTAAAATTATGATATTGTTATAAACAACGTTGGTCAGAAAATAACAACATCATAATCATGTCAAATCTCTTTTTATCCAATTAAATACCACATTGGTTCAAAATAACTGGAGAATAAAGAATTTCTTTAGCAGCGGAAAAACTTTATTTTTCTCTAATTAAATATCACGTTGGTACAAATTAACCGGAGAATAAACTATTTCTTAAGCAGTGGAAAACGTATACTCAATTTCTTTAATTTTATCCATAGGGAAAAATTACTTTTTCTATTTTATTTAAGCCATTAATCAATTTCTAGGAAATAAAACCTTTACTGGAAAATGAAAACAAAAAATGACTCAAATGCTCACTATTCTTTCGGCTCGGCCATCAAAAACAGCCCGGCCCATCTGCCTTATGCGATGCCCGGCCGCAACCTGGGCCTGGGCCGGCAAAGCCGCTCGGACGCGCGCCCGCCTGGGCCACATCGCTGGCCCGTTCAATCTCGGCCGTCCGATGGAGATCGACGGCTGCGCGTCGATTTCACACGAACAAAACCGCGGCCGCGGCCTCCGACCGGAAACCCTAGGCCATTCGCACTCTTTGCTTCTCTCTCTTCTTCGCCGCTCTCTCCTCTCTCTACCTCAACAAGCAACTAGCAAAATGATCGAAAGTGAGACGAATGGCGAAACGGTGGACGCAATGAAGCGAAGCGGCAGCCATGGCGCGTCGTCGTCGCCCCCCTCACTGGGCGCATGCTCCCCAATGGTGAGAGCACGCCGAGCGACGAAGGCGCCCCTTTGGCCGAGCCCGCGAAACATCTCTGCCCCCCGACTCGGCCCTCTTCTCCATCGAGCGGCCTTGGCCGCGGCGCCCCCTTGGCCGTGCCCGGCAGAAACATCTCCGCCCCTCGACTCGGCCCTCTTCTCCCGCGCCGACGAAGGGTTCGCCCGGTGCTTGACGAGGTCTCTTTCCATTCTCTTCCTTTTCTTCTTCCCCTTCGAATTTGAGTTATTCTTCTCTTTTCTGAACTGGTGTGGGGAATTAGGGTTTGGATCTTCTTTTGATCGGTTCTTTTTTATTTATACCGAATCTTTCTCTTCCCCTTCTTCATGCGAGTTAGGGTTAGGGTTCGGTTGAACCCTATTCGTGTTTTCTTTTGGTTTGATTTGAGATCTCCGATTCGGGTTTTCTTTTGGTTTGATTCGAGATCTGCGAGATTATCCCCTTCCCCTCTTCCCCTTCTTTTCTTTTGAATCTGCTTCTTTCTACGGATTCAACCGATTGGGGCACTAGGGTTAGGGTTTTGGGATTTGCACTTTTCTTTTGATTTCTTTTCTTTTTGGAGTTCATTCGAATCGCTTCCCTTCCCCTTCTTTATGCGAGTTAGGGTTAGGGTTCGGTTGAACCTTTTCTTTTGATTTCTTTTCACGGTTTTGATTTCGATTGGGATGAGGATGGGTTAGTTCATCTGAATCGGGTTCATTGTTGTTCTTCACCTTCACCCAGTTAGGGTTAGGGTTGGGGAACCATTGTTCTTCTTTCCTTTTACTCATTTTCTCAGATCCGAACTGGATCTGTTCTGTTCTTGCCGTGTGCCGGTGAGAACGGCGGTGCAGCATCTTTTCCCTGCGCGGTGGCGGTGGTGACCGGGGTTCCAGTGATGTCCGCCACCCCCGGTCCCTTTCTCTTTGCTTTTACCCGGTTAGGGTTAGGGTTACACACTGGCAACCTGGCTCTGATACCATTATTAGGAATCATGGTGTACCTCTGTGTAACCGTAGATCCGGGTAAGGCTTCTCGCCTTAGCATAGTTGGGCCACAACAACGTAGACGCCAAGTTCGCCCTGGATGCCGCCTCATGGACGCCGGTGCTCGGCACGGTGGTGAGGAGGCGAGGTGGCGATCTAGTGGACCGGTGGAGACCCTACAGAGGCGACGGCAGTGTGGTGGGGCATCCCGTCGCTGGCAGCACACTTTAGATTGGATTAGGGTTTCTATCGGTGGGATCATGGCGCCTCAGACCAACCTCGTGACTCGAGCCATGATCCCCACCTATCTTTATATGTGCTGTGCGATAGGAGCCCACCAACCTATTAGAGTTGGGCGCCCCCGATCAGGGCGCAGAGGCAAGGGCCCAATAGGTCGTTGGGCCTATTGGTGGAGATCAACAAACAGAAGACGCTCGACGTCAAGAGGGACAAGGCCGCGGTGGGGCACACTTGAGTAGACCGCCGTGCATAGTGCCCTTTTCCAATGCGCATGCGACACTTTTGGTGAGCAAACCCTGCCCGACTGTTCCTCGTCTCCCTACGACCCTGCCCATGCCGATCTCGTCCTCTCTGTGACATGTCGCCTAACCGTGTTCTTGCTTCTTTTTACTAGGAGTCAGGAATCAAAGTAGGGATCAGGAACTGCCTGCACTGCACCAATCTTAGAGATGTTAGATAATTTGGTATTTCCATGGTCAATTTAAGTCAGAAATATAACATCAGCAGGTTTGTGACGACATATATGTGCTTGTGTATGTCACTGACGAATGCTACAGCATGCAGATATGACATACAAATCGATACAGTAAGAACGCAAAATACGGTAATTATAGAGATAAGACTGTACCCAGCGGAGGGTCCCATGCCGAGGGCATCGGAGGCTTCGTTCGCACTAGTCGACATAGTGCATTGCTCGAAGCCGAGGATCGTAGTCGATGCAGGAAAATGTTCATAGTGCAGCCCCATGAACGGTCACCAGGAAGAAGACGCCTTGCTGTTCCGCAAGAATCACCGTGAAAAAGACGATGAAAGTGCATCTAGCCCTTCAGTGGGTTTTGGATGATTGAATGACAACGTGATTAAAGGTCTAACCCGTTTGCTAAGTGTGGACAGGTAATAGGTTATCTCACAGGTACTTAATGAAAGCCAAAATGATGTGTTGTTGTATAAACAATCTAGTTCAAGCACAAGACAACAATGCAAATGGAATTCATGCAAAGGCTTGTTTATTGTGGGATTTCCATGTACTATGTGAAAGCAAGCTTGTGAGAATTAATTAATGAGACATAAGGGTTTGCATATGGAATGGTCTCATATTTGAAGCTTGCTAAAATTAAAATGAAAAAGATAACAATACATGAATGAATGATTCAACACAAGATGTGACTTGATGGCTTGAGATGGTGAAGATAGCAAGGAAAGGCTTCGAGGTACTAAGCAAGGGTGAAGGGCAAGCGATGGCTTGACAGCCGAAGAACCTAGCTAGGGTGAAGAAGGAAGTACTTGCATTTAGTTGAGGTAGTAATCAAGCTATGATGGCCATGTTTATGTGAAGGATCAAATCACTGTTGGAGTGTTTGATGGAAGTGACTTGATACATTTGGGATTATTCAAATATGATGAATGGAATCAAGTCACATGCTCAAGATAGCTATGCTCTAGTGAAAAAGATCAATATCAACATGTTGGCACCCTCACTTGATGAAGATTGGAATACACGGCTTCGGTTCAAAAAGAGCAACTCAAAAGGTTTAAATCCGTTATACTTTTAAATTTGAGTAAATAGGAATGCCATACTATTAAGAGGGATGCATCATATTGATAGATAATATTTTATAAGTGCTCAAGCCAACCCATGTGAGATTTGAATGTTTGAGAGACAAAAGAGCTAACTGACTTGCTGCTGGTCTGGCCATACCGGACGTGTCCGGTATGCATAACGGATGTGTCCGGTATTTGCCTAGTAACTGTAAAAATGTTGTTCTCGGGTTGGTTCGTGGGGAGTTCCGACGCATGTCGGGAGTTCCGACGGTCGGAAGTTCCAGCAATGGTCGGGAGTTCCGATGACGCAATTTAAATAATTTGGAGTGTTCACTATGGTGGTCATACCGGACGTGTCCGGTATTCATACCGGACGTGTCCGGTATTCATACCGGACGTGTCTGGTATGGACGACCAGAGGCCAACGGCTAGTTTTCAAAAGTCTTGAGGGTCGGGAGTTTCGGCATGCATCGGGAGTTCCGACACCTCACTAACTTTAACTCAGTTACATGGTTTTCAAATTTGCTGAGGGTCGGAAGTTCCGACGTGAGTCGGGAGTTCAGACGATCGGAAGTCCCGGCTTTCATCGGGAGTTCCGACGCCTCACAACATCACTGTAACTTAGTTACCGTTGGTGCAGTGTAAGTCATATCGGACGTGTCCGGTATGCATACCGGACGTGTCCGGTATTGCAACGGCTATAAAATGGCTAGTTTTTCCATGGGGGCTATAAATACCCCCAAGCCTCCACCTTTGAAGGCTGCTGATTCTACTGAGATAGACACACGTTTTTGAGCCTTGCCAACTCTCCCAACCCTCTCTTAGTGAGTGTGTGATCCAAATTGCAAAATCAATTTGTGGGTTAAGAGAGAATTTGAAAAAGAGAGCAAGCCACCACTTGAGCACTTGTGAATATTGTCAATCTCATGATTCGCATTTGTTACTCTTGGACTCTTCGGTCCTAGATGACTAGGCGTCGCCGGAGAGCAACCGAGAGATTGTGGTTGCTTTGGAAAGTTTGTATAGGTCGATTCCGCCGCCTCGGAATCATTTAGTGGAAGGAGGAAAAGGAGTTGGAAAAGACTCTGGCTAGAGTGACCTTCGTGGTACCCTCTAGGGCTGACTTTCGTTGGGTCGCCCGCTGCCCCCTCAACGGAGAGTAGGACTCAAACGAGTCCAAACTTCGGTAAAACAAATATCGTGTCTCAATTCACATTTTATTTGATATTTGTGTTGCTCTAGCTATTCTGCAGGTTCTCTGTGTATATTACTATCTCTAATAGTTTCCTACAGTTTGGATTAAAGATAGAAATCAAAAGGAGCAAGTTCGGGGCTGTTCCACTGAAGTCGTGAATACCGGACATGTCCGGTATACCTACCGGACATGTCCGGTATTAGCCCCTGCGCCAAACTGAATTGTATTGTGTCCTAACTCTTTGGTTGCAGGTGTTTGGCTCTTAGATTCATTTAGTATCTTTTATATACTCTGTGGCTAAATTGTGAGGGGTGGTACTACTCTTTATTTGGAGTTTCCATTTTGGAAACTCTCTTTACTAATCATTTCCATTTTTAAAGGTGTTAATTTTCAAAAATGCCTATTCACCCCCCTCTAGGCGGCATCCTAGGTCCTTTCAATTGGTATCAGAGCGAGGTTCTCACCTAAAGCTTTACCGCCGTGAGAAAAGGATGTCGACGCCTATCGAGTTGGAGCCAGTGCTTCTCCAAAATGATGGTTTAAACTTTCTACCTTGGTCAATTCATATACTCAATGCTTTTAGACATATTAGTCCTATTGTTGAGCATATTGTGTTTGCAAGCATACCTCTTCCTATAGTTGATTGGAGCAACTATAAGAATTTATCAAAAGAGGAAGAGATATACGTGCAACTCAATGCTCAAGCTATTAATATCATTTTGAGTACATTGAGTGTAGAGGTTCAAGATGAGGCAATCTTCAATGGACAACCACCTCCGAGAGTGTTCATCTCATTTGGACTAGACTTTTTGATTTTTATGGAAAATCCAAATGTGATGATGCACTTGAGATCGAGTCAATGGAAAGTTTGTCCATTGTGTCATCATACAGCGAAGAAGCCTCACAAGACCTCAAGAGCGCCGAGCCGGAGTAAGAAGTGCAAGCAGCGCATGACCTGTTGTCTGCCTGCATGTACCGGACGTGTCCGGTATTACTACCGGACGTGTTCGGTATGGCCGAGGTAGCAGAGCAGCAAGCAACTGTTTGCAACGATGCTCAAGCCCGATGGCAACCAAGTGATGAGTCAACCTCAGTATCTCATGATACTCATCACTTGTGTCTCATGGCCAAGAAAAGTAAGAAGAAGAGTAACAAGAAAGATCAAGAGAAGGAGAAAGCACAAGTAGATGATCAAGATGAGAGTGACGTTGAAGTTGAAGATAACTACAACCTTGATCATCTCAATCGCAAAGACAAGTTCTTGATCATGAAGATAGTTGAAAAGAATGATGAGCTTGAAGAAGAGATTGAGAAGCAAGAGCAATCACTTCAAAAGCAAGAATTGTTTCTCATCTCTAAGATGGAAGAACTAAAGGCTCTAAATGAAAGGTATGAAAAATTGTCAATTGAGCATGCTTTAGTTACTAACTCCTCTTCTAGTGTTTCACAACTAGAGAAGGAAAACTTTGAGCTCAAGGCAAGGCTAGATGAACTATCAAGCAAGTACAATGTGCTACAAGCTAATTATGTTCATCTAAAGTGCTCTCATGAAGAATTAGTAGAATCAAGCATTATGCTTGAGGTAGCACATGAGGTTGTGATCACATCGGTAAAATCCTCTCAACCTCTCACACATTCACTCACTAGTACACCATCTCAATTAAATGTTTCTTGTACTAATGAGTGTGCTCCTCAAGCAAGCCAATCTTCGATTGAGCTAAATCTCATAGAAAACATAGAGCTCAAAGAAGAGGTAAAAAGATTAAAGAAAGATATGATTTGGTTGAAGGGTAAGGAGAAAGCACAACCTTCTCAAGATAACCGTGATAACATGGTGAAGAAGCTTGAGAAGGGTTCAAACCTTGCTTCCTCCAAAGCCCAACAAAAGAATCACATCTCAAGCAAGGCCAACAAAACCAAGAGAAAGAAACATAGAAAAAGGTTATGCTATGGTTGTGGATTATATGGACATGAGTTGGCTATATGTCCACACAAGAGTTGGGTTGACAAGTGTGAAGTGGCCGAACAAAAGGCCCCAAACAAGTTGGCCAACCAAAAGAAAAGTGATGGACAAAGCACGTGTCTCATGAGCAAGAAGTTAGGGCAACCTACCAAGAAATGCCCAATGTACCAAGAGGCAAGAAAGGAAGCCCAAGTTGCAACAAGAAGATGCTATGGATGCAATGAGATGGGCCATAAGGTTGATAGATGTCCATACAAGCAAAGCAAGCATAAAGCAAACAAAGGCCGCATATGCTATGCTTGTAGAAGAAAGGGGCATCTAAGCTATGAATGCCCAAATGGTAACGCTCCTAAGCCAAACACATATGTTTATAATGATAAGCTTACGAAGACCACAAATGGAGTTAGCACTACCAAGGTGATGTGTTCACCACAAACTAGTGCTAAAGCCATTTGGGTGCCTAAGCACTTGTTGACTAACTCAAAAGGACCCAACAAGAGTTGGGTACCAAAGTGTGCTTAGGTTAATGATGTAGGTACTTGGTGATGAGATGAAGGCTTCGGGGTGGTTGAGCAAGTAAATTGAAAATACTCACTCAATCTATCAATCAATTCTTATCATAATCACTTATATGGTTGACCCAAAGATAATTCAATGAATATATCATTTACTTCATCATCACCATTGGTAACAACTACCTAAACCTTACATAAATAGCCACTTTATTTGTTTGGTGCTCAATGACTAACAAATAGGCATATTTGTGTAAAAAGTGAAAGTGGCAAATTAGTTTTACTTGATAGTTAACATGTTTGCCATATGATGCTTTTAATAATTCTCTAGTAAAGCAATTCATTTGTTGAGATGCAAGTATACAATAAATACTAGAGCTAAACAAAGAATCACAAGCAGATAATTAATTGTTTCTGTCCTACACCTATCGGACGTGTCCGGTATTACTATCGGACGTGTCCGGTATGGACAGGGACAGAAAGTCAGTGTTTTTGTTCTGTGTATTCTGGACGTGCCCGGCATACTATCGAACGTGTCCGGTGTTGCATGGACCAGAACACCAATCGTATTGCAACTGAGTATTTGATCCATACATTCTCATATATCCCTAACTTACTCAGAAGCTTGTGATTTATCAAATCTAAGTGGATTGTGAGCATCTCTTAAACTCACTTTTAAATATGGCAATCTTATTCGGTTTATGGTCAAAATGAAAATTGGCTCCCCAGGTCTTAATAGAATAAAAATGTTTGTTGAAAGTTGTTCAAATTACTTGAAGCACTTATTTAGGGGGAGCTAAGTTTCTATTTTGTACCAATGTGGACTAACAAATCTATCTAGCATTCTTTATAGTCCTTTGGATGAAAAGTGATTTAGAATCTAGCATGATTATTTGGCAATCAAGGTCAACATAAAGATTATCATGCCATGAATCTTCTTAGTGGTATTCCTGTGGGCTCAAGGCAAAGGTATGTGTTTACATATATATATTGCAAGTGCATCTAAGGCCCTTTATATGTTAGAATGTGTATTTGTGTGACATAGGAGAGATGTTTTTCAAAACCCCTAACTAGCATGAGTAGGAAGTGTGAATTTGAAAAACTATTTGAATCTTGGTCTTTGTGACCTAGCCTTGTCATGTGATGATTATAGCTCTCCTTGGTTGTTTGATCGACTAATCACACATGACATGGTTTTCTTAAGTCCGCAATCTACTGTGTCTCACTCTATCTCTTTCAAGTAAGCAAAATCTTGTATATGCCAAATATTTGGAAAAGAGAAAATCAATTTATGGCATTGGATAAGAAAAGTGATGATACTCGGTTTGGATCAAGATCATATACCTTCTTGGACTGAGTAACAATGGAGAAAGGGACTGGAAGTGAGAAAACATTTTTTGGAAGAAGTTGGGCCAGCCCGCGTATACCGAACGTGTCCGGTATGCTACCGGACGTGTCCGGTATGCTACCGGACGTGTCCGGTATGAGCGGGACTATAAAAACAGTCGTACCCCTTTGGCCCAGACCAGTCTGGCTCCTTCCAAATAGCCAGCCGACGCCCTTCTTTCCCACCTAGGGCGACCATCGAATTTCACCAAGAAAAGAGAGAGAGGGAGATCGCATTGGAGAAGGCTTGCATCAAGATTGAAGGGCCGGGGATTTGGATTTCTCATCGCCTTCTCATCTCTTCTCTCAAGGTACCCTAATCGTAGACCTCGTCCGATCTATATGGTTAATGATTGGTTTTGAAATTTCTTCGGTCAATATGCTGCATTGGTGATATAGAAACAATGCCCAAAGTTTGGAATTGATCCATGATGGTTTGAATCCAGGAACCCTGGTTAGGGCTGCTGGATGCCCATATCGGACGTGTCAGGTATGCTACCGGACGTGTTTGGTATGGCCTAGCAGAGTAGACCCTCTGCTTTCCTTTGATTCAATCCAATCTTAGAATGGTATATTAGGCATAGTTTCCTCTGTATCTACATTTTGCAAACCTTGTGACAGTGGTGTGTCAAGGTGTTTGTAAAACCTTGGATAAAAGATTCTATGTCTAATTACAATTTGAGAATAAGCTATGGGCATGTATCTAAAATTCTATGGAAATCTTTGGATACAGGACAACAGCCATGAGTGGACGACAGGAGCCGAGGTCCAAGCACAGGCATGATCCCGCGCTTGAAAAGTATAAGAAGGCA
This sequence comes from Miscanthus lutarioriparius, assembly GCA_904845875.1. Taxonomy (NCBI): domain Eukaryota; kingdom Viridiplantae; phylum Streptophyta; class Magnoliopsida; order Poales; family Poaceae; genus Miscanthus; species Miscanthus lutarioriparius. Next base: position 31,991,125 of record CAJGYO010000017.1, on the reverse strand, counting down.
AGATAGGAAATGCATCCTGGATTCCAGCCGACCAGCCGAAGGTCTACCAGGGCTGCCACTAGTGCAGCAGCTCAGTATGCAGAGAGGTCAGGGAGCTCCACTTCTGACACTAACACTGATGAGTTCAGAGTGGAGTCTAGAGAAGAAAGAAAGAGGAAGAGCATTCACAGAGGATCAGATGGTGACAGCTCAGATGAGGAGCAGGAGATTGAGGAGGAGGAGCCAGTTCCTCCAGTTCAGCACCAGCCTGGTCAGGGTATGCATTATGGTCTCCTTAAGACACGTCTACCCAATGTGCCCTCCTATGTTTCCAGGGTTGATTATAGGGGAAAGGGTATGACGAGGAAAGCTAGAGATGAGCGAAGGGTAGATCCGAGAGGCTTACCTAAGGTTCAGTATGATCACCGCTTCTAGACAGCCTTTCACTTGGATTACTACTCCAGTGTAATTCTCACCAGGAACCCAGTTATTGCCAGATCTCAGTGGATTGACTGGCAGTACGTCAGAGAGTTGCAGAAGGCCTTAGTTGATCATGCCATTGCTATTTGCCAGCGCACTAGGGTTTATGAGATCATGGAGTTCCAGCATGACTAGAATACCAAGGTAGTAGCTCAGTTTTATGCTACCCTGTTCATTGAGGAGGATGACAGGCGGATGCACTGGATGCTCGAGGGCCAGTGGTACAGTATGGACTATGATGTGTTTGCTGCTCACCTTGGCTTCTCAGAGGATGACCTACAGAGGGACAGGATCCACACCGAGCAGGTGTTACCCCCTGAGCAGCTTGCCTATATGTATCCACCAGGAGGTGAGAGGGGAGCAGTGGGGAAGGTTCAGGGTCTTCACCCTACTTACAGATACCTAGATAGGATGTTCAGGAGACTATTGACTGCAAGGGTGGAGACAAGGGCAACATTGCAGATTACTCCAGGAACCTGCTCCACAGGATGGCACCTGATGCTCGTCCCTTCAGCGTGTTTGACTTCATATGGTCAGAGATCGGGAGTGTGGGAGAAAGGCCCCTCAAGGGCTATGAATTTGCTCCCTATATCATGTATATGATTGAGCAGGTGATAGGGCACACATTCGAGTTTGACAAGACTCACAAGGCCCTGAAGATTGTTGCAGATCTGCTTGAGACAGGAATACCTCCAGCAGGACCAGGAGGAGCAGCAGCAGCACCAGAAGTAGATGCACCTGGGAGTGGTGCACCAGCAGGAGCTTCACCTTCACCACGTGCTCCTTCACGTTCTACTTCACGCCATGGCAGTCCTCCCTCGCCTATCCGCAGGCTTTTTAGCTCCATATTTGGAATGTGCAGAGACATCCAGACCCAGCAGTAGAAGGAGAGGGAGGCTAGGAGGAAGGACACTCAGACTTTGAAGCAAATTGCTTCTAATCTTGAGCTTGATCCTCCTAGATCTCCTCTATCAGATGAGGCAGCTAGTGAGCCTGAGACTGAGGAGCAGTAGCAGGCTAGATATGATAGAGAGTATGTTGAGTTCATTTAGCGACAGCAGCAGCAGCAGGCACCATAGCACCCGAACACTCTACCACTACAGGCTCGTATGCCTACTCACTCTCAGCCACGTCCCAGCACTGCAGACGACTATGCTTTAGACTGGTGGAGTGACCTCACAGGTGGTGGCGGCCACTATGGGTCTAGTGGCTATGACCCGTCTGGCGTAGGTGGTTCTCGTCCAGCTGGTGTTACACGTTTAGATGACGAAGATGCTGGGAGAGATGATGATGATGATGATGTTGAGTGATGCCAGAGATCAGATACAGCTTGCAGCCCCTTTTGTCCTTAGTTTGTCATTGTTGGACCTTTATGGTGATAGATGACAAAGGGGGAGAGAGACTGATTAAAGCTTCAGGATATTTGTTTCATTTGACTTATCTTTCTTTGTACCTGATGATATGTACTGTAGGCTATAGTTTTTGTTTTTGAGCTTCATTGATATATCTTGGATTTGAGATAGATTGTATCTTGTGAGAAATGAGACTCACTTATGCTTTATCCATGTATCTCTTGAGACATGATCTTAATATAAATTTTAGTGGTTTTGCGGACTTGAGAAAATGTGTAATGAGTGCTATGTGTGACATACATGTGTTGTATTTACTTTCATAAGGACTATGCATGCTAGAATGAAAATATTTGATGTGATGCCTTTATATTTATTCTTGTGTGATATATCTTGTCATATGCATCATAATTTTACTTTGTCACACACACATGCACCCCACGGATGCAATGATTTAGGGGGAGTCTCCTATATGTTTTAGCATGTGCAATTGACATTTAAGGTCATTTTATGAATTCTAATCATAAGCACATATTAAGGGGGAGCCTCTCATAAATCATTGAACCCAAAAGCTTAAATGTTTGTATTCTTTTGTAAGCTTTAATCAAGTTGTCATCAATCACCAAAAAGGGAGAGATTGAAAGTGCATCTAGCCCTTCAGTGGGTTTTGGATGATTGAATGACAACGTGATTAAATGTCTAACCCGTTTGCTAAGTGTGGACAGGTAATAGGTTATCTCACAGGTACTTAATGAAAGCCAAAATGATGTGTTGTTGTATAAACAATCTAGTTCAAGCACAAGACAACAATGCAAATGGAATTCATGCAAAGGCTTGTTTATTGTGGGATTTCCATGTACTATGTGAAAGCAAGCTTGTGAGAATTAATTAATGAGACATAAGGGTTTGCATATGGAATGGTCTCATATTTGAAGCTTGCTAAAATTAAAATGAAAAAGATAACAATACATGAATGAATGATTCAACACAAGATGTGACTTGATGGCTTGAGATGGTGAAGATAGCAAGGAAAGATTTCGAGGTACTAAGCAAGGGTGAAGGGCAAGCGATGGCTTGACAGCCGAAGAACCTAGCTAGGGTGAAGAAGGAAGTACTTGCATTTAGTTGAGGTACTAATCAAGCTATGATGGCCATGTTTATGTGAAGGATCAAATCATTGTTGGAGTGTTTGATGGAAGTGACTTGATACATTTGGGATTATTCAAATATGATGAATGAAATCAAGTCACGTGCTCAAGATGGCTATGCTCTAGTGAAAAAGATCAATATCAACATGTTGGCACCCTCACTTGATGAAGATTGGAATACACGGCTTCGGTTCAAAAAGAGCAACTCAAAAGGTTTAAATCCGTTATACTTTTAAATTTGAGTAAATAGGAATGTTGTACTATTAAGAGGGATGCATCATGTTGATAGATAATATTTCATAAGTGCTCAAGCCAACCCATGTGAGATTTGAATGTTTGAGAGACAAAAGAGCTAACTGACTTGGTGCTGGTCTGGCCGGTATGCATACCGGACGTGTCCGGTATTTGCCCAGTAACTGTAAAAATGTTGTTCTCGGGTTGGTTCGTGGGAAGTTCCGACGCATGTCGGGAGTTCCGACGGTCGGAAGTTCCGGCAATGGTCGGGAGTTCCAACGACTCACAATTTAAATAATTTGGAGTGTTCACTGTGGTGGTCATACCGGACGTGTCCGGTATTCATATCGGATGTGTCCGGTATGGACGACCAGAGGCCAAAGGCTAGTTTTCAAAAGTCTTGAGGGTCGGAAGTTCCGACGGTCGGGAGTTCCGGCATGCATCGGGAGTTTCGACACCTCACTAACTTTAACTCAGTTACATGGATTTCAAATTTGCTGAGGGTCGGGAGTTCCGACGTGAGTCGGGAGTTCAGACGGTTGGAAGTCTCGGCTTTCATCGGGAGTTCCGACGCCTTACAACATCACTGTAACTTAGTTACCGTTGTTGGTGCAGTGTAAGTCATACCGGACGTGTTCGGTATGCATACTGGACGTGTCCGGTATTGCAACGGCTATAAAACGGCTAGTTTTTTCCATGGGGGCTATAAATACCCCCAAGCCTCCACCTTTGAAAGCTGCTGATTCTGCTGAGATAGACATACGTTTTTGAGTCTTGCCAACTCTCCCAACCCTCTCTTAATGAGTGTGTGATCCAAATTGCAAAATCAATTTGTGGGTTAAGAGAGAATTTGAAAAAGAGAGCAAGCCACCACTTGAGCACTTGTGCATATTGTCAATCTCGTGATTCGCATTTGTTACTCTTGGACTCTTCGGTCCTAGATGGCTAGGCATCGTTGAAGAGCAACCGAGAGATTGTGGTTGCTTCGAAAAGTTTGTAACGGTCGATTCCGCCGCATCGGAATCATTTAGTGGAAGGAGGAAAATGAGTTGAAAATGAGAGTGACCTTGAAAATATTGACCTTCGGTCTAACGAAGTAGGACGCCTATTCACAAATTAGTATCTTTTTTGATATTTGTGTTGCTCTAGCTATTCAGTAGGTTCTCCTAGATTCATTTAGTATCTTTTATATAATACTCGTACCACGTGCCTCGCTAACTTTGTAGTGTTCTAACTCTTTGGTTGGTGGTTTGGCTCCTACTACTTTAGTATCTTTATTTGGGCTAACTTGTGAGGGGTGGTACTACTCTTTATTTGGAGTTTTCATTTTGGAAACTCCCTTTACTAGTCATTTCCGTTTTTAAAGGTGTTAATTTTCAGAAACGCCTATTCACCCCCCTCTAGGCGGCATCTAGGTCCTTTCAGACGGGTTCCGAGAGCGATCACCACTAGGAAGAAGACGTATGTGGACGAGCAGTCGTGGATCGCTCCCCAAAAACCTAATCGCCGCTCACCCCGTGCAAGGTTCTCAGACGGACGAGGGTTCTGGAGGCAACTGCTCTCCCGCTACTTCGTGCGCGCAGAGGTACGGGACGGAAAAACCAGAGGGCTGCGGAGCGGAAGAGGAAGGGAGGAAGGACTGATGGATGACGTTCTATTTTATGCCTATGACGGGGAGGAAGAGAGCCAGCGGAGGAATCTAGGAGACGGAGACACGAAGAGACGGGGAAACAGAAACGGCGCAACCATCTCGCCCCCACCATAAAGGAGAGAAAACTCTCGTAATTATGTTGATTAAGTGGCAAAAGACTGGCCACGCCCGCCTCAGCCTCGGCTTCGACCCGACCGGCGGCGACACGCGCACGCGTGTGGCATGTCTATGTCCTTTTTTAGCTTCTCAATTAAAATAAATAATTTTCAATCATATAAATCGAGCCAATGTTAAGTTAAAATTCCATATGGACAACAATTAATGTTACGTAACACAGAATTTTATTTAATTTATTAAATATTATATGGAGAAGCGCATAATATATGGTTCTGGAACGCGTGTATTCTGTTCGCGAACCTGCTACCGGTATGGTATGCGTGTATCTTGCGAACCTGCTAACGCAATGCGTGTGTTCTGCTGAAAGCTAGCAATCTCTCGTAACATGGTTGGCTTTAGTTTGTTATCTTCTTTTGTGAAAAAAATTGTAATATTTAGTTGCTAATGAAATAAACAAGCAATGTTCAGTTGTCAACTATTTGCACTTCAATTTGCTGTCGCATTGTGCAAGTTCTGTGAGACTTCGCTGGTTTAGCCTGCTACGGTGGGTGTGTGGTTGTTGCTGACGACGCGGCATATTCCGCCTTCCACCAGCGAAAAACTCCTCAACTGCACGCAGAAAATAGATCAATTGCCGTCACTGCCTATTCTTGGCCATACGGCCGGCTTCCCCACATCCCAACACAAACAAGGGAGAAAAACCAAAGGCGAAAGAGGGAAGAAACGGAAGAACACCAAGAAATCGGCGAATCCCTGACGTCCCCCCACCTTCAATTCTCATCCGCTTGCTTGCCCCGTTTGTTTGTCCAGCCAATTTGATCAGGGCGCCACACGGAACCCTGGTTCTTGATTTAATCACGGGTTGTGTGGTCATGGCGGGTCACCCCGTTCTTCTTCTCTTCCATGAGTTCAGGAGGTAGAGTGAGAGAGAACATGGAACGACAGGGGATGGAGGGCAACAATCTTCTGCATTTTCTTGATACCCCAAGCGCCCATTACAGAAGGTTGGTAGTTTTTTCCGGTCTTCTTTCTGATTTTATTTTTATTGATGCAATCTCTTGCTCCATCTTTCGCATCTGTCCATCCGGAACATGCACATTTCCAAGGAAATGGCAGTTTGATGGTTTGCTCCTATTTGTCTTGAAGGACATGCGACGGATTTGAAGCCCAGCAAGGTGGCGATGATCACTCCGAGGCATCAGGTTTGTGAATGTTCTGTGACATCTTCCTTTCCCGTTTGCACCTTTGTGAATCTTCTGTGATATTTTTCTATATTATTTCATTGCTATTTCGATTGAAGAAAGGATGTGATTGATATTATCACACTACCTAAAATTATAATTAGCTTGATGTGAGAGAAATTGGACTAAATAAATAGCCTCATGTGATAAATGATGTGTAGGTGGAGCTGCTGGTACTATATCCTTTACTATTTGTTGATTAACTGGCGATGCCTGATTTATGTGTTACTGCTGCAAATGACTACTGATCTCCAAATGATTTCTTTGTGATGGTTTTCAGATACCGATCCAGCTAATGCAAGGGAAATGTTGGAGTATTTGTTGAACCAACCAGCAAACAAATACTGCGCAGACTGTGGCAATCCAGATCCAAAATGGGCGTATGTGTCACATATTTCATTCACTCTGAATATTCAATCAATTTGGCTTATGCTTGCAAAACACTGATAGAGTTGCCTTTTGGCATAGGATAGTTGTCCTCTGTCAGTTTTGTAAAGTCTCTTTAAAGGGGTCCGACATTGTATTTATACAGCTTTACTGCTTTAGTACATAAATGACCAAACATGAAAATATGAACATTTGAGTTAACCTAACTTAAGCATTTGGGGTAAATGTTTGGTCTGATTGTTTTAATTAGACATGCGGTTCTGACAAATAATTATACAAAAAAATAAATTTGGAGCACACATAAACTTCAATCTTATATTTCAGATGGTCCTCAAGATTTCGTTTACAATTAAACTGCTTTTGCACTTGTAGGGCCCTGCCTTTTGGCGCATTCATCTGCATTAAGTGCTCTGGAACTCATAGAAGTCTTGGTGTGCACATATCAAAGGTGGCCAATGAACTTCACTCTTTGTTTTTTTAGTTCCTATATGTTCTGCCATTTTTACCACAGATTGGCATATTCCAATTTCCTTTTCTGTTGGACCTATTGTATAAAGCAAGGCTCCAAAATTTAATTTTTTTTAAAAGAACATATAGCCTACTTTACCAATAAATGTGCATTGCAGTCACTCATTATTTCCCTTGTCAAAAGGATACACTCTATAAATTACTGTGGAAAATGATTAATGCCCAATTTTTAATTGTAATGCTACTCTGTGTTTACTGTTAAAGTTCTAAGCCTGAGCATATTGTGTCCTTATATTGAACTAATCGACTATTCATTTTGAATGGAGTATAGGTGATTTCTGTGAATCTGGATGAGTGGACAGATGAAGAAGTCAACTGTTTAGCTGAATCAGGTGGAAATTCTGTTGTTAACACAAGATATGAAGCCTTTTTACCCGAAAACAAAAAGCCAAAACATGATTGCTCAACTGAGGAGCGTAATGATTTTATCAGGTACATGTTGAGTTAGTTGATTGTCAGTATTTGTGCTAATTGTTCCCTCGAAAAAAAAGTATCTGTGATAATTGTATCTAATGATACTTTGTTTTTTCCCTGTTTATATGCATGCAGGAAAAAATACCAGTTTCAACAGTTTGTGTGTGATCCACAATTTTCTTGCCCTTTACCACTTAACAGAAAGCATGCACCACCAGATAAAAATCACCAGCAGCATAATAGCAGCAAGTATGGTTTTGGCCATACTTTTAGGAATAGCTGGAGGAAAAAGGATTCATCAGATAACAAAGGCCTAAAGAAAATGGTGTGACCACCCCACTGATGCTAAATTTTCGAGTGTAATGTGGCACTTGATATATCACATTTACATTAATTCTGTGTTTTCTGTTTTCAGTCGGATGTGGGAATGATAGAATTTGTTGGATTAATCAAGGTTAATATCGTAAAAGGCACAGATTTAGCTGTTCGCGATGTGATGTCGAGCGATCCATATGTCATGATTAATCTAGGGCACCAGGTAAGCACATTTTTGTAGGTGGATATGGTGGCTCAATTCCTTTGGGACTTCCAGCTAACAGTCATATTTTTCAGTCCATGAAAACAAAGGTGATAAAGAACACCCTGAATCCTATCTGGAATGAAAGACTAATGCTTTCGATCCCCGACCCAATTCCACCTCTTAAGCTGGTATGCATTCATTTGTTTCTGACTTTTGAGTGGTTGTAATTCACTTCAGATGAAATATTTTGTTCAAACCCTTCACTGACCTACGTTCTGTTCTTTTAACCTGACTATAACAGCAAGTATTCGACAAGGACACATTCAGCTCCGATGACCGGATGGGGGAGGCCGAGGTGGACATCCGGCCACTGATTGCAGCAACGAAGGAGCACGAGAACTCAACCATCACCGAACCAACAGAACTCTACAGATGGTCAGCCAGTGAAGACAGCAACGGCGTGCTCGCCAAGGACAGCATCATCTCCGTTGCGAATGGCAAGGTCAAGCAGGAGATCACGCTGAAGCTCCAGAACGTCGAGCGCGGTGAGGTCGAGATCGAGATCGAGTGCGTGCCACTCAGCCAGTAGCAGTTTTCATTGTGAACAGGACTGGAAGCAAAAACAGGGAAGAGAATACAGAATGCTGGTTTGAACAGTGATACGGACGCTGGTTTGCAATGCTAAGAGAGACCTTTCACTTCACTTGTTTGTTTGCTCCATGCCTGTAATTCGTGTGCATGTGTGTGAGATATGTTGTACGGTAGATAGGCAAAGGGAAATTACCTACTTGTATTACTTTGATTTTAGGCATATGGTTGAACTATTTTCAGTAGATTTCCAGACCCCAATTGTTAGCTGGTACTACCAGGATGGTGAAAAGATCTGTATTCTTCTGCCCATTGACAAAAGTTGGCTTGCTCCAGTGGGGAAGACGCCAATGGTGGCCGACAAGGCAGTCAATCTTAAACGCTAGGGATCTCAGGGAATTGGCAAGGGTGGAAGCCGAAACTATAGATTTTTGTATGAAATCCGATACGGACGTCACTAGGGACATGTTTGATATTGACGAACTAATTTCTAGTCATCTAAACTTTAGTTTTTGTCTATCAAATAGGTCGACTAAATTTTACTTCAACTCTAACTAGTTATCAATTAACCACTTCGTTGAAGTACATTTTATCTAGATCGCATACATTCGTCCATCACATCTCCACATCAAATATGTGTGTTCGTTGAGGTATCAACCCCCTGGTGATTTCATATCAGCATAGGTCTGCCTTTTGAAATTACAGGGAATGAAGCAAAGCATATCCATCTATCATTTATTATCCATCCTATGTTAACTAATTAATTCATTAATTCAAAACCCCAAAACTCAACGATAATGCTGTGGGTAGGCGTCTGTTTCATCCGGATGCGCGCCAGTGGACCTCGATCCCCGAATGGCCCAACAGGAAACACTGCCATCCGCATAGAAATAAAAAAAATCGCCGCTCTCACCTTCTCGAATCGCCACTGTTTCCCCTCCATTCTCGAACCGCGCCCATATCACCGCGGCTTGCTCCACCGTGACCGCACTGTCGCGCCCGCACCGCCATGCCCGCAATGCAGCAGCGTGCTGCATCGCGCCCGAGCGCCGCCGCCTGCTTTCCTGCCTCACTACTCGTTGTCGAGTTCTTCGAGCCGGCGCGGCGTGGTCCACGATGACTGCTCCGGTGCGGCGTTCTTCACCACGCCCAGCTGCTTGCCTGCTGCCATCCTCCCTCTCCACTGCAGCCGAGCGCCGCTTGCTACTACCGTAATTCCCCACCAGGTAGGCCATGGCTTCTAGCGTTGCCATGTTTTTATTTTAAGGTGTGTTTCAGAAGTTGTTTCCAAATGTTTCATCTATATGTTGTGTATGTTTCAATGGCTATATACGTATGTTGCAAGTATATGTTTCAAGTGTTTCAGTTGTTTCATATGTATGTTTCACGCGTTTTATTTGTATGTTTCATGTGTTTCATCTATATGTTTCATGTGTTTCGTCTTGATGTTGCAAAATGATTTGATGTTGTATATGTTGCAATGGCTACACACATATGTTTTAAGTGTATGTTCCACATGTTTCATCTGTTTTAGATGTGAAAGCATCTAGGACCCTAGTGGGTTTGGTGATTAATGACACCATAAGGTTATTATGACTAATATGTGTTTTGTAGAGGCAATTTAAGTTATGTCACGATAATGGCGATTGTTTGGGCAATCGATGGTTTTCATTCCCCTATCGATGGAAATCGTTTCGGTTTTCAAAGGATGGACGACAAGGTTAAGGACGGACTAGTTCTAAGTGTCGTTTTGCATTGAGAGACACTTAGAGTAGTTTAGGACTTTGTTTTTCCTTTGGCCGTACTATTAAGGGGGATATGAACTAGTAGCTTGACCCAGGTGAGTCTAATGGTTTAGGTGTGGTGCACACTTGTCAAACTTAGCACTTGGTAGCTCAGGGACAGCCCAAAGATCAATTGGAGTCAACTTCATTCACAAAGTATTTCGAATTGAAAGTGTATGGAAGGTTGAATGGATGACCAGACGCTGTGGATAATGGGACCGGACGCTGAGGTGCCGGGTCTGGTCAGTGGTGGCGTACGCAACAGAGTCTTGAGCGTCGACCGGACGTTGGCTCAAGGCCAGGACAAGACCTGACTCTATGACTGTTGCAGGTAAGGCGTAGGCTCAGGCATGATCGAGACGTTGCGCAGAAAAGGACCGAACGCGCTGCAGACCGAGTCTGGTCGAGTATAGAAAGCATGCAGAGAGAAATTTTATTGACCAGACGCGTCCGGTCATGGAGGACCAGACTCTGCGCCGGGTCCGGTCATAGTAACGACTCTCTCTGACAGCTGACCGGACGCATCCAGTCAATCTGACAGACGCGTCCGGTCACTTTGAAAAGTGCCGAGTTGGACCCCAACGGGTATGTTTTGAAGTGGGGGTATAAATACTTCTCCTACTCATTCAATTCAGTCCTCTTGCCCATTTATTCAGCTGAGAAAACACTTTGGAGTGCAAGAGAGAACAAGATCCTAGTGGGGCAATTGAGATTTAATAATCTAAGATTAAGGACCACATTAGTGCATAGGGAGTAGCAAGTATGCATCCACCTTTCTTATTAGCTTGTCTTGTCAAGTGAGAGTTTGTGGTTGTTATTCTTGGTGATCGCCATCACCTAGACGGTTCGGTGGTGATTGGAAGCTTGGTGATCATCTGACGGAGCTTGTGGATGACCCAAGTCATGGTGTGAGCGGTTATGAGCAATTCATCGTGATGGAGTGTCGAAGAATCAACCTGTAGAGAGCACTTGATCATTGTGTGGATCAAGGGGGAGCTACACCCTTGTGCGGGTGCTCCATCGAGGACTAGTAGGGAGTGACGACTCTCTGATACATCGAAAAAACATCGCCGCGTTCTTCTTCTTCTCTTTACTTCGAGTATTTACTTTTGAGCAATTCAATTCATATCTTTACATTCTAAGAATTGCCATGCTAGAGTAGAATTTGAATCTATGGTGCAAAACTTTTGTGGGTAGAATAATAGAGAACATATTTAGGCAAGGAGTGAAATGGGCTAACTGTAGGACTTAATTATTGCAAGAAATTTTAAATTAGCCAAATTCAATGCTCTCTTGGGCATCTTGATCCTTTCAAGACGTATATTGCAAATGTATATTTCAAATATTTCAGCTGTTTTAGATGCATGTTTTATATGTTTCATCTAGATGTTGCAATGACTATACAAGTATGTTTAAATAGTATACTGCACATGTTGCAACGGTCGAATGAATGTTGCAGAAGAGATGAGACGTTAGGACAGGGGAAGGGGCGCGGCCGAGACAGAGCACGGTGGAGGACGGGGGCGCGGCGGGGATGGTGCCGTGGCGAGGGGAGGAGCGCAGCGCGGCGGGGAAGGAGCGCGGCGGGCTTGACACCAGAGGCACAACCGGGATAGGGATCGAGTCCCAGATGGTCGGATCGCGGTCATTAGCTCGGGATCGGTCGTGGGCCTCTGTACGCTATTCGCTGGCGCGGGATCTGATACGAGCGCAGCAGCGTCCGATGCGAAGCGGTCGCATGCGTCGAAGCTGTCTCCGGACGCGGGCACGAGGTCGGACGTCTGAGCTAGCCCTGCCCAATAATCAACTGTTCAGGTTTATTTGAGATGTGTATCGTAGCATTGCCCATAGCTGAGTGAGAAAATTGACGTAGGCACGGACTCTTATCAACTGTGGTTATTGCAAACACACCACACCAGACACGACAAATAAAGTTCAGATTGTTACAATACAATCACCTGCCACCACACAAAGCATACTGCATAGTACCACAGTAATGATACGTAGTATACAACAAACGGTGATGAATCCTTGTGAGCCGGCCTGTGAGCTACTAGGCCGGGCAGGCATCGCCGCCCTTGAGCTCCGTCCCGTCAGTCTCAGGGGTGGTCGCTGTCGGCGTGCTGCGGTACAGCGCGGTCATGAATGGCGTCGCCAGCACCGTCGTCGTAAGCGCCATGATCACGAAGATGGCGAACGTCGTGTCGTCCAGCACCTGCACTAGATCACAAGCATGTTGATTGAGAGAACGCATGTTCTCGATTGATTAAGAAGAAGCAACGTGCCAAGTATAAGTAGGGCAGCGCACCTTCCTCTCCTTGCCGATGTTGAGCACGATGAGCTCGACGAGCCCCTTGGCGCTCATGGCGACGCCAAGCGCGGCCGCCTCGCGCCTCGCCATGCCGGTCACGGTGGCCACCGCGAACGTGCCGCCGAACTTCCCGAGGAACGCTACGGCGACGACGAGCGCGGCCATGCCCCACGCGGCCGCGCCGCGGACGGTGTCCACGTCGGTGTGCAGCCCGCTGGTGGCGAAGTAGAGCGGCAGCATGAGCCCGGACACCAGCGGCGCCACCTTCTCCCGCGCGCGCTCCGCGAGGCTGCTCTCCCGGGGCACAGACAGCCCAAACACGAAGGCGCCGAACACCGGGTGCACCCCGATGGCGTCAGTCACCGCGCCAGCGAGCAGGGCGCAGGCCACGACGGCGCCGGTGCTGGACGAGGCCAGCGCGGCGGCGCGCTCGGGGCCCGCGCGGCGCGCCAGGCGCGCCATGAGCAGGCGGAGCAAGCACAGCATGAGCGCCACGAAGGCCGCCCCCGACGCGAGGATGTAGACCGGGGCGAGCGGGGTGCCCCTTGGCCCGCTGCCGCCGGAGACGCCGAGCGCGAGCGCGAGGAGCGCCCACGCGAAGACGTCGTTGACCGCGGCCGCGGCCATGGCCGTCTCGCCCAGCGGCGTGCCGAGGAGGCCGAGCTCCTTGAGGATGCACGCGAGCACGGGCAGCGCCGTCACCGAGAGCGCGGCGCCGACGAACACGCAGAGCGGGAGGAAGGCCGCCGCATGGCGAGGAGCCGGCGGGAGGGCGAGTTTTAGCAGCGGAACGAGGCCCGGCGCGGCGAGGAACGGTGGCACGATGCCCGCCGCGGCGACGGCCACGCTGCGCGGGCCCGCGCGGCGCACGGCGCGGAAGTCGAGCTCGAGGCCGACCAGGAGCAGGAAGAGCAGCAGGCCGAGGCCGGACACGGTGTCGAGCGCCGCGGTGCTCCATGGCGGGAAGATGACGCGGCGGAAGGCGCCCCATCGACCCAGCGCCGACGGGCCCAGCAAGATGCCGCCCTGCACCAGGACGTGTCGTTGCCACCAATATAAGCAAGCACACTGATCATTTTTGTTGCCATGGTGACTCGTGATGCCATGCTCAACTCAACTCGAGAGGTCAATAGTACCGGCTTAGCGCCGGCGTTTTTCTGTAATTGTAAAATTCTTTCCACTTAATACAACGATACGCGATCCTCTCTACAGTAGCGTTTTGTTTTTATTTAGTAATAATTGTCCGATCGTTGACTAATTAGGCTCAAAACGTTCGTCTCACAAAGTACAACCAAATTGTGCAATTAGTTTTTGATTTCGTCAACATTTAATACTCCATACATGTACCGTAAATTTGATGTGACGAGAAATTTTCTTTTTATATAGTGCCAATTTCAAAAATTGGAGGAAACTAAACAAAGCCATGACCTGACTTGCTTCGTCTGGTCTAGAAAATGATGAGTTGTACTACCTATGTACCAAAAAGAACGTAACTTACGTGTCACGAAAAGTGACTCACGTTTAATCAAGTTTGTAGTAAATAATATTTATAGTTATATTTTTAAATTAATTTATTATAAAAGTATATTTCGTACTTAATTTGATGGTATTTATTTGGTATCATAAATATGAATATTTTTTTATCTATAATTGATCAAATACTAAACGTGATACTATATTAAAATTGTATTTTTTTTAAGATAGAGATAGTACGTTCTGGTCTAGGACGTACTCTTACACTTGCCTACATATGGTCAACACGAGCATACTAGATCCTCCTATAATGGAGGAGGAAAGCGGCATGCAAATGTGGCTGGGGCCTTGTTTAGATTATAATTTTTTGTAATCTGGACATTGTAGCACGTTTCGTTTATATTTGATAAACTTTGTTCGATCATGGACTAACTAGACTCAAAAGATTTGTCTCTTGATTTACAACCAAACTGTGTAATTAGTTATTTTTTTTTACCTACATTTAATGCTCCATACATACATCCAAAAATTGATGTGATGAAAAGAAAGTGAAAAAACTTGGAACTTTGAGGCAATCTAAACAAGGCCTGAGGACATGTGTGCGCGCAGTGAATGGTTCGAGATGTGGCCGTGTGGGTGTGGCTTATTATGAGCAGTTAGTTCTTCACTGCTTACAGATTTGTATCATTTTCAAAAGATTTCATGATTTCCCAGCGCATAAACCATCACTCCGTAAAACATTCGCACAGATTTATATCCATAAAAAACATGATCATTTATATGCTTTTGGTCGGATCATGCATGGTAACATACTGTACGTATATATGATGTATACAATTATAGCAAACCACAAAGCATGGGCGAGCCGATTTGAGTGGTTAATTATGTTTGTAGACGTGTCATCAAGCAGCCTTTGTAATAAAATATTAAAAAAACAAACACCAGCTGTTGTGTTTATTACTTTGTATCTGTTTTTGCTGTTGCGAGTGAGGTATTAGTTAAAAATCATGCTAGTAGTGAATTATCTCCGGTTCTCCGAAATAACACTAGGCATATATAGAGAAATGAAATGAAACTGGAGGATACCAGAAGCTCGGCGACAACTTTAGGTTGGCGCAGTGGCCTGAGCGCGAGGGCAAGGCCCTGCGTGACGGCGAGTATGACGGCGATCTGCACGGCGAGGAGCGGCAGCGCGAAGTCTAGAGGATTCTCGCCCTGCCACACCCCGTCCGACGCCATCTTCACGTTCACCGTCGACGACGAGGAGTTGGACACCAGCATTTTGTCAGTCTGATAACTAGTGCTGTGTGGTTGCAGCTAGCCGAGATGGAGCTTTACCTAGCTAGCCAGCCAATGACTTGAGCTGCTGGGCATGCATGGATGATCGATACTACTGGGCTACGGATTTATAGGCGCGCGCGCTGATGCAACCTGGCTGGGAGGCTTTGCGCCTGATGATACGTTTAGTGTTGAAATCTCGGTGGTGCCCTTCTCCATCATTTTTGGGGGATAAAAAGGTTTGACAGATTATGTCATTATGTGGAGAAATGTGGATACGAATTAATGACTTCCTGCGTCTTCCAGTTTAGTGGGAGATATTGAGGAATCTCTCGTGCCCCCCCCCCCCTACACGTCTATTTTGTCTTTTTCTTTGGAAAACTAACAGGACAGGAGATCTAATCTACTCCCTATGTCTTAAAATAACATAAAATTTGGGATTATGCACAAATACCAAGATTATAGCTAAAAGACCAAAGTACCCCCTATGAGAAGAAGAGAGGCAAAGATAGAGATATATTGGGAAAAGAGAAAGATGCATTGAGATGCTATAAGCAAGTATTTTTAGATAAAATTGAATCCTATAAGGCTATCTATTTTGGGATGGAGGGAGTGTAAGTATAAATTAATTAACCGAGAAAAGCCTCGAGCCCTCAACGATACCGTTCGCCTAAACGGTCATTTAGCCCGTTTAAACACCATGAAAACGCTAAACGGTGGTATGCCGTTTCCATTTAATTGCTCGTTTAGCCCGTTTAATTAGCCGTGTAGCCCGATGCATTTAATGGTCCGTTTTGCCCGAATAATGGTTAAATGGTAGGTGACCGATTGTTTACCGTTTAGCATTGAGTATAACATTGTCAATGGACAAGTTTACACTGGTACAAATGGTGGTCACATGATGTTACAAGAGGATGGACTAAAGTTCTTTGCACCTACGATTGTGAGCACCCAATTCCTCGTCTTATATATATCTTTGATCTTTGAGAATAGCGACATAAGAGGCTACTCTTTCTGATTGATAACCTGTGTATCCCTATCATTCCACAGTTCCCATATGGCAAGGATGATCATGGACTTATACAAACAAGCAGCCTTCCCCCTCTCCTAGAAACACTTGATCGGTTCTTCACTTCAAGTCCTTGGACTTTAAGCTACCTTGACACCTTTATTAGAACCGTGGTTATGGAGACATTTGATCATTGGTCATGTGTGGTGAAGATATCTACATCCATTCCAAAGGGAAGATCTTCAGATTTAAAAATTATTAGTTACAACATGAGCAATTTCAGCAAATTATCCATCATGGCTGGTCAATCAACACCAACCAAACAGATATAGCCAAAAATATTATTGCAAAGTTTAAACCCTTAAGAAGGGTGCTGAAAAGCTGGCAACTATTAATTTATTTGGTCTCAATGCTAATATTGAAAATGTCAAGAACACCATATCATTCCTGGAAGTCATAGAGGGATTTAGAGACTTGAGTATCGTCAAATGGAATTTCAAAGAGTTTCTTAAGTAGAAACTCATTTCCCTGCTTAACCAGCAAAGAATCTATCAGAAACAAAGCAGAAAAATCAATATATAGGAACGAGCGCACCTTATAATTGAATGATAAAGCTCTCAATGTGATATATGAAGCTCTTGATCCCAAGGTTTTTGAGTCAATCAAAGACTTGGAGATGGCACATCATGTATGTAAGAGGCTTGAGGACTCATATGACGACACATCGGCGGTAAAAGGATCCAAGCTATACATCTTCAAGGATAAGTATGCCAAGTTTATGATGCTAGAAGATGAGAGTGCTTTTTTATAGGCTCTATATTCACTCCTCTAGCCATTTAAATCCTTTCACTGTGGACAGGAGCAGAAGCAAATGATAGAAAACCTCTAAAAGTTGCTTGGAAATGGTTTACCTCCCAAAAACTAAGGTAGCGTTTGGTTACCATGGGATTCCAAGAATCCGGATAAAAAAAATCCTATAACCCTAGAATAGGATTCTAGTGGATTTTAACATACATGCACGTAATCTAATAAAACACATCGAGATTTTTTTTTACCATGGACTACCAACTTGTTGAAGGCTTGGCTAAAAATATAGTCAATCTATTAGCCCTCCTGTTTGAATGCACTAGAGCTAATTTTAGCTAATTTTTAACTAGCTAGCAATTAGCTATGATATCAAACATGCCTAAGGATTGCAACAGTGCATCATACCTACGTAACTTTTCCTTTTAATCGCTAGTACCTCATACCAATATAAGAATCATGCATTATGCACATCTCTGAGAGTAAGACAACGTTGACGCACAGCCACACAAATTGCAGGCACAAACTGAATGATACACACACATGCATAGCAGTAGCCAGTAGCAGAGATATAAGCGTGGGTGTATAACCTTTCAGATAGCTGAAGAGTGAAGACGAAAGTCAGAAACCATTTGGCATACTGTTCATACATAGAGGCAGTGTCAGCTCAGGTGCTGGCGAATCATTTTACACCCCCACTAACTAATGTTAGCCAGAGGTTGGTGAGTGGCGAGCCTACTAAAGTAGCTTTGATCGAGCCGGCCGCAAAACTCCCGCGCCATCCGCACAGGCAGCATGACACGTGGTAATCAGGGCCCGGTCCTGGGGGTGGGCAGGGTGGATTTAGGTGGGCCTCAACCCATATAGTAGATTAGTACTAGTATTAGGCCTCGTTTGGTAGGGCTCCACTTCACTGGTGAAGCTATTTTTTTTTGACTTCAGCTCCACGAACAGTTCCACATGTGGAGCTGAAGCGGTTTTGGTAAACCGTTTGGCAAAATGGCTTCTCTGTGAGAGCATATTTTTAGGGGCCTGGAGGAGGAGCCGGAGAAGCCACTTTTTTTTTTGGCTCCATCCCACCCAAAATCACTGTGAGAGCATGTTTTTAGGGGCTTCACAAGTAAAGCTATTTTACTTTACCCCGTTTGGTAGAAAACGGCTCCA
Organism: Miscanthus lutarioriparius; assembly: GCA_904845875.1. Taxonomy (NCBI): domain Eukaryota; kingdom Viridiplantae; phylum Streptophyta; class Magnoliopsida; order Poales; family Poaceae; genus Miscanthus; species Miscanthus lutarioriparius. Next base: position 31,972,666 of record CAJGYO010000017.1, on the reverse strand, counting down.
AACGGCTCCTGAAGCCGGTGGAGAAGCCCTGCCAAATGGGGCTTTAATATAGGCCATTAGTTTATACGTTGTATAACGAACGTGGGCTTCTATAGGCTGTAGCCCAATATAGCAAGCGCAGGTCTAGGAAGGCTTTGCCTTCGACACTTTTCAGTTTCCATTCAGAGTTCGGCGACTCGTGAACTCGTCAACGTGAAGGTCGTGACTCGCGAACTGATAAACTATGCGGCCGCCGGACGTAATCACAGGTAATCGAGCAGATCAACAATTCTTAGGGCCTATTCGGCCCCAATTTCTATCATCCTCATCCGTGATCCAGTTTGCAGACGCATCAGTCCATCAATCATCACGGGATCGCCCCACGGCAGAGAACAGAGAGGATCACATCCATAAGCACCGTTCGGTTGATATTCGATATATGTTTTTTTAGTGCATCGAATATTATCTTCTAAATTGATGTGTATTTGGGAGACTATATGTATAAATAGAAATATATATAAATATTTGTAGAGAGTGGACTATAGGCCTCTGTAAGCTTGTTCACTTGGTCATATTTGGCTTATAAGCCATGGCTTATCAGCCAACGAACAATATTTTTCTCTCACACCAAACCAGCCAATAGTATTTTCAGCCATGGTTTATAAGACAAACGAGCCCAGACGAAGAGGGCCTATATTAGTTCTCGACTTAGGCCTAGAAAAACTCAGGATCAGCACTGGTGGTAATAACTCAGCTAGCTCTCTCAAACGTTCCAGAACCCTAGCTAATCTTGACCCAGATCATGGTGGATACAAGTCTGAATGTTACATGTCTATTCCTGCACGTCAGTTGATCCTGTATGTATGTATACGGCCGTGAATATTTTTGAGACAAATTAAAAATTATCCTATCCATGATTTTTTGTTCCATCGATTAGTCAATGCTGAAATAAGTGGACGCACAGCAGGAGATCTGCTATGTGCCGTCAACCACACTGGGTAGACGATGATGACTGATGAGGCCTTGGTTGGAACGGCCTCATTGGCACGGCTGCTTAGTGCGCTCTGCCTGCAACTTCCTGACCGCTGATTAGGGTTTTGTTTAATGCTATTGGTTTTAAAAGGCACGGCTAATTTTTTTCCCAGGAATCTATCACGCTGATTATTAATTATTGGAAAATATGCATGAAGCAAGAGTAGAAAAGGTTGCCGCACTGATGCTTGCGGTGGGTTAGATGTCATGCTGTGTTAGAGGGGTTCAGTGGTCTGACTTGTCATTGCTGGATTGGACAGACTCCATGTTTGTAGGGTGCCACCTCAGTCCGACTTGTCACATAGCTACTGGGTAAAGGGAATGGATGCGTGTAGATTCGGGAATTAGGCTCTTCTTACATACCTCAGCTCTCTCTCTCTCTCTCTCTCTCTCTCTCTCATAAATGAAAACTAGATTAAGAGCAACACAAGTTTCTTTTTTAAGATGGAATTGTTCCGATGTTACAAAGGGGTCGTTTGGTAGCTAGCCACAACAGCTTTAGTAGTAGTTTCTCTAATGAAAGCTGTTTTTCTTTTGCTTCACCTTCTATAGTTAGAAAAATATTTGGTGTGAAAAATGGTTGCCATCGGGCAAAACAAGAAGTCTTATGCTCTTGGTATTGCTGCTATATGTTGGGCAATTTGGAAAGCCTGGAATAAAGCATGTTTTGAGGGCAAGTTGATCCAAAATCCTGTTGAAATCTTATGTCATGTGTGCGCTCTTATGCGGTTCTAGGCAGGTTTGTATGCCGGTGAAGAGAAGGAGGTTATGATCGATGGAGTTAGTGCTATGTTGAAGATCGCTATGGAGTTGCTCACTAAGCCAAGTAAGAGGACTTGAACTGCCAAACTGATTCAGGAAGCAGACCTAGAAGGCGAAGATGATCAGGAGACCCCAAGTGAAGCCATAGAGGGCAATGTCTTTTCGTCTGAAAGGATCAACATGCCTAAGAGGGGGGATGAATTTAGCTAATTCTAAAATTCTTTGCAATAATTAAACCCTACACTTAGTCCACTTCACCCCTTATGTCTAGAATGTGTTTCTAATGTTCTACCGCACAAAAGTTTTGTAACCTAAGTTCCAATCCTACTCTAGCATGGCAATTCTATGAATGTAAAGACAAGAATTGAATTGCTCAAAGTAAATGTTTAAAGTAAATAGAGAAGGAGGAACGTGGCGATATTTTAGCCGAGGTATCGGAGAGTCGTCACTCCCCACTAGTCCTCGTTGGAGCACCCGCGCAAGGGTGTAGCTCCCCCTTGATCCGCGCAAGGATCAAATGCTCTATATGGGTTGATTCTTCGACACTCCGTCGCGGTGAATCATCCACAACCGATCACAACTTGAGTTGGGTCATCCACAAGCTCCACCGGATAATCACCAAACTCCCAATCACCACCAAGCCGTCTAGGTGATGGCGGTCACCAAGAGTAACAAGCACAAACTCTTACTTGATCATGACAAGTCTAATGAGAAGGGTGGATGCACACTTTGCTACTCTTGCTTTCACTAATGAGGCCTTAATCTTGGATTCTCAAATCTCAATCACCTCACTAGGACCCTGCTCTCCTTGGCACTCTCAAGGGTGTTTCTCAGCTGTTGAAATGAGCCAAAGTAATCCCTTGAGTGAATAGAGGAAGTATTTATACCCCTCATTCAAAACGAACCGTTATGTGCCTTTACGGGGTGACCGGACGCTCCGTTCAAGGTGATCGGACACTCCGGTCAGTTCACCCACCACTGAGCAGTTTAAGTTGTGACCGGACACTGACCAACGTCCGGTCAGAATTGACCGGACGCGTCTGGTCACGAAAACTGCCCTTTGGAACCTTACTGGAGTTGACCGGACACTGGCACCCAGCGTTCGGTCGATTTTCACTCAGCGTTCGGTCCCACCAGACAATATCTGCTTGAACAAATGAACTGACCGGACTCTGCGTCAGCGTCCGATCACATCGGAACCAGCGTTCGGTCAATATTTGACCCTCCATTCACTTTCAACTCGCAATCATATGTGAATGAAGTTTTCTCCAATTGATCTTAGGGCTACTTAGGATCTACCTAGTGCTAGATTTGACAAGTGTGCACCACACCTAACCCACTAGACTCACCTATGTCAAGCTACTAGTCCATACCCCCCTTAATAGTACGACCAAAGAAAAAACAAAGTTCTAAACTACTCTAAGTGTCTCTTCAACACCAAACGACACTTAGAACTAGTCCATCCGTAACCTTGTTGTCCATCCTTTGAAAACCGAAACGATTTCCATCGTAGGGGCATGACAACCATGATTGCCCAATCAATTGTCATTACCATGACCTAACTTAATTGCCTCTGCAAAACACATGTTAGTCATAGTAATCACGTATTATCATTAATCATCAAAACCCAACTAAGGGCCAAGATGCTTTCAATCTCCCTTTTTTGGTGATTGATGACAATACCACCTCGAGTATGGTAAAGAGATGAGGTTTTCAATATGCTTGGTTCATATAAACTTTTGACAATAAGAACAAAAGAGTTATACAAGCTTATATGACCCAAGCCAACATGGTGTACTCAATAGATATGAAATAAGCATGAGTACAAGAAATAAAACTCATTTGCATCGAGTAAAACGTGGAAAGCAAGGCAAATGAGCATAACCAAGTGACATGACATATATAAAGATCAAAATAGAGAGCACACATGTCACATATCACATAAATATCACTATCACATAAATATCACGATCACACGTATATAGTTCAATGCATGAAACTAAACATGAATGCATAATAATGTATCACACATAAAAAGCCAAATATAATAAATAAGCTCCCCCTATGTCTATCATACTCGATCCCTCTTCCCCTTTGGCGTCAAACACCAAAACCTAAGGATCGGTCGGCGGGGCTGGAGCAGACGAGTCGGGCACTGAGGCGCGGTGAGCGATCTAAAATTGTGTGCCATCATCATCTGATCTTGAGCTCTGAGCTGTATGACCCTCTGTCGCTGGAAGTGACGCTGAAGCGGTCTAGGTCGGATCTAGAACTGATGCGGCCTATGACTATGCAGGTATCACTGAAGTAGGCGGCTCTGATGATGCAACAGATGAAGGGAGCATCTCTGTAGTCCCAGTAATAGGAGCAACTATGGAAGGACCAGGGACATGTAGATCTGGTGGTGTGGGCTGCCCTGTCAACTCACTGAAAGTAGCACCAAGGCTCCTAGAGACTGGGGTGTCTGTCACAAGCAACGAGAAACTCTCAGCCGGTGTGAAGCCTGTGTGTAGCGGTGTGAACTATGAACCCTGGGCTATCACTGGCAAAGCAAACCACTAGGACACCTGCTCTGTAGGTGAAGCGAACTGTGACGCTGGTTGTCCTTGACTCTGAAGCCCACTGGGCTGTAAAGCTTGAGTCTGTGAAGTGGTGGCAGGCTGGCCGAGCTGAGGTGAAGGCTGTGGTGGTAGAGCTCCAATAGCAGTAACAACATGCTACATAAATCCAAGTAATTGCTGCTGCATGAGGAGCTGCTGTTGCTGCATGGCCTACTGCTGGATAGCCTGATGTTGCTGTTGGATAGCCTACTGTTGTCACTAGAACTCATCCTATCTAGCCTAAACCTGTGCTAGAGCAACTGCGGTCTCTTAGGCCTAGCGAGCCTGATCCTGCCTCATCCGCTCAAGTATAGCAAGAAGAGCGGGGTCTGTCTGTAGTGGCTGTGGTGGAGTTGAGCTGGAGCCATCGGCCTCATGGTCATGTCGTCGAGGAGGCTTCTGAGGGATATCATGATAGTCATCATCTGAACTGTCGCTGGGGTCGCTCTCGACTATACCCTCCTGCTGAGCATCTAACTGCTCCTCCTCTATAGCTGCAATGCCCCTGATAGTCTCATCCTGCTGGGCTGTAGTCTCTGGCACCTCTGAGCGATAGCGTGGCTGGCTAGGAGTCCTTAGCCTGCTATGATGGAGTATCTGAGTCATGTTATAAGCTAGAAACTCTGTAGTAGCACCAGAATACTCTGCCAATATCTCAAGAGGCCTCACTGTGACTGCCCTGTGAATCATAAAAGTAATCCAGTGAGCATAGGGCAACTGTCGGTGACCTCTGCACCCCTCTACAAGAGTATCCTCCATCTCTAATAGAATAAGATCCCAAATATCAAATACAGTCTATTGCATCAGAGAGTTCAGTAGCCATAACTAAATGCGAGTCAAGCCCTCGCGATATCCCATCCTTGGGAGCAGGGTCCTCCTCATGATAGCATCAAGCACTCTAGCTATAGGAGTAAGATCTCTAGGTGTCCTGCTCGACCCCTCATCCAAAGGCTCTGTGAAGCAATGGTGGACCAGATCTGTAGGAGGCACAAGACCGCCGTGAGGGCATCTGGGAGGCACTGTCTGTCCATAGCAAACCTCATGTAGCCGAACAGGTTGCTCCTGAAGCCTGAGAATCTCCTGACCCTGAAGCTCATCAGCCTGTAGTCATGGCCTCTGAATGCAAAGTGAATAAACCTGTGCCTCGAGTCAATCCAAAGTGTAGCATAGAACTCACGGACCCATGATGAAACATATCTACTAGTCCATCCAAGTAAATCTATCAGCCCTGGTAGATAAGATAGGTAAGGGCAAATTTGATCTCCTGCTGCTGCAACAACTAACTCAATGGAGCAAACCCTCTGAGATCTGAATGCTACGTCACTGTTAAGATATGCATTATAGAAATCCTCCTGTAGTGGTGTATAGAAACCCTATGAAGCACGCTCATCTCTCCTCGGCGGGAACCACTCCTCAAACTATACGAACCTGAGCTGCTGCACCTGCTTGGCTATGGAGGCCCTCAAATCCAGATGAATCACTGGAGGTGGACCCTGTGGTCTAGGAGGTGAACGAGAACCCCTCCGCTGTGTCTCTGGCCTTGGTGTCACCTGAGTACGGGTACGACTAGAGTGGCATAACTGTGGCTGAGATGCTGGCTTTGTCTCCTCAGTCTACTCTGTCTGCTGGGTGCCCTCTGTCTGCTCTGTCTGCTCTGCTGGCTGTGCCTACTGTTGTGGCTCCCCTAAGGCTGACTCTCATCTATAGTGACACGCCGTCCTCCAACCATGGCTGTCCCAGCTAGACTACCATGACGATGCTCAACCTGCTCGACGGTAGCCCTCTGTGCTGGTGAAAGCTGATCTGCTATGACAACACCACTCTGAGCACCTCCTCTCTCTGCACGCTCTGCTGCGGCTGTAACTGCTGCTGCTCTCTTAGTATCAGCATCTGCATACTTCCTCTTCTTCGTCGCCTTGCCTTTCACCTCAGAAGGCAAGCGAGGCAGAGGCCTCGGATCCTTATCACCTAGACCACCTCCGACGTTCTTGACACGTGCCATCTGAAACGAACTACTGCCTCGGACAAGAAACAACTGTCACTGACACTTCCGAGGTTTGGCCTCGATCCGTACTCGCGAGCTTGGCCCCGAGTTAACTGACAACTGCCAAAGTGACCTCAACAACACCGACTCGCTGCACGATGGAATAGATTGGATATATGAATAAATTCAATATACATCTAGAGATTCGAAACCCTAAGAAGCAAGCAATAGATACAAAATTAGAAGCGAGGGCTTGCTACCTGACGAACCGGTGAACCGAAGAGTAAGGAATGAAACATGAGGGCACCACAAGGCAAACACCGAGGGTTAGGGTTCTAGCGAGGCAATGCGGTGCTAGTGATAGCAGCTAGGGTACCGGCGATGCTTAGGCGGTGCTAGGGCACAATGGCTCTGTTGCTGACGGTGCTAGGGCTCGGTGGCATGGAGCAGATGGCACGGTGGCGCAATGAGGCGTGGGGGCTAGGGCAGGCGGCATGGGCGGATGCACGAGCATGACGGCGGTGCTAGCGTGGTTGTGCGGGAGTAGTGTGGGTGCGTGAGGCTGTGGTGCGGGCGCGGTGGTGCAGCACGGCGGCGCGAGAGGTGGCGCAGACGAGCAGTGGAGGCATGGCGATGATGTCGGCGTGGGTGCGGGCGTTGGTGGGGAATAGGTCAGACCGTGGTACGGTTATATGGTGGCGCACCCGTGACAGAAAAGGAAATAGAGAAGAATCCAGATCCCGCACGATTACTATTGACCGGACGCTCCGGTGGCAACAACGGGACGCTGCCACCTGGAGTCCGGTCGACAACAGAGCGGTCCAAAACCTCCCAAGTCGCGACCGGACGCGTCCGATTACCACTGACCGGACGTAGCCAGAGTTCGGTCGATCCTTAGATCTTCTTCTTCGCTTGATCGGATGCAGGAAGAACACTGTTCTAGCGTCCGATCACTCCTTTACAGCAACAGTTCACCTCCTATGAACTGACCGGACATAGGGAGCAGAGTCCGGTCCAGCGTCCAGTCACTCTTTATTAGCAGATCTTCAAAGTTCCTTCGCACTGCCTATTCCCAATCAAGTCCCAACTTCAATAAGACCCAAATAAACACCAATTGGGACTGATGTGAGTGACCTCTTTCAAACCCTCAAATTTTTCAAAGTATTTTGCCTTTGGCTATAATTCTTTTTAAGAAAATAGGCAATAAAAGGGTGATTGAAGAGAAACGACAAAACAACATACATGCATATGCAATGCAATACTTGAAAGTAATTCTAGTTGCTTGTCAAGTTTGATCCAAGGTTAAGCTTCTTCACACGCTTTTCGGCGGTTATCTTAACCATGTTAGACAAGCCCTATGTGTATTACCACAAAGTAAACATGTTGTATATTACAATGCAATGCAAGGGACAACACAAGCACATTTTCTAGTGAAGTTACTAAAATCAAGCACATTGAGCTCATTCCTCAACCGACAAAATATAGCCTCATCTAGCGGTTTAGTGAAGATATCCGCCAATTGATCCTCGGTCCTTACGCCTTCTAGTGAAATATCATTTTTAGCAACATGATCTCTAAGAAAGTGATGGCAGATATCTATGTGCTTGGTGCGAGAGTGTTGAACCGGATTATTAGCAAGTTTTACCGCACTCTCATTGTCACACAAAAGAGGTACTTTTTCTAGAACTACACCATAGTCTAGCAAAGTTTGCTTCATGTAAAGTATTTGTGCACAACAAACACCCGCGGCAATGTATTCCGCTTCAGCGGTGGACAAAGCCACACTATTTTGCTTCTTGGAGGACCAAGACACAAGTGATCTACCAAGCAAATGACACCGTCCGGATGTGCTTTTCCTATCAACTTTGCAACCGGCATAATCCGAATCGGAATAGCCAACTAATTGAAAATTAGCTCCTTTGGGATACCAAAGACTAATGCTTGGTGTGTGCTTAAGATACCTAAGGATTCTTTTAACGGTAATCAAATGAGCTTCCTTAGGATTAGCTTAAAATCTAGCACACATACACACACTAAACATGATGTCGGGCCTAGATGCGGTTAAATATAACAAGCTACCAATCATAGAGCGGTAGAGAGTTTGATCAACCGTTTTACCTCCCTCATCTAGGCCAAGATGTCCATTAGATGACATTGGTGTCTTGATTGGCTTACATTCATCCATATTGAACCTCTTGAGAAGATCCTTGGTACACTTTTTTTGAGAGATGAAAATCCCTTCTTTCATTTGCTTGACTTAAAAACCAAGAAAGAATGTAAGCCCTCCAATCATTGACATCTCAAACTCCTTCGACATCAATTCACCAAACTCTTTGCAAGAATCTTCATTTGATGATCTAAATATGATATCATCAACATATACTTGACAAATGAAGATATATCCATCAAGCTTCTTGGTGAATAGTGTGGTGTCGACCTTCCTAATGATGAAGTCCTTCTCAATGAGGAAGTCCCAAAGGCGCTCATACCAAGCTCTTGGGGCTTGCTTAAGCCCATATAACGCCTTGGACAACCTATAAACACGATTAGGATATCTAGGGTCTTCAAACCTGGAAGGTTGATCAACATAGACTAGTTTATTTATAAAACCATTTAAAAATGCACTTTTAACATCTATTTGATATAATTTCATTTCATGATGTGATACATATGAAAGGAGGATATGAATGGCTTCTAGTCTTACAACCGGTGCAAAGGTCTCTCCAAAATCTAACCCTTCAACTTGAGAGAACCCCTTTGCAGCTAGTCTTGCCTTGTTCCTCACAACAACACCTTGATCATCTTGCTTGTTGTGGAACACCCACTTTGTTCCAATGACTCTTACACCTTGTAGTCGCTCTTCAAGAGTCCAAACTTCATTGTGGGTGAAGTTATTTAACTCTTCATGCATGACATTTATCCAATCCGAATCTTGAAGAGCTTCTTCTACCTTGGTAGGCTCAAAGCAAGAGACAAAAGAGTGATGTTCAATAAACGAAGCAAGTTTTTGAGATCGAGTCATTACACCCTTTGATGGACTCCCTATGATGAGATCTTGTAGATGAGCTTGTAGTAGAGGTGAATTTCTTCTATCAACCACTTGAGGGGGAGGTTGTGGAGCATTAACATCTTGAGCTTATGTCATCATTTGCTCATGGGAGACATGAGTATCTTTATTTTCTACTCTCCCATGTTTATCACCATCTTGTGGCACATTTGATGAAGAAGGCGGATCAATCACTTATACATCATCTTCTTCATCATTAGGCTTGATGTCTCCAACCAAAATGTTCTTCATAGCCTCCCTCAATGGTTCATCACCTACATCATCAAGATTTTCATGTGCTCCTTAGGAGCCGTTAGATTCATCAAATTCCACATCATATGTTTCTTCAACCAAGCCGGTGGCATGATTAAATACTCGATATGCTTTGGACTTTGATGAGTAACCAACAAGAAAACCAATATCACAACATCTTTGAAACTTCCCTAGGTGTTGCCGCTTCTTGTAGATGTAGCATTTGCAACCAAACATCCTAAAGAAAGAGACGTCCGGCTTCTTCCCATTGAGCAACTCATAAGGTGTCTTGCTAAAATACTTTTGAAGAAATAGGTGGTTGGATGCATATCATACGGTGTTGATAGCTTTCGCTCATAGAGCTTCGGGGGTGTTTTACTCATCAAGCATTGTTCTTGCTAGAGTGATTAATGTGCGGTTCTTTCTCTCAACTACACCATTTTGTTGAGGAGTATATATTGCGAAGACCTCATGCTTGATCCCAACTTCATCACAATAGGCTTCAATGTTTGTGTTGTCAAATTCTTTTAATCTTCTAATTTTCTTGAGCTTCACCTCAAACTTATTTTGTGCTCTCTTGGTAAACTTCTTGAAACATGATGCCACTTCGGATTTGTCATGAAGGAAGAATACCCATGTGTATCTAGAGTAGTCATCAACAATCACAAGACAATAAAGATTTCCTCCCAAACTCTTGTATATTGTTGGTCCAAATAAGTCTATGTGAAGGAGCTCTAGCACTCTTGTTGTTGACATAAAAACTTTTGTAGGATGGGTATTTGCAACTTGCTTGCCGGCTTGACATGCACTACAAAGCTTGCCCTTCTCAAATTTTACATCCTTCAACCCTCTCACAAATTTATTCTTCATAAGCTTCTTGAGTGAGCTTATCCCAACATGAGCAAGTCTTCTATGCCATAGCCACCTAGGTGATGTTTTGGTGAATAGGCATGTCTTCAAGTTAGCATATTTGGAGGTGAAATCCACTAGATATAGGTTGTTATATCTAAATCCCTTGAATATCACTTGATCATCATATTTCTTAGATATAACCACTTTCTTCTCGGTAAACAAGCATTGGAAGCTAAGATCACACAATTGTCCAACGGATAGCAAGTTGAAGCTCAAAGAAGCAACATATAACACATTTGAAATAGGGTGATTATTTGATATTGCCACTTTGCCCAATCCTTTGACTTTGCCCTTTGAATTATCTCCAAATGTAATTCTTTCTTATCCATCTACTTCTTTATCTAATGAGGTGAACATACGAGGATCACCGGTCATGTATTGTGTGCAACCACTATCAATTACCCAATGACTTTCACCGGTCTTGTAGTTCACCTACACATAAGAGATCAAGCTTGTTTAGGAACCCAAACTTATTGAGGGCCCTTCACTTTCTCAACAAATGACTTTGCTACCCAAATTTTCTTAGGCCTATTCTTGTTGGGAGGTCCTAAGAACACAACTTTCATCTTTTCACTAGAGTCCTTTCTAAGCATGTAATGGGCATTGAAAGCAAAGGGTCTAGCATGTTTGGGTAAGGGTTGTGGTGGTGGAGTTTGACACTAATGGACAAAGTGACCTTCTTGTCCACACTCAAAACACTTCTTTGGCTTTGGCTTTTGTTGTTGTTGTTGAGCTTGAGCCTTCTTTTCTTTATTTGCCAAATACCCAATTCCACTTCTATCCATCTTCATGACGGTGTTCATTAGTAGCTCACTTTAAACATGTTTGCCTCTTGTGAACTTGCTCAAGCCAATCTTGAGATGTTCTTTCTCTAATTTTAGCTTCTTGTTCTCTTATTTGAGTGCATCATTGTTTTTCTCTTCCTTGAGTTTCTTGTTCTCTTCTTTGAGCTTCTCATTCTCAAGAATCAAATCATCATCATGATCAAGAGTTTCTAGCACTATAGTGTTGGTGGTTTTGAGCTCTTCAAGATCTTTCTTGTGCTTTTCATTATCATGCTTGAGCTTGACATACTTATCATAGTTGTTGGTTTCAACCACTTGCTTGCCTTTGCCACTAGATCCTTGCTCAATGCTCTCAATAATTAAATCATCACATGATATAGCTATATCAATCTTAACAATATCGTTAGTAGCATCATGTGGCTCATTGGATAAAAATTCTTGAGCGATAACAAGATTATCATGATTGATCTTAAGAGTTGTATATTCTTCTTTTAGCATATTATGGTTAGTGATGAGCTCATTATGTATCCTCTCAAGTTTATCATATTTTTCTTTAAGCTCTTTCTTAGAAGATTTAAGCTCCTTGAATTTGGATGACAAAGCATCATTTGCTTCTCTAAGCTCAACACTAACCTTTTTCGCTCTGTCACATTTAGCTAAAAGAGAGTCATTCTTAATTTCAAGCTTTTCATTCTTAGCTCTAGTCTTTCTAATGATCTTAGTGTATTGATTTAGCAATTTAACAAGATCATCATATGAAGGTGATTTAAATTCATCATCATCACTATCACTATCATCATTGCTAGCATGTTCATCACCACTACTATCATCATCATTTGATACCTTTCGTTCATCCTTGGCCATAAGGCATAGGTGTGTACAAGATGATGGCGGTGGTGTCGGTGAAGATGATGAAGAGTCAATCACAATGGCGGCCACCTTCTTGTTGTCACTATCATCATCAGATGAGCAACTAGATGAATCAATGTCCGTAAGTCAATCACCGACGATGTATGCTTTGCCATTCTTCTTTTTTCTTGTGGAAGTCCTTCTTTTTGCCATCCTTCTTCTTGTATGGCTTGTTTTTCTTCTTCTCATCTTCATCTTCATTACTTGAGTCATCTTTCTTGCCCTTATACTTATTCTTGTACTTGTCTTTCTTGGGCTTGGTGCATTGTTGTGCTAGATGACCAAGTTCTCCACAATTGTAGCAATCCATCTTTGAGATTGGCTTCCTTTTTAGTGCTAGTGAAGAACTTCTTTTTCTTCCCATCAAACTTGACGCCATTCTTGTTGAGCTTCTTTAGCATCTTGGCGGTTCTTCTCACCATGAGAGTAAGACTTGCATCATCAACTTCATCATCACTTGAGCTCTTACACTCAATTCTTGCTTTGCCCTTCTCTTGGCTAGCTTTGAATGCTAAGTCTTTGTCTTTCTTCTTGGTAGAGGATGAGCCATATTGTGGTGTGATGTGCATGTACATCTCATGAGCATTGATCTTTCCTAAGATTTAAATTGGTGTAGCAGTGAAAAGATCACCTTAATGAAGCACGGTCACAATGTGCCCATATTTGTCAATGGGGAGGACCCTCAAGTTTTTTCTTACAACATCATATGGTTGTATTTGTGTAAGTCCGAGCCCATTGACTTCCTCTACAAGAACATTTAAACGTGAGTACATTTCATTAGCACTCTCTTTAGGAAGCATCTAAAAAACAATTAAGCTTTTTCATTATGAGATGATAGCGTTTCTCACGCTCGCTCTTAGTTCCCTCATGGAGCGTACAAATGTCTGACCATAGTGCATGGACGTCCTTGTGGTTCCTCACTCGATTAAACACATCTTTGCAAAGACCTCTAAAGATGATGTTTCTAGCCTTTGCATTCCATTTTTCGTAGTTCACTTCATCGCCTTGAAGGTGCGTGGGATCCCTAGGTTTTGGGAAACCTTGAGAGGCGGCTCTAAAAATTTCAACATCTAGATCTTCTAAATACGCCTCCATGCGGATTTTCTAATACGGAAAATCATCTCCCTCAACGATAGGAGGAGGTGAAAGGTCCTTGTTGGTTTTGGTAATTGAGTGACAACCTAGGTGGACTAATTGTGTTTATGTGAGATACACAGGTGATTAGTCCACAGGTACATGTGTGTGAGCAACATATGCCATGAAGGTGAAAATGGCTTAGAGATGTTGCAAAGCTCACACATGTGATGATGAAGGAGCTTATTGCACATGAGACATGACATTGAGTCATGTGATCAAGGTGGAGAAGATCAAGACAAGACTTGGCTTGATGGACCGGTTAAGCGTGAAAGTCGAAGGCTTTGGAGTGATGGACCGCGTGGGCGGTGAAGCTTGAGCAAGACTTGGCGCCCTTGGACGATGGCAACGGTGAAGGGCAAGTGAAGTCAAGATCGATGAACCAATATGATCACGTGATGATATGAAGTGGATCATATCATTGTTGATAGTGTTGGTGCATGTTTGCATCGACATTGAGGAGATGGAATGGAATGCGCAAGGCAAAGGTATAACCTAGGGCATTTCATTTCACCGGTCATAGGTGTGTAGAAGTTTATGACCGGGTTTAGGATAGATGGCCATACTATCAAGAGGGGCAAACTTGTTTGCATATCGGTCATCTAGTGCCACTCGGTGATCTAACTTTGCATTGTCGCTAGGATCGAGTGGCGTGGCAAGTTGAGTGGCTAACATCCTTTGGGAAATGATTGTGAAAATGCTAACACACATACACATGGTGGTGTACACTTGGTGGTGTTGGCACATTTACAAAGGAGGTGATGTTTGCGAGGATGAGATGGGTTTGGGTCCCTCTCTGCGCTTTTCGGAAAATAGAATGCCTATGTTCTATTGCGCCGATGCAAGTTCTTGTGGTTAGCACATTGGAGCAAGGGTGATGAAGTTAGAAGTGAAAACGACCGAAGATCTTTGGCGTCGGTCAACGCGGACGCTTTGATCTCAATGCACCCGGACTTGAGTTGGGTCATCAGTACGATGTCTGACGCAGAAAGCTGGAGTGTGACCGGACGCCGTGATCACCAAACTCCCACGCGTCCGGTCGAGGTCACCACCAAAACGCCGCAACGCCGGGGTTGTCGGTCCGATGGCGTCCGATCGACCAATGACCGTTGAGATCCAATGAAACAAATTTGAAGGAGGGGACACGTGGCGCGTGCATCGCACGACGGACGGACGCTGAGGTCCAGCCCGATCGATCGACCGGAGCGTCGGTCGGCCCGACCGCTGCCCGATGAAGGGGGTAACGGCTAGTTTAGCCCTTGGGGCTATAAATAGAAGTGGCCCTCGGCCATGGCCTGTTGAGCACCTCAAGGACTTAGTGTCCATGCTTGTGAGTGCTTGGGAGCCTCCATCACACATATACTTGATAGTGATCATTCGATTGTGTGGTGAGCGATTCTAGTGCGATTGCGTCGTGAGGTTGCATCGAGTGGCACTAGGTGATGAAAGTTGCGAGCCGGTGGTGCTTGTTACTCTTGGAGGTTGCCACCTCCTAGACAGCTTTGGTGGTGGTCTCCGTCCGAATAGAGAAGCTTGTGCGGCGCTTTATGCTTGTGAGGGGCATGGTGCTGCGCCCATTCCGCCAAGAGCAACTCTAGTAAAGCGTGTCATTGAGCTACCCTCACTCAAGGGGTAGGTTCTTGCGGTGCCCGACGTGCGGGCTTAGCGGGTGATGCTAATTAGCCATGCGAACCACCAAGTGAGCGGTCGACACAACGGGGACTAGCGTGTTGGCAAACACGTGAACCTCGGGAGAAAAATCATCGTGTCAACCTTGTTCTTCCCGTTGGTTTGCATCCCCATTACACAAGCTTGCAATTACTTATATATATATCTTAAGCTTGTGTAGTTGCTCTTGTAATTAGATAGCTTGTGTAGCTAGCTAATTACCTTCTTGCTTGTGTAGCATAGAAGTAGCTCCCTTGCGTGGCTAATTTGGTTTTAGTAACCTTGTTAGTCACATTGCTTAGTTTGTGTAGCTAAGTATTTGCGCTCTCTAATTAGGCATTGGTTGCCTTGTTATTGAGCATTGCTAGTGAGCTTAGTTAGCTTTGTGCTTTTGCTTACTAGCATGTGTAGGAGCTCCCTTGTTACTTAAAGTACTAGTGGCATAGGTTTGTGTGACCTTGCTCCTAGAATTGTTTAGGAGAGCTCTAGCTAGCCCGGCACCTTAGTTGCTTTATTAGTATCTTTGCAAGGTGCTAGTGAACATATATAGAGGGGTGTAGTCTTGGCTAGACCGATTGTTTTAATTCCGCATTTATATCGGTTAGCCGACGCGATTAATTTTAGAAAAGACTATTCACCCCCCCTCTAGTCCGCCATCTCGACCCTTCAGGAGGTCCATCCCCGTGAGACATCTTTCTCTAGGCGGTTAATCCTAAATACGTGAGCACGAGGCTCCGATACCAATTGAAAGGATCAAGATGCCCAAGAGGGAGGATGAATTGGGCTAATTCTAAAATTTTTTGCAATAATTAAACCCTACACTTAGTCCACTTCACCCCTTGTGCCTAGAATGTGTTTCTAATGTTCTACCGCACAAAAGTTTTGCAACCTATGTTCCAATCCTACTCTAGCAAGGCAATTCTATGAATGTAAAGACAAGAATTGAATTGCTCAAAGTAAATGCTTAAAGTAAATAGAGAAGGAGAAACGCAGCGATATTTTACCAAGGTATCGGAGAGTCGCCACTCCCCACTAGTCCTCGTTGGAGCACCCACGCAAGGGTGTAGCACCCCCTTGATCCGCGCAAGGATCAAGTGCTCTCTACAGATTGATTCTGCGACACTCCGTCGCGGTGAATCACCCACAACCGCTCACAACTTGAGTTGGGTCATCCACAAGCTCCGTCGGATGATCATCAAACTCCCAATCACCACCAAGCCGTCTAGGTGATGGCGATCACCAAGAGTAACAAGCACAAACTCTCACTTGACCACGACAAGCCTAATGAGAAGGGTGGATGCATACTTTGCTACTCTTGCTTTCACTAATGAGGCCTTAATCTTGGATTCTCAAATCTCAATCACCTCACTAGGACCTTGCTCTCCTTGGCACTCTCATGGATGTTTCTTAGTTGTTGAAATGAGCAAAAGTAATCCCTTGAGTGAATAGAGGAAGTATTTATACCCCCTTATTCAAAATGAACCGTTATGTGCCTCTGCGAGGTGATCGGACGCTCCGGTCAGTTCACCCGCCACTGAGCCATTTAAGTTGTGACCGGACACTGACCAACGTCCGGTCAATCTTTATGATGTGTCCGTCCAGATCATGAAAATGCTCTCTGAACCTTACTAGAGAGATCGGACCTCACCCAAAAAAAAGAAAATAACATCTGCTTGATCAAATGAACTGACTCTTAGTTGTTGAAAATGGAAACTCAACGTCCAATCAACATTTGACCCTCCATTCACTTCCAACTCGCAATCATATGTAAATGAAGTTTTCTCCAATTGATCTTAGGGATACTTAGGAGCTACCTAGTGCTAGATTTGAAAAGTGTGCACCACACCTAACCCACTAGACTCACTTAGGTCAAGCTACTAGTCCATACCTCCCTTAATAGTATGGCCAAAGGAAAAACAAAGTCCTAAACTACTCTAAGTGTCTCTTCAACACCAAACAACACTTAGAACTAGTCCATCCTTAACATTGTCGTCCATCCTTTGAAAATCGAAACGATTTCCATCGTAGGGGCATGACAACCATGATTGTCCAATCAATTGCCATTACCATGACCTAACTTAATTGTCTCTGCAAAACACACGTTAGTCATAGTAATCACGTATTGTCATTAATCACCAAAAATCAACTAGGGGCCAAGATGCTTTCATCGTCGTTGGTTGTCCTATGTCCCGTTTTGTATCTGGGTTGTCTTTTATCCGTAGCCAATGTTTTCTATTGGATGGTTATTACGCTCTAGCTCGTCGAAGCGTTTCTTTTGCTTTCTAAACAACCTAAACTGTTGTATTTCCGTTGGTAATGGAAATGGAGATGGCCTCAATTCAAAAAAAGAAAATATTTCGTAAAACAACTTCTCTTAGTTGTTGAAAATGGTGAAATATCTATACAATGTCTTTTTTTCCTTCTTCTCTCTCTCTCTCTCTATTTTCTTCCTTCATTTATTTCTTCCTTACTTTATTCTTCTTCACTCTCCACCTTATAGTGCCCTCCACCTACACACCTAGGATCTAGGGAAATGGCCAATACAACCCTTATCATGAACTGTCCTCAATGAGATCACCTTGGGGGCACTAGCTAGTGATCCAAGGAAGCTAATGGCCATCAGTTATGGGGTGGTGGTGCCTCAAGGAGCGAGAAAATGATCGGGTGAGGAGGATCTTATCGGCGACGTTGGCAACAACAAGTGCTAAAGTGAGAGGGAGGCATAGCAGAAGAAGCAAATGTCATGAGAGGGCCTCGGAGGCATGCACGATTGGTCAGAGCAATGTCGCTGATCATCGCTAGCTATGTCGCACGCGCAAACACGAGCGAGCATGCACAACAAAGCGCTTGACATGCCAGTCACATCCCGAGGCGAATCTAGGGGTTGTTTTCTTGTGATTTTATGCAATGCACCATTTATGTAATATTGTCCTCCAAAACTGTATAGGGATTATTAGATGATTTACATAGTTCAAATGTTAACTAGATGGCGAAACTCATTGCTTTGGAGGGTTAAGTATACTTATTTATTATTGATGTTAATGGATGTATGTCATTCCACGCTTTGGTCACAATAATAAACTTATGTATTATTGTTTTAAGTAGGTCTCTATATTTATCCTCGTCTCTGGATTCCGTTAGCAGCAGATTCGCACAGTGTGTGTTCATCTATTGTTCTACTGTTTTAGACCTAATTAGAAATCAAAGAAAAATATAAAGTTCATACATGTGTTGTAGAGGGTCTTCAGATCTTTCCAGGGATGTAAAGTAGGCCTCCATTGGGTTTATGAAAAGAGTGCTATGCCTATTTAAATTTGAATGATCTTTCAATCTTGAAATTCTGAGCTGACACCCATTCAATTGTAGATGTACTAGAAAGTCATAGTGCTTTTCACAAACGTTCCAGAATGGTAAAGTTCATCTTTATAGGGTTTAAGTAACTACAAATATAAAATGTTCAGTGAAGATGTTGCACAATGCCTGACAAATTGTTAGTCTGAACTTCTAACCAAGATTAGATCATCCAAATGATTTTTTTGGAGGTCCCAATGACTTAGAGAGTTGTGGATAATGGACTTATCTATTCATATAGAAATCTTGGAATTTTTTGATAAAGGAAATATAGGAGTTAGTACAGTTTTAATTAGTACTTCTCTGTCAGTTCTAGACAGTATGTTTTCAAGGACATTTTAGGACACCTTAATGATCTAATGGTATCTTCATATGCTAGTGAAGTTCTAGATATTTTCATGAAGTTTCTAGAATGGTATATTTTACCTCTTCTACTGTTGTATTTTAAGAGATACAAAAAAGATAAGGATCAACACTGCTGTCTTCGACTGAAGTTTGTTCATAGTTGTTTAAACGACGAGGTTTGGGAGTGTTTTTCTTGTTGTTTGTATTCCCTTATGTGGTTGTGTTGGTGCTGAGTTTTGCTTGTTATCAGGTTGTGTGCCTCCGCATCTTGCTTAGCTTTTTTGCTTGATATCGGTGAAGGCAAGTAAACATAGCGATGTGGTCTACACGTTTTAACCTTGTTACTTGAATTGCCTACAATAAATTCAGTACCTCACACTAGCCAGTTAATCTGATATTAAATCTTATGTATTGCATTTTTGTATTTGCACTCTCCCATTGATCTGCATTTGAAGAAACTGTAGCCGAATTGGTGAGGTAAGTACCGGTATAGCAACGCAAATTGACTGAGCAATGTGGTTGTAGCCCATACTTTCTTTGCTAGGATGTGTGCGTAGAAGTAAAGTCAAGCATTACATTGCATCTTGCATACTATTTATGAAGTATATTTTTCTTAAAGCAGTGGTTCCTTTTAATTAATGACTTGCTATGATATCCGTTTTATGTCTTTGATATCTAAATTGATGTTTAATCAAAGTGTGATTTGAATGACTTGGTTAAGGCATCCTCATATGTTTTTTCTTCCGAGGTACTTGAGCTTGGAGGGCGTCTTGTGGAATGGGAGTAGCAGCACGTGTACACGTCTCATGTTATACATATTTTGGGCACATGTGTTGTAGTAATAATGTTTAGAATGCTTAAGTCTTTTTTGTCGTTTCTAGATACTCTGATAATAATATTGTTCATGCTGCGTTTTTGCTTCTAATGTTTGTTTAGAAGTTGTAGCGTAGTGTGGTAATGCTCCAAAACCTATTTGTTGTGGTTGTTGTTTTTCTAGGGTGTTACACAACTAAAGGTGACAAGTATGCATTAAAGAGTAGAGCTAAAAATAACAATGCATCTTTGTGGAACTTTCTAGAGAATAGAGATGGTATTCATTAACCTTAGTCTCCATAATCCTCAATTTACTTCATCGAAGGGCTCCCTTACTAGCAAATTGAATGTTGAATCTCACTTATGCTTATCTTGGGAAATGTATGTAATGCAAACATTTAAAATTCATTTGTGCTTAAATAATATTTCTGTTCATGAGACTTATAATCTTGTTTTGTATGATTGAAGGTATCTTTGAATAATGGTTGATTTATCTATCGAGCGAGCCAGCTATAGGCCCACCAGCCATCACCAGGTTTGGATATGCAAGCTTCGTGCCAGCCAGTCCATGACCCTCCCGGCAAGTCAATAATCTTTTTCCTCTTCAAGGAAGAAGTGTCAAAGTCTGTGATCTAAGTACATGTTCTCTCAGTACCTTACAGTAGTGAATACCCTGTCTTGTTAGAAGGAGATTTTTGCTATTAGATACCCTCAAACCTTGTCAATCAGGATTTGAGTTGCTTCTTTGTAGGCGGATACTGAACTCGCTCTCTGTAGGTATCTTTGAAAATTGTAAATATCAAGAAGTTGTTAAATTAGGTAGAGAAGAATCAAGCAAATGGACATTGATTCTAACCGAGGGAGATTCGACCACATAATTTGTTGAGTGTGATGTTACCATCATTTAATTCCTGTGTGTTTTTTAGAAAATGTTAGTGTTTCTTGTAGAGATGTGGATTTTCTTATCACGAACACAATTATTATGGCATATTATGTCTCAAGGGCAATCTGCCAAATGCTCTAACAACAGGCGTTGAAATATTTCAATACAAAAATCTTGTCGATGCACTTGGACTTGATCTTGGAGTATATTACAGTAACACTAAATTTTAACATATGACCACCTAATGCTGATGATGGATCAGGTTAGGGTTGTCCTATAAATGCATTAACTTTAAATTATATTTGTTGTTTTTATCTGATATTTGTACATATGAATATATGATGACGATGGATCACATATTAAAGGACTTATAATCAATTTCTACGTGAGATATTGGCCATGTTTAATTAAGATTAATGGTTTCTTATCTCACTATTACTCCAGTGATAAAGGTATGCTACTATTTAATCACCTTCAGTTAATTGAAGTCTTGTGAAATTTATAGTTTTTATCTTTTGTTGTCCACAAGCAACATTGCCTTTTTTAGGAAACAACTTATAAGGAAACATTTGATTTCTATTCACCACTAGTGTAAAATATTTGCAGACAACAAATAGACAATTGTGCTCATTTGGATGATGTTAGAGCATCTCCATGAGGCTAGGTAAATCATTTTGTAAATGTAAATATGGCTATTATTAGCAAAAAATAGTCTCCAACAGCCTCTCCATCTCATTATCTAAATATAGCCACGAGCTATTCCATGTTTTTCGCTCGGCATACAAAGCAAGCGAGGCTCGCTCGCCAAGTCCGCGTGAATCGCGGCAGCTGGGGCACATCATGACATGCAACACTTTGAACGGCTTGCGGGCACAACTAGCCGCATGCGAGGCGGGATGCGTGGATGGATGGCAGAAGAAAGAGAGGTTGTTGTGGTGTGAACCAATAAATCCAGTTCATCTCTGTATACTTTATAATAAGCTCCGAACGGCTTGAGGGCACAACTTGCACCGTTGAGTTTGTCAATTCCTAGATTTGTTGGTTTACTCTTTTGGAGACCCTTATTGGGGTGATTATGTGTGTAAATATGTTATCTAAGCATCTGCATATACATCATTTAAAATGAACCTTTCAGAAGACATAAAATTCATTCATTCATTTGTAACTTCTAGAGTTTAGACAAAGGGTGCTTTTGGTATGCAGGATTGTTGCTTGATTCATACATATCTCATGAACTCTGTTAAATTTTACATGTAAAATAAAAAATAGAAAAACCTGTATTTCCATACAGGGTCTAAGGAAATCGTGGCGAATAAGCATTTGAAATAAGTCCAATGTTACCTCCTTCTGTCGTTCGATTTTCCTCCCTAATCTACAAAACCAGTTTTTAACCCCCTCAACTTTTGAAACCGTTCCATTTACACTGGTGGTTTTGATAGTTGTTTTGCTGATGTGACGCCACATCAAAGAGGGTAAATGAAACTAAGTTCAAAGTTCAAGGAGGTAAATTAGGCTAATTTTTTAAACAAAATATCTAAAAAATTATTTAAAAATCAAAAAATATTCAAATATATTTTTACATGAAAAATAATTCAAGTAAAAATCCTAAACCTGGTTTATTCTTGGATATTCATAGAAAATTTATTTGAGCTCAGAAAATTGTGAACTTGTTTTAGTTTTTTCTAAAATCACATGCTCTATGTTATGGTGCCTAGCTTGAAATTATTTGAATATTGATGGACTCGTTTTGGTGCTTATTTGCTAGTAGAAGCTCTTGTATATATCTATTATAATTAGTCAATATTGATCATCCAAACTACATACAAACGCTAGTAAAACATCTTCTGGACCGTAGTGGGACTGGTCCTCCACCCTAGATAAATTTTCAAAGTGGTTGTGCTAAACTGTGTGGCTGCATGCATCCTGTCGCACATATGCATGCATGCATGCATGCAATCTTTGTTTAATATATTTAGTTAAGTTTTACAAACTATTAAATTTAATTAAGTTTTAGTGCAATGAATTATGTACCATAACGTGGCAGGAAAATCTAGATGGTAGCATATGGGTCATGATATTTGTACAAATAGAATCAAGTGACATGGACAAGATATTTCAAGCTAGACACCATAGCATAGAGCATGATCTTAGAAAAAATCTAAAACTAGTTTCATAATATTCCAAGCTAAAACAAAATTTCTAAGATTAAACCATGTTTTAGGATTTTAATTTTATTATTTTTTCATGAAAAAATATATTAGCATATTTTTTTAAATGTTTCTAGTCCGAATTACTCCTCAAACTTTCGACTTAGTTTGACTTACCTCTTCTGACATTGCGCCACATCATCAAAACTTCTCAGAGGTAAAAATGAAGGTTTTCAAAAGTTGAGGGATTAAAAAACTGATTTTGTAGATAAAGAAAGAAAAAATAGGACAACCACAATAGTTGAAGGAGGTAAATTGTATTTTTTCCTTCAAATTAAATCCATTCTTGTGTCCCTGGCCCATGGTGCCAGCCCAACTCTCCCTTCTCTAAGTCTCAACTGAGTCGGCCGTGCCACCCTCTCGTCCTTGCCGGCCTACGCGCTTCGCTTCAGCATATTGCGGCCCAGCTTTTACAGCTTCTGCTCCCTCCTCTTATGGGCCGGGCTTGCCAAGCCTATTGCTGCAGGGCGCTTCTCTTCACCCTCCGCAACTGACCCAGCGCACCCAGTCTCTTCACCCCGAAGAAAACTGATGATTCCACGCCCAGGCTGTTTAGTCTTCGCTTCACCAAGTCAAGCAGGCTTTTCAACCTTCAGCAGCCGTTCTAGACGAATGCGATATTTTCCGTGCTCAGTCTCGGTGCAACCGTGCAACTAGTACTTTGTAGAGTAGTCCGACAGAGTTGAGATCCTCCGACCTCCGTGCAACAACAATGGAAGCCATCCACCTTGCCTATGTGCTCGTCTTCCTCTTGCCCGTCGTCTTCCTCCTCCGTCTCCGGCGCCGCGGGCCTCCTCCAGCCAAGTGGCCAGCAACAACGACGGCCCACTGCCCGCACCCCAACCCGGTCCTGGGCAACACCCTCGACTTCATCCGCAACCGCCACCGCTTCTTCGACTGGTACACGGACCTGCTCCGCGCCGCGCCGTCGGGGGCCGCCATCGAGGCGTGGGGGCCCCTGGGCGCGGGCCACGCCGTCACCACCGCGAGCCCGGCCGACGTCGACCACCTCCTGCGCGCCGGCTTCGATGGGTACGCCAGGGGCGCGCTCTTCCGCGACGCCACCGCCGAGCTCATCGGCGACGGGCTCTTCGCCGCCGACGGCCGCCTCTGAAGCCTCCAGCGGAAGCTGGCGTCGCACGCCTTCTCGTCCCGCTCGCTCCGCCGGTTCACTGACGGCGTCCTCGACGTGCACCTGCGCCGCCGCTTCCTGCCGCTCCTGGACGACGCCGCCTCGAGGGACGGCGGGGCCATCGACCTGCAGGACGCGCTGCGCCGGTTCGGGTTCCGCACCATCTGCCACGTCGCGTTCGGCGTAGAGAGCGTGGACGGCGGCGATGACGACCCCGCGACGCAGGAGGCGCTCTTCGCGGCGTTTGACATGGCCGTTGCGATCTCCTTCCGGCGCGCACTCACGCCGGCCACGTTCGTGCGGCGGCTCACCAAGCTCCTCGACATTGGCAAGTCGCGCCGGCTCCAGGAGGCCGTCCATGTCATCGACGCCTACGCCATGTCCGTCGTCGAATCGAAGGCGGCGGCGTGTCACAGGAACGGTGTCGACGACGGGAGCGTGGACTTGCTGTCGCGGTTCATGGCGGCCATGGACGACGACGGCGGCAGCGGCGGAAGCGAGCTCGGCGCCATGTTCCCCACGCCAGCGGCCAAGCTCCGGTTCTTGCGGGACGTGGTCGTCGCCTTCGTGCTCGTCGGGAAGGACACGACGTCGTCGGCGCTGACCTGGTTCTTCTGGCTGCTCGTCGCGAACCCGCGGTGCGAGCGGCGCGCGCACAAGGAGGCCGCATCATTATCGTGCGATGACGACGGCGAGGTGAAGGGGGATGCACTACCTGCACGCCGCCATCACCGAGGCGATGCGGCTGTACCCGCCGGTGCCGTTCAACGGCCGGGTCGCGGTGCGCGACGACGTGCTGCCGAGCGGCGCGGCGCTGCGAGCGGGCTGGTACGCCAACTACTCGGCGTACGCGATGGGGCGGATGGAGAAGCTGTGGGGCGAGGACTGCTTGGAGTTCGTGCCGGAGCGGTGGCTCGGCGAGCGCGGCGAGTTCGTGCCGGTCGACGCCGCGCGGTACCCGGTGTTCCACGCTGGGCCGCGGGTGTGCCTCGGCAAGGAGATGGCGTACGTGCAGATGAAGACGGTCGCCGCGGCCGTACTCCGGAGGTTTAGGGTCGACGTGGTGGCGCCGGTGGCTAGCATGGAGGCGCCGCCGGCGTACGAGATGACGGCGACGATGAAGATGAAAGGAGGGCTGTTGGTGCGGCTCAGGAGGCGGGAAGAATAGTCCTGAGTCGTGACAGACTAGTGATGCTTGTTGTTCTTCCTTGACACGTGAATTGTTTGGAAAAAGACTGCGTAAAAGTCATCACACCACAAAAAAGACAGAGTCCCGTCTGATGTTTGAAATAGCCGGATACAGTCACCGCTATAGCTGGATTTAGCCTCTGAAAACCCTGATGCTAAGGTAATCCACATTTAGCGCTAAATTATTCTTGCCGCTACTAGCTGGAAACCAGTTTAATCTAGGAAGTGTATGCAGTTGCAGTTATGAATATGAATGAATCGCAGCTCAAAGAGAGGAAAACCGGAGTGGCACCGCAAAAAGTCAAAATGATGGACTCACTCACAAAAAGTTAAAATGATGAACTCACATGATACGCAAAATTAAATAGGAGGAAGGTTATCAGAGTAGAAAATGATAGATGGTACTTGTGATGAACAAAACCACAGTTCAGCAGCTGAAATAGCACGACGGAAGACATTCCACCCTTAATAGCTCAATATGACATCGTAGTCTGATGGGACAAATATCTCATGACAAGCAAAGCATAGCCCGTGTTTAGTTCCAAAAGAACTTCTAAAAAAGTGCTACAGTAGCTATCATATTGAATCTTGCGATACGTGCAGTATTAAATATAGACGAAAAAAAAACTAATTGCACAGTTTGGTTGGAAATCGCAAGACAAACGTTTTGAGCCTAATTAATCCATGATTAAACACTAATTACCAAATAAAAACTAAAGTGCTACAGTAGCCAAATTCCAAAATTCTCCCCAACTAAACACGGACACGGGCATAGTACTCTGTATATGTTTTGCCTGGAACCAGCATAACGTGGCACACCCTACTACTGTCTTCAGAATGCCAAGTCCGAAAATATGAAAAGACAAGTTCAGCACTTCTGCATTAACTCCTACGGAACAAAGAGCTTAGCGATGGCGCTAGTAACCCAAAAACCAAAGAGGTGAGCTGATTTGCGTCACTGTTATCGTTCTCTCACTGGTCAACAACCTGAATCACAAAGAAGAAATAATTGTTAGCACAATTCCAGCTGCCTAGGAATCAAACAGATTGGATTTTGACGATAAAGTAACAGGTGTAATTGGTAAATAAGCCAACCTGGCTTGCAACCAGAAAATGGATCCTAGATAGTATATGTGAAAGTGCCTAATAGCGTTCACAGTATACTTTCATAGGTCTAGAGGTTTTTCTAGTAACTCATTTCATCAACAGAAATTCATGCAAAGATAAGAGAATAAAACCATCTAAGTAACCAAATTGATAAAATAGTCAAATCCCAGCACCATTGCCCTAATCAATTGCAAAGATAAGAGAATTGAACTGTAACTCTTGTTAAAATTGAAGGAGCAATCAGTCATAGCTTAAGAATCATCAAATTGGTACGTATATTCTTTAGTTTTGTGTAAAGACCTTCAATTTCTCAGTTGCATCTCAAAATGGGCATTGTTGAGCTAACTTTCTGAAATAAGATCCAAAAGAAGGCAAACAAAAACACAATAAGGTATAAAATGGAAGGATTCACAATTATTGTAGCTAACTATTATCAAACGCTAAGGTGGCAATATATCCTTGATTATAATTAATGACAGCAATTATTAAATGCTAGGTGACAATGATTAACATATCAACACGTAATTTTTATACGTACAAAAGTTACAAAAGTACCGTTTCAAACTATAAAACTCCTGAAAATACACAAGTACTACTATCTGGCAGATTTCAGACGGGAGTTGAAACTATGCTAGTAAATATATAAAGTTGGCAAGACTGAAACAGGTCTAAAAGATAGTAATCTATTCTAGCAATTCTAAAGAATATAAAGTTTGGTAGGTTGTGTTTATTAAATATTGTGAAATTTGGTTAACTAAATTAGCATAAGCAAAGAGGCTCAGTTGTAGATTTAAACTAAACCTAGACCTCATCAAACTAAAAATTTCGAAACCACTATTTAAGCAACAGAGCAAACAAACTAAAAACAGCAACTCCTTGGATTCAAGCAACAATCAAACAGATCTGCAGAATCAAAACCTAGACTAAAAGCTATTAGTAGTAAGCATAGAACTTCTTTTTGTTTGGAAAACCCAAATCTAAGGAACAAAACTGCTATGTAAAAGCAAAGTATTAACAGGTTCGTAAACACAAAACAAAGACATTAAAAGCATTTTGTTTGTTCAAAATATAACACAGACTACCAAAGCCACTGCAAGGTACATTAACATATCAAATGTAGGATCATCAAGTATCCTACTAATAGGTGCCTAGAAAATACATTAGATCATTGGATGACATATTGGCTCCTACTACACAAAGATCTGTCACCACATTTATGTAGCCAGTAGATCATAACCATCAGAATGAAGGGAATATGCCAGTGCCTTCCACTGCAGTCTGCAACCAGCTTACACACCCAGGACACAAACACATAAAAAATTGATCTCTATTTGATCAAGGAACTTCACATAAACAAGTGACATGAACATGTAAGCCAAGGAATGTCTCAGCAAGAAATCAACGAGGAACACTGGCATCAAGAACAAGGAGTTGGCATAGATGGGGCCCCATGCTTGTCGTGGAGTTCTACAGGATGTGAAGTTTCAATTGTAGTATTCCTTTGTGTTAACACTCAGGTTTAGTATCTAGACACATAAGGTATAATATATAACCCATAAAAGGCTCAATTGCACAAGTGCAAGTTGCAACAAAGCCTGAAGTACATGAAACTCAAAATTTGTGAAGTTAAGTTGACAACTGAGAAATGAAATAACCAAAGCAGTTCCTTAAATACATAGCCTTTCAGTCCCAAGCAAGTTGGGGTAGGCTAAGTTCCTTAAATTCACACATAATAACAATTATTACCAGCAATTCAAAAGGAAGTCAATGTGGAGTGTCGAATAATACTGCGATGTCCAACACAAACTTCTAATTTGGTACCTAAGTATATAGAACTTATTGAGAAATTAGTTTGTACCAAATATAGGTATATACCACATCCTACAGCTACCGGAGGGAACACAATTCACCAAACTGATGACCATCAAGCTTTCTACAACTATGTGCTAATTTCCATGTTCTAAAATTTTGTGAGAGAGAGTAATAACTGTATAACAAATCCAAAAAGAAAAGGATATGCTCCCTCTACTTCTACAAGATGCTATGACAAAATATGCATGCATCAGAGCATACAGACAATCATAAAGAAGAATAATTAATGGAGCATTTGATCAAGCAAAACTTCTTATAAACAAAGGTATGGAAATCACCAGAAAGTCAGTTTCTTGGAGCGAGGAACTCAGGCGGCCAGGCCAAGGTGTAGGCAAGTTGGAGCGCTTGGTGATGAAAGATGGCAAGGAGCTTGCCGGTGTCCAGATGGAACGAGTAGCGCCCATATCCCTATGTAATGATGAACACCTTTCCGGTGCAAGCGTAGTCCATGTCGCTGAGCCAGGTGCAAATCATCCGCATCATTTTGTCCTTGGGTAGCTCCGGCGCGGTGTCGAGCAGTTTGGTCATGCAAATCTCCCTCTCCAGCAACCACCCCCTGTCGCTCCACCTGGCCTCTCCACGCACCCAGTGTTAGAATTGATCTCATCCGTCTTGACCCAACGGTCGAGACGGACCCCTTGACCGCGTCCTGATCAGGGACATCCAGCCATCTAGTGGTTGGTGGGCCCCCGTCGCACAGTGCCTATAAAGAGGAGGTGGGGCAAACGGCTCTTAACACGAGGTTCACCGCCGCCACAGCCCCACTGTCCTAACCCTAATCCGATCCAGAGGGTGGCACTGCCAGCGGCGGGAAGCACCACCGGACCGCCGTAGCTCCACCCCACCGGGACTCCGCCACCTCTACACCGTCACTGCCACACTGCCACTGACACCGACGCCATGGAATCCTCGAGCTCGTTCACCAAGCCCGACAGTCTGTACCTCTCTCTTTCTCCTCTCTCACTCTCTCTAGATCCATGTGTTCTAGTTCTTTCATAACGAATGGAAGTTAAAATACCCACTGATCTACTCCTAGTCGATCCAAAAGTGTTAACAATGGTATCAAAGCCGATCAAAATGAATGGCCACGATCAAAATGACTAGGGTTTGGGGAGGGGCGACCGGCGGGCGGGGTTTTGATCCCGCGGAAGTCACGCATGGCCGTCCGATCAAAATGAATGGCCTTTCACGGGCTGAATGAGGCCCAAAGGGAAGATTTAATTCCCGGCCAGGCCCAAAGTTGCGGCATGGGCACGGGAGAGCAACACGCACGCAATTTGGGTTCTTTGGGCGCTGCTGGCAGCGCGAGCCTTCGAAGCGAGAAGGCTTCAGCCAGCCCGATTATTCTATCACTGCAGCAGCCGGGCCGTAAGAATAGTAAATGATGTTTTGAAGTCTATTTATTTTCAGAAGCATATTTGAACGAATTTTGATCAATTTGAAGGTTTAAATTTCTGGTAAAATTGCACCAACGTGTTAGATTTTTCAGAGAGTAGAAAAGTACAGTAAAATGCTTCTGAAAAGTATATAAAGAAATTTTGTCAAGTTTCCGCTGCAAAGTTAAAGATGTTGTCTTTATATTAAATTCGAACCAACGGGAGAATTTAATTTGAAGAGCAGTTATAGTTATTCGGTAAATGATGAAAAGTTTATCCTCCAGTTAAAATTGGAACCAACTGAAAAAAAATTAATTGGAGAAATAGTCGGTTGATAGTTAAGATAAATTATAATATTGTTATTTTCTTACCAACGTTGATGATAACAATATTATAAATTTATTTATGTGTTTAAGTTTAAAGTTAAATTATGGTATTGTTATTTTCTGACCAACGTTGATGATAACAATATTATAATTTTATGAGTTTTATGTTTAAAGTTTAAATCTCTGATGAATTTTGCATCAAAATGACCAATTTTTCAGAGAAAAGATAAAGATCAAGGAATGCTTTTAAACTAGAGAAATGTATTTTTATGTTTCCGCTGCAATGAAGTTGATTGTCTTCTAATTAAATTCGAACCAACGGGAGAATTTAATTTTGAGGAGTAGTTCTATGTTTTCAAAATTATTGAATTTCTATACGTTAATTCCATTTCTGCCCAACGGTGATGTGAAATTAATGTAGAAGAATGGTGTTTTATTCTATTTCTGCCCAACGGTGATATAGAATAGAACATAAAGATTTCAAAGTTTAATGAGCATTATTGTTGAATATTTTTTCAGACAAAAGACCTCCATGCTTTCATTCTTGAAGGCAGTAAGAGAAATGAGCTGGGTACTTATGACTCAGATGATGAAATGCCTAAGGGCAAGTTATGTATGAAAGAATGCAATTGTTTAAGAAACTGTGTTCTCTTTAAAGAATGGCTTCAAAAGAAAAGGATTATACGATATTGATCCAAGAAAAGAGATAGATCAATGAGAGTCTTCGTTGAGAAATGTCTTTTATGTACTCTCTGTGAAGAAGAACTTATTTTCAGTTTCACTTATGAGAGTTGTAAAATTCATATACATGGATTAAACATGTGTGTTAAAAGAATATTCGGATTTATTTATGAATTTGATGATTGAACATGAGCCAATCCTGGCAATTATGTCCGTTCAAGGGAATTATCTCGCATGGCGGGAAAAGGTTGTGACAGTACCCGCATGGCGAGAAAAGATTGAGAAAATACCCGCATGGCGGGGTAAAGTTGGCATAGTACATATGTTAACCAATCATGCATGGCGGGAGAGTTTTGGCATAGTACTTATCCCACATGGCGGAAGAAGGATGTGATGACTCATGTGCTCTAAGTGTATCCCGCACATGGAGAGAAGTTTGAGGTAGCTTTTATGCTATCCTAGTATTGACCGTACACTCTGATTGTGTCATGGTCATTAAGTACTCAATGAGTTTAAGAACAAAAGAAAGTTGCATGTGAACCAAAAGATAAGAATGATATGCAAGCATGACTTACAGAAGTATTGATAATAATAGACTATGTTGAGTTTTGAAGTGTAATGATAAAAATGTACTCCCATACGAATTTTGTTTGCATGATGTAATCATGTGGATGAAGTAAGTAATCAAAGTTTCCTCATTCACAAGAGTTCTGAATGTTTCAAAATTGTGGTAGAAAAGTTCATACCACATTTCGAGGGGGAGAAAATGTAAGATTAATTAAGAAAGACAATTAAGAAAGATACTTCCCCATACTTTAGATAATGCAATGCATACTATGCATTGAAGGTAAAAGTGATCTATAAAAGATGATTGTGATCGTTGAGGGAGTAAGACGGTCATAATAACGATACCCCTAAAGTAAAGAAATAGCTAAATTCCTAGACCTTTTTATAGTTCCGATAGGAAGATAGCATAGTCGGCTAGTATTTATACTTGACGAGTTCAGAGTTATCAAGGCGGTGCTAAACGCGCCATATGAATTTTTAGCAGATTAAACCCAAAATAAGAAATTTGAAGATACACCATCTTTACAGAAGATGGAGTAATCTGGGGGAGCATGGTATGTAGATACCTAAGGCTTGAATAGAAGTGGGATTACATATCCACTACAGTGTTTTTTAGAGCAACAAATTGCTTAATACATGTTGATGTTGTATGGATATACAACACCTGATGTTAGCTCTTAAAGAAGATGAATAAGTAAATAAGGATCTTATAATATAGAAGGCTATAGAACAATTGCATTTTGGCAATGAAGAGTAACAATAGCCCATATGAAAGAAGTGCCACGAGGCCCCAGAAGGTCTCAAAGAATAAGAAAATCAGATATTTCTGGTGACTAAGAAGTCAATGTTAAGAAAGAAATTCAAATAGAGGATAATTCCACCTCATTTGAAAAAGCCATGAGAGGCGTTCACTCGTCTAAATGGCAAGAAGAAAAGGAAGATGAAATGGAATCGATAAATACCAACGATGTTTGGGACTTAGAAGTAATTTCCAATGGAGCCAACACAGTAGGCTGTAATGGGTCTACAAGACAAATGTGACTCCAAAGGAAATATGAAAAGCTATAAAGCGCCACTTGTGACGAAATGATTTACACAAAGAGAAGAAATAGATTATAATAAGCTTGCAAGGATTCTTTTAGAATCATAATGGTATTAGTGGCACATTACGATTTACAGTTACATCAGAAGGATGTAAAGACACATTCCTCAACGAGGATTTGTATGGAAAAGTTTACATGGCATAACTCAAAAGGTTTTGTCGTGGAAGGAAAAGAACGTAAAGGGATGTTGCCTAAAGAAATCTATTTATGGATTAAAGCAAGCTTCAAGACAGTGGTTCTTGAAGTTTGACAGTACAATAAGAAAGTTTGGGTTTTAAAGAGAATGTAGAGGACAATTGTATTTATGCAAAGTTTAAACATGGAAAATTTATTTTCCTAATCCTGCATGTGGGTAGCACCTTACTCGCTAATAGTGGTGTTAATCTATTGTTGGAGAAGAAACAGATCTTGTCCTCAAATTTCAATGAGAATAATCTTGGTAAAGCGTCATTCGTTCCAGGAATTGGAACTTACCGAGATAAAAGGAAAAGGGGTATTAGAACTATCTCAAGTGTATACTTAGAGAAGATTTTAAAGAAATAAAGTATATATGAGCATATACCTGCGCCTGTTCCTATAGTCAAGGGTAATAGTTTTCAGAACTTTCAGTGTTCCAAGAATAAATGTGAGATCGATCAAATGGACGTCCTATATGCTTCAGCTATTGGAAGCTTACTGAATGCTTATAAGCAAGAACTTACCCTGACACAGTTTATGTATCCGGGATGTTTTTGACAGAAGTCCAATCCAGATATAGATCACTGGAATGGAGTTGAGAATGTTTTGCAATTGTGCAAAGATTTATAGGCCTCATGGTGAGTAAGAAAGAATAAGTACTCTAAAATAGTTGTGGGTATAAAAGTTAAATTTTGGCGAGATGTTTAGTGAAACCTACATAGTAGCTAACACTCGCAGTTGGAGTTTTATTGTGGAAAAGCTCCAAAGAAACAATTATGGTGTCATCAAAGATGCATACCCATGGTATAGCTTGTTACGAGGCTTAAGGACAGGCGAAATGGTTAAAAGAACTTACACCCGGAATTAATAAGGGATCCCAATTAATAATGGTATACAACAGCAATAACCATTTAAGAAGTTCGTTCCTATAACAACGGGCCAAGTGTGCTGCCAAACACATTGACGTTAAAGTTATACGTTGTGAAGGAGAAAGTCCGGAATCATACTGAAAGTATTGAACATAAAAGTAACAAGCAAGTGCTTGCAGATCCGCGTATAAAAGGCTTACCACCCAGTGTGTTTGAAGAACACACAGTCGACATGGGTTTATGGTATAACCTATGATTTTCGGATAATAAAGGGCCCAAAAGTTAAAGAATCTGTTTCAGAACAGAGACGTGTATTGTAGCTGTTAAGTCTATCGGCGATTGACCGTGACGATGAAGCATGCTCTATGCACTAATCCGTGATGGAATAAATAAAAGTGAAAGGGATTAAAGTCAAAGTTTAAAGTTAAAGTATGAGTTGAGATCAAGGTGAAGAATGTTAGAATTGATCTCATCCGTCTTGACCCAATGGTCGAGACGGACCCCTTGACCGCGTCCTGATCGGGGACGTCCAGCCATCTAGTGGTTGATGGGCCCCCGTCGCATAGTGCCTATAAAGAGGAGGTGGGACAAACGGCTCTTAACACGAGGTTCACCGCCGCCACAACCCCACTGTCCTAACCATAATCCGATCTAGAGGGTGGCACTGCCAGCGGCGAGAAGCACCACCGGACCACCACCCCACCGGGACCCCGCCACCTCTACACCGTCACTGCCACACTGCCACTGACACCGACGCCATGTACTCCTCGAGCTCGTCCACCAAGCCCGACGGTCTGTACCTCTCTCTTTCTCCTCTCTCACTCTCTCTGGATCCATGTGTTCTAGTTCTTTCATAACGAATGGAAGTTAAAATACCTGATCTACTCCAAGTTGATCCAAAAGTGTTAACACCCATGTCTGCAGCTCTTCGTGCACGATCGATGCCATGCACAGACGGCCGTCCTCCGGCGTGATGCGGTACTTTTTGAAGTGATCTCCCAGGACGGCAGGTACGGGCATGAACGAGAAGTCCAGCGTGCAAGGATCCAGCTGGAGTAAGCGGCTGGAGTTGCAGATGTGCCAGTAGATGTTCCCCCAGCGGCTTGCACGCAGCGGTCCTCGAACCACCACGGGTCGAAGTCCACGACGATCCCCTCGGCCCTCGGCAACGCGCGCCAGGTGCAGTTGCCTTCGCGGACGGACTCAACCCAGGCGCGCGGGAGGTCGCCGTCGACGGTGAGGCAGACGGCGTCGAAGGTGAGCCTGCTAGGGTGCGCGCACCCGAGAACGGCGACGCCGATGACGCACCTGTCGCGGCGCCAGCGATCGTTAGGCTCAGGCAGCGCGTCGCGCGGTGGCGGCGGGAGCAGGACGCGGCGGGGCGACGCCGGGTCGAGGAGGAAGACGAGGCCGAGGATGCCCCGCAGGAGCGACTTGGGGTGCGAGGAGAGACGAGGGAGGAGTCGAGGCATCGAAGAGAGAAAGACGAGGTGGACGTCCTGGATGGAGGAGGAGCTGGCAGGCCGAGGTGAGGTGAGGAGAGGCGCCGAGGGAGAGGCGCGGGGAGGAGGCGTCGAGCGGGAGAATGACGGCGGGGTGGTGGGTCTTGTCCGACGTCGGCATGGGGGGCGGCTTGGAGGGGCCCTTGGGGTGGAAGAAGTAGCCGAGGAGGGGCGGCACGCGAGGGAGGGCGCGGGTGGCGGCGCGGCGCCAGCGGTGGCAGGCGAGCGCCGCGCGGAGGAGGTTGGCGGGGGTGAGGTGGAGGAGGATGGCCTGGAGGTCGAGGTCCGTGAGGTCGGCGACCCTCGTCGTCGTCTTCACCATCGCCACCGGCGCAGGCGCCAACGCCGGGGGGGGAGGGAAAGCGGCAGCGGAGGACGCTAGGGTTTGGTCCTCGCTGCCTCTGCAGCTGCTTTGGGGCGCCATGAGTGATAAGACGAGATACCGAGAGTCCGACCGAGACGAGGCGACCGAGAGTGGAGGCAGCTGACAGAAGTAGGAGGTCACACTCACACCGAGAAGACCGGCGACAGAACAATAGTGTTTTCCTCTCTCAAACCAACTGACCGCCAAACCAAACCAGCCGAGAACTAACTTTTCGTATGTTCGCTTCAGGCTTTCAGGGGTCCAGAGCCTACCAGGCTTTTTGAATTTTGATTGACCGAGAGCCCAGACAGAACCAGGAGGCTTCTCCCTAACGACGATCTCATAAAAACTGTACTTTGAAAATATGCTAAATTATTTGGTTTTGCAAATATTACTTCCTCGGCCCGGGCAAGAATACAACTTTAAGGTCTAGTTTTTGTCCAACAAAAAATGCTATTCTAGCCATTTTTACAGGTGTGCAAGGTGGGTTCTATTGGACCACCCATTCCTATTCATTAAGCCTGGGTAAAATACCCGATACTCATTTCCCGAAGCCAAAATACCCGAACCCGCACTACCCGATCTAGAATTTGGATACTGATTCTTATTACCCGATATTATTTCGGATAATACCTCGCGGTACTCGAAGTCCCGAACTACCCGAACACTGAGTCCCCACTCGCCAGACACCAGAGGCGCGCCCGAGCCCAACAGCCAACAGGCCAACATCCTCGGATCCCCAGCAGTCCGCGACCGCAACCCCCACTCCCTCACCCTGTCTCGCTCCCTCAATCCCTCATCCTGTCTCGGACTCTCCCGAAAACCTAGCCGCCACCTCTAGGTTCCATCGCTCCAGTCCAACGAAGCGGCGTCGGCGTGGGGTTGTCAAGGAATCGCGCCGCGCGTGGACGGCGCTCTCACCCGCGTGCCTGCCGCCCTCTGCCCCTCTCTCACTTCGTCTCCGACGCGCGCTAGGCGGTCAGGCCACCGCGCGCCGCCCTCTGCCCCTCTCTCACTCCGTCTCCGATGGGCGGGCGCCCGCCGAGAGTGGCCGCCCGCACCTGCCGAGAGCGACCTCATGCCGCCCCCATGCGGCCGAGCCCCGCCCGATGCCTCGACACGCGAGAAAGCTACGTGTGCTTCTACGTCCCCAGCGTCTAAATCTCGGGTAGATTGGGTATACCCGAACCTGAACCCGAAATATCGGGTAGTGTTTTTTCGGGTTGAATATCGGGTATCGATTCCTATTACCTGAATTTTAGAATACCCGAACTACTCGACCCTAAAATTTCGCCTAGGCTTACTATTCATGGTACTATTCTACACCTTGGCTCTGTTCTGCAGCACTGCTTCAGCAGTACTTTTTAGCGAATGAAGAGTGTTTTCTTCTTACAACGAATTAGCATAAGCCAAATTTCAGCGAAATGAACGGTTGAAGTGCACGTAGTGAATCAGTGAGGACAAGATGACAGTTAGAAGGGTACATGTGTATTTTAACATCCACACTAAATTTACATTGGGTTCCAGCAGTTGCATCCTTAGCCGAACAGAGGGAGTATTTAGTTTTCTCAAAAGTCAGCCTGTTCGGTTGGCTGGTTCGTTTCGTTGCTGGTTCATGAAGAAGTATGCTGGCTGATTTGTGTGAGAAAAAATACTGTTCCGACTAAAAATTTACGATCGTTTACGACAAGCCACAGCCAAACGAACAACTGAGTCTATTATACTCAGTACCAATTGCCCCACCTATTCATTTAACTTTGCAAAATATATTGCGGAGCCGAGCACTCGAGGTTGTTTCATTGGACATTTTCACCAAAAATAGACAGAGGAGCAATAATAGACTTTGCTTAGTCACAGTTGTTCACTTGTGTCCACGTTCCCTGTTTTTTCACCTGACTGACTGAAAATCTTATAAGAAATTAGCTACGTGTGATTGCAGAGGCCGAAAACTTTTTCCATTATCTAAAATACTTAGCTATGCTCGGTATATCGTGTATCTGACAGTGCCTTAACTCCTACTAGATCCGTTCCAAAATATAAGATGTTTTGACTTTTTGGATACATTGTTTTTACTATATATCTAGATATAGTGTATATCTATGTGCATAGCAAATGCAATGTATCTAGAAAAGACAAAACGTCTTATAATTTGGAACGGAGGGAGTACTAAATTAAATGTTTACTGGGAAAAAACTGGTGAAAAATAACTGAAACTGAATGGACTTATCTAAATGTAACAAAAATGACCAGGTACATAAATGTGCAGCAGACAATAAATAGATTGGTTTGAGAGAAGAAAAAAAAACCCTAAAAGGAGATAGGAACCCTACTGAATGGACTGAATTTGAATATAAAAGGATTGTTTTTTTATTTTAGCGTTGAATGTGAATGGACTGAATCTGTCTGGAAAAGAAGGTTCGGTAGAAAAATCTGGTTAAAAACAGCTGCGTAGAAAAATGGCAAGGACAACAACATCACCGGAGGAAAATCAGATCAGACAGAGATATTTGGGCGCGATTCAGATGTGAAGAGCAAACATGCTTTGACTGAGAACGAGGCACATAAACTGGGATGAGAATGAGATTGAGACGTTCTTAGATAATGGAATAATCACTCCACCATGACAGGAATGAGCTTACGAAACAAACTGACTCCAAACTCAATTCCGAAAATAAAAGAACATCTATAGAACGTGAAAAAACATATTGCCGCATTTTCCAACTTGCGGCAAGCCTCTAACACCGCATTCTCCAATAGGATGAGATTGAGATGTAGATCAACAAAAACTTGGTAGTCGTCGGCCTCCAGTGCAAGAAGAAAGGGTTGGGGAAGGGGAAGGCAGAAGGCAGTGTCGGGTGGGTCTACAAGGGTGCGGTTAGCAAGGTGAGAGAAAAAATGGCTTGGCTAGCGTCCGAACGTTTGGACGAACGCGTGCGTCCGGATGCCCGCGTAGCCCGCTTCAGTTCGCCATCGCCCCTCCCTCGTTCGGATTCGCCCCGCCCTACGCGCGCAGTCCACCCCTGTATCTGTGCCCGCCAGTTATTCCCTGGACTCGCTCTTCTCTCTCCGCGCGGGCAACACTCGAGAGTCGGGACCCGATGTGCCCTAGACCGGAGCACCCGTCTGCCCTCCCCCAGCGCCCCGTATGCACCCCTTTGGTGCGCCGAGCGCCCCGTCCTCCTGCCCTCCCCCCCCCCCTCGCGCGGCTCGCCCCCAGCCAAACAACATAAAACACTTGCGACATAAATTTTTTTTTGAATGCAACATCATTCTGAAAACAGATGAAACACTTGTACATGCACTTGCAACATGTGTGTGGAACACATGAAACATAAAAAAATAGCACTTGCAGCTTGCAATATGAAACCACTTGCTACAACATAAGACTGAAACAGCTGAAATATTTTGGAACATACTGTTGCAACATATGCATGAAAAATATGTAACATCCATATCAAAAAATGATTGCAACATATGTTTAGAAACAGATGAAACATTTTGAACAAATGCTTGCAACATGCATCTGAAACACTTGCAACATGTGCAACATTCCCCGATCTACGTTTGCAACATCAAAATAGAATAATTGCAACATACATCTGAAACGTCTGAAATAATTGAAACATACATATGCAACATAGGGGAGAGAAAGGCTGGGGCCGATCGATTCCAGCTGCCGGGGTTGGAGCCGGCAGCGAGTGGCGATGCGCGACCACCACCGCCACTAGTAGCGGTCTTGGCTCGGCCGGGCGGGCGCACTAGCCCCAAGATGCATGCCACCTTTCACCAGCACTACAAGCACCGGTCTTGTCTCGGCCGGTGGGCGTGGGCGACGACGCGGAGTGAGTACCACCACCAAAGACCAGTCGTCTCGAGGGAGGGAAGAAGCGCTCGCGATAAGAAGCGAAAGGCCTTCGATGGGATAAGAGCGTGGCGCAGCGAGCGAGAGTGACATTCGCATTCAGGACGGGACGGACGGAGTGACAACGGGAAGGCGATAGGGTGGAGAGTGTGGCAGAACCTCCTAAGAAATCGGGCCCACGTGCACCTATCGATGTCTCAACAGACCTCAGATAGCGTACACAAGTTCCCAACAACTTAACAGGTCCGTCGGGTGTCCTCGGGAAACCCGAATCATCCACGTTTCAAACAGGATCCCAATCACAGTCATTGCAGAATACAACATTTTTCAATATACATACCAGAGGTAATAAAGCAGAAGACTTAAGTTTAATATTACAAACCAGTTGTTTCAAACTTACATAACCATAAGTGTCATACAACCATAGTAGCGGGATAATATTACATTAACATTATTTATTTCACACAAACTAGTGCCTTGTCCAAAGGCCATTCATCATTCCTCATCGTCATCGACTTCATACACTGACATGCAGCAGGGACCAAAACAAGCCTGCGCATGCGACTCACCTGCAACAAGGGTTAACAAACCCT
The DNA here is from genome assembly GCA_904845875.1 of Miscanthus lutarioriparius. NCBI lineage: Eukaryota > Viridiplantae > Streptophyta > Magnoliopsida > Poales > Poaceae > Miscanthus > Miscanthus lutarioriparius. The sequence continues at coordinate 31,933,285 of CAJGYO010000017.1, read as the reverse complement.
TAGTACAAAAGTACTCAACAAGACTGACCCGACCAAAAAAGGATGAAGGTCTTAGGGATGCAGGTGTTGGGTCAAGGTAAGGATGTAGAAAGATTTAAAAGTTCTTTGCCAAAAGCGTACTATTCTTGATCCTATTTTCAAGTTTTTCCCCTAAGTACTTTAGTTCAATATCTCAAACTAAGTGTTCATATCCCATGTTCCAATCCTTCTCATTCCATTTCTTTTCTCAAGTTTTAGTAATTCACCAGTCCTACATTGCTTCTGTAATGAATCGAGTCTCCATATCCGCGGAGCACCGGCAATTCGAATTGATTCAAGTCCCAGCTGGGGATTCCTTATCACACGACATATGTAGAACTTAATCTTGCATATATCAACCTCGCTACCGGATCCTCCCGTACTAAGCCATCTCCACGCCACCCGAGAGCACAGCCAACCTCAAATCCGGCCACATTCAAGCCACGAGGGTACACGCTACTCCCACCATCTCACCACTCCCAGTGCGTGGGCATTCGTCTTAATATCGGATTAGCCAAAGTAGGCTTACCGGAGTATGTGACTAGTACTACAAAGTGTCTCGTTCAGAAGATCCACAATGAGTGGCCTTTAAGCGACATAGTCGGCAACATTACCCAACATTCAAGATAAGCCACCCGACTAGTCTCTAGTTCATTCTATCTTCTTTCTTTCTTTGGCCAGTATGCCATCTTTGATTGTATTGAAACTTTTACTTTGAAAAGCCTACCATAAAGCATACTAAGCAATTCTACGCCTTTATAAATGAAATAATCTTCAAGGATGGTAAACAATTAACAAGGTAGGCAATGCATCAAGTAGGTAACATTTGAATAAATCAACTTAATGCAATAACTAACATAGGTGATAAACTTTTTAAAGTAAACAAGGGAATGGTTTAATGCATAAACCGAGACTTGCCTTCGTTGATGATCTCAGGTTCCGAATCAGTACCACAATTACCAAATCCCGCGACAACCGGATATTCATCCAGCACTTGTTCGACCAGAATCGTTTTACTCTCGGGTTCTACACGAAATGATAACATATGCTTTAACATGATGATAATGTAAATATGATGCTTTCACGGTACATGAAATGTAACAACACCCCGAATACGATTTTCCTTCACGGTACAGTTGTAAGCCAACAAAACCAACTTGCAATTCTACCGACAAGAACCACACATGTGACTTGACCAAACTGACCTTGAAACCCTACTAGTCACACAACATGACCCAACCAAAAAAATTAAACCCTAACCCTAACAATTAGGGTTGCTTTTATTAACTTTTTAATTAATTTAAAATAAGCCCAAAAATAAAATTGTTCCAAATGACCTCAAAATTTTATGTAAGCTTCCTCATGACAAATTAGTGTACCAAAATAAATTTCATAATTTTTGGAGCTATACAGTGGCCTACAAAAATCATGGAAATTATATTTATTAATTAATGGACTGAATTTTTGAACATTAAAAATTTATTCAAATTTCAAGTTTCAAATTTTTAAACCATACTAGAGCATGTACAGAAGCTACACACAAAATTTTAGAATTTTTGGAGCTATGATTATTTTCCTACAAATTTCCAAAAATTCAGCACTATTCAAAATTTCACAAATTACAAAATTGCACTGTTCTTCTTCCTCTCTCGTACTGACAGCCAGGCCCCGCTTGTCAGTGACCTAAAGAGGACGCACGGCGGCGCTGTCTGCTCCGATCAGCAAAACGCGCCGGCGGTGAAGCTCTGGCGAAACAGACCACACCTTCATGACCTACTCTTTCCCCCGAACCGATCTCAGCTATCAGAAAGGAAAAAGGTGCATTGGAGACACCTCCACGCCGGGCATGGCGGCTCGGACTCGACGACGGTCGACGTAGCTACGGCTACGGTGCAGTAGAGTCAAAAGAAGAGCGAGCATCACGCTCGAGCTCACCGTGATCACGATGGTGTACTTGGTGCGGCGGAGACGTCTTCAAATCACCACAGCCCGCGGTGAGGTGGGTCGCGGCGAGCCTCGGCCGGGCTCTCGAAGATGATGTCGCGAGTTGTCGCCGACCACTAGAAATGAGACGAGCAGGTCGGGAATGAGCGGCGGGTGAGGCGGACTGTCGGCGTGGTGGGCACACGACCGACGTGGCTCGACGATGGCTACGGCGAAGCGCGAGCTACGTGATGGCGAAGCGAAGCGAAGAAGGGAAAACGGGACGACGGCAGCGGCGATCGCTATTATTTATAGTCGGGGAAGGGGTTGCCCGGCGTCGACGACAACAAGCCGCCGAGCCCGCCACGGCACCGGCTGCGTGTCAATGCACGAGAAAGCGGCGCAAAACGCTCGGCGGCGGCAGCTGTGTGGCGCCGGCGGTAAGCGGCGATGTCAATCTTGATTTTTGAGTTATTTACAGAACTGCCACTGAGTCTATTTTTCAAATTACTCTCAAATTTTCTAAAGAAGTTGAAAATCTCCAAAAATAAAAGTTGTTCAATTTTTCAAACTCTACAACTTTGCTTCAAGGAACATTTTCAAATTCTGCCTCCATTTTGAAATTTGAATTTGGGGTGCATTTGAGTATTTGAATCATTTCAAAATTACTCCAAATTTTATATGTAAACTTTGAAAACTTTGAATACCAAAGTTGATCCTTATAAAATAATCTCCAACTTTGCTTTTTGCCTCAACCCCAAATTCCACATGGATTTTGAATTAGTCAAAAGGGCAAAAAGTACTTTTATAATTTGAATTTGAATTCAAATTTGATTTGTCTTCCTTTTACTTACATTTTGATTTTTGACCAGTAACATGGCCCATTAGGGTTATTTGAGTCAAAGGACACATGACCTCACATGATCACATGAATTTTAACCCTTGTGGTCATGATCTTTATTTAGGGTTTTGAATTGCATCACATGAAATAACAACATTATGAAATAAAGCTTATTAGTGAATGCATTCAAAATTTTCTACTTTATGAATGATTTGCAATGCATATGATGACATGTCAAGTTTTAGTTCTAGGTCCAAACACCAGAAGTGTTACAACCCTTCCCCCTTAAAGAAATCTCGTCCCGAGATTTAAAACTTAAGGCTAAGTAATGGAAAAGGAAATGTGTCAAGCTAACACATCATAACTTTATTCAAAAGACTAGTGAGGGGGTTTTCCATTCTTTTGACAAAATAAACAAGTTACAATATAGACGAGGTATTGCAACTAGAGAGAAGCAAAGAAGCCAGGAAAGTTTTCTTCTAAATAATCCTCAGACTCCCAAGTAGCTTCTTCTTTAGTGTGTTGGTTCCATTGTACTTTGTAGAACTTGATTGTACGCCTTCGAGTGACTCGATCCTTCTGATCTAAGACTCTAATAGGGTACTCAACATAAGTCAAATCAGGTGCTAGTTCTACATCACCAAAGTCAATCACTTGGTTAGGTACTTGAAGACACTTCTTCAACTGGGATACATGGAAGATATCATGCACAGCTGACATGTGATCTGGTAGCTTAACACGATAGGTGACTGGTCCACATCTTTGTTGGATTTGAAACGGACCGACATAACGGGGCGTCAACTTTCCCCGAATCTCAAAACGATGAACTCCTTTCATTGGCGATACCTTGAGGTAGACATGATCTCCCACTATAAATTCTAGAGGTCGCCTCCTCTTATCAGCATAGCTTTTTTGTTGGGATTCAGCTACCTTCATATTAGCTTGTATGAGTTTAACCTTCTCTTCTGCTTCCTTGACCACATCTGGTCCAAAGAACCAACGTTCTCCAACATCTGACCAATGTAAAGGTGTCTGGCATCTACGACCATACAATGCTTCAAATGGTGCCATTTTAATGCTCTCTTGATAGCTATTGTTATATGAGAATTCAGCTAAGGGAAGGCATTCATCCCATATAGCACCATAGGAGAGAACACATGCTCTTAACATATCTTCAAGAATTTGATTTACCCTTTCCGTCTGTCCATCGGTTTGCGGATGATAAGCAGAACTACGGATAAGTTTAGTTCCCAAAGACTCATGTAGACTTTTCCAGAACTTGGATATAAACAATGACCCTCTGTCGAGAGACAATGGTCTTGGGTGCCCCATGCATCAAGATTCTATTCAGATAAAGCTTTGTATACTGCTTCGCTCGATATTTATCTCTAACTGGTAAGAAATGAGCTATCTTGGTTAGGCGATCAACAATAACCCATATTGAATTGTAGCTTGCAGATGTCCTAGGCAACCCTACTATGAAGTCCATATGATATCTTCCCATTTCCAAGATGGAACGGCAAGGAATGTAATGGACCCGCAGATCTTCATGTGAATCGCTTTGACTCTCGACAAGTATCACATTTGGCCACATATTGAGCTATTTCTATTTTCATTTTGGTCCACCAATATCTCGTTCTCGAGATCATGATACATTTTGTTGCTACTGGATGAATGGAGTATCTTGTAGAATGAGCTTCATCAAGAATCTCTTTCCACGACTCGGATGTTTGGGTACTACCAATCTATCTTTGAACCATACGACATCGATTCATCAATCTTGAAACATGTTGATCTTCTAGATCTAACTTTATCCTTGATATGGGCTATGCCCTTACTTTTCTGTTGAGCGACAATGATCGATCTTTGATAGTGGACTCAACTGCAATATTGGACGGGGAACCTTGTTCTATGATTTGTAAATTCAGATGCTCCATCTCTTGACACAATGTTCGTTGCATAGGTTTCACAGTCAGACAATGGCAATGATTCTTGCGACTCAGGGCATCGGCAACCATATTAGCCTTGCCCGGATGATAATGCATTTCTAAGTCATAATCTTTGATAAGTTCTAACCATCTTCTTTGCCTCATATTCAACTCTGACTGAGTAAAGATATATTTCAAACTTTTACGATCCGTATAGATATGACATATATTGTCCAATAAATAATGTCGCAAAATCTTGAGTGCATGAACAACAGCGGCTAATTCAAGATCATGGGTGGGATAATGTTCTTCATGCTTCTTGAGTTGTCTGGAAGCATATGCTATGACTCTGCCTTCTTGCATAAGAACACAGCCAATACCAATTCCAGATGCATCACAATAGATATCAAATGGCCTCTCGATATCAGGTTGTGCTAATACTGGTGCAGTTGTTAGCAACTTCTTCAATGTCTGAAAGGCCTCTTCACATTCTGTTGACCAGACAAACTTAGTTTGATTTTTTAGTAGTCCAGTAATTGGCTTCGCAATTCTGGAGAAGTCAGAGATGAACCGACGGTAATACCCTGCCAACCCCAGGAAACTACGAACTTAATGTACAGTTGTGGGTGCTTTCCAATTAAGGACTTCTTCTACCTTGCTTGGATCAACAGCTATACCTTCAGTAGATAACACATGACCTAAAAATTGTACTTCCTTTAACCAGAATTCACATTTGCGGAACTTGGCATATAATTGGTGATCTCTTAATCGTTGTAGAACAATGCGGAGATGTTCCGCATGTTCTTCTTTGCTCTTAGAATAGATAAGAATGTCATCAATGAATACCACTACAAACTTATCCAACTCGGGCATGAAAACTGAGTTCATCAGGTATATGAAATGAGCCGGGGCATTGGTCAGCCCAAAAGACATGACTAAATACTCATATAGACCATATCGGGTAGTAAACGCTGTCTTCGGCACATCTTCTCATCTGATCTTAATCTGGTGATAGCCTGATCTCAAGTCTATCTTCAAGAAAACCTTAGCTCCCACAAGTTGATCAAAAAGCAAATCAATTCGGGGTAAGGGGTATTTGTTCTTGATGGTGACTTCATTTAACGGCCGATAGTCAACACATAACCTTAAGGTTTGGTCCTTCTTCACGAAAATAGCAGGGCATCCCCAAGGTGATGAATTGGGTTGAATGAAACCCTTGTCTAACAACTCTTGTAGTTGTATTTTTAATTCTGCTAGTTCTTTGGGTGGCATTCTATATGCTCTTCTGGATACTGGCGCTGTTCCTGGTTTTAGATCAATTCTGAATTCTACGTCTAGGTCTGGTGGCAAACCAGGCAGATCATCGGGAAAGACATCCGTAAACTCACATACCACTGAAATTTTCTCGGCTCCTTCAACAATGGTTGCACAGACTGTTTCCGCTGTACTTTTAGGGAAGGGAAGTTGGATGAGAAGTTGGGTTTTGCTGCCAGGTGCATTTACCCTTATGGTTCTACGCAAGACATCTATGATAGCCCCGTGTTGGGTTAAGCAGTTCATACCAAGGATCACATCTATATCTTGATCCTTTAATATCAGCATATTGGTAGGGAACTCATAACCTCCCAAATCAATAGGTACATGCTGAACTACCTCCCTTGTACAGATTCGTCCCCCGAGCGACTGTATATGATAGGGCTCTTTTGTTTCCCCAATAGCTATCCCATGCTTCACAACAAATGTACGATTGATGAATGTATGGGATGCACCAGAATCAAATAAGGTAATTGCAGGATGCTTAGCAACGGGAAACATACCCATCATTACTGGTTGTCCTTCTGGAATAGCTTCCACTTGAGTATAGAAGACCTTTCCAGTTTTCTTCTTAGTCTGTCCCTTCTGATTGTTCTGAGCATTGCCCTTGTACTAATTCTGAGCTGGAGTAACAGGGGCTTTGGGTGCATCAGGATTGTTCTTCCTATGATATGGACATTCTCGGGAAAAGTGTCTGGGTTTACCACAATTATAGCATGGATAATTGTGATTCTAGGGAGTAGCATTGCGGTTTGCATTATTTGTATTGTTTTGCTGCTGCGGCGCTTGATGAGTATAAGGCGTATTAGTTGCAGGACAAATAAAGATTTGCTGCCTGCTTTGGCTTTGTTGTGGGTGGAATGGTGCACGGCCATGATTCTGAGGATGGTAGATCACCTTTTGACGCTTTTCACTTGATGATCCGGAAGCAAATGACCTCTTTTTCTTCGCCTCCTTGTGTCGGCGGTAATTCTCCTCTGAAGCGATAGCAATGTTGACAGTCTCATGATAAGTTGCGTTGCCACAAGTTGCCATCATGGTCTGAAGTTTGGTGTTTAGACCTCTCATGAAATGATTCTTCTTTTTCCTGTCAGTATTCACATACTCTATAGCGTACTACGACAGGTGATTGAAACGTCCAACATAATGCATCACCGGGTGCTCCCCTTGCTTAAGAGACAAGAACTCTTCTAACTTCATGGTCATCACACCATCTGGAATATAGTGTGCCCTGAAGGCATCCTTGAACTCCCTCCAGTTGATTTGGTGGCCAGCGGGCTGTACTGCTACCAAATTTACCCACCAGGCACCAGCAGCTCATCGGAGTTGTTGTGCCACAAACCTTGGTTTCTAAACCTCGGTACAGTGAATCAGCTCGAACTTTTGCTCTATTGTCCTAAGCCAATCGTCAGCTTCTAAAGGTTCGTCTGCCTTAGAGAACACAGGTGGACGTGTGTCAGTAAAATCCACATAGGTTGACTCGTCATTTCCATTACGACGACCATGATTAGGGTATGGTGCCTGCTGGTTCTGCGCCAATTCCCTTAACAGCCTAGCATTCTCTGCCGTTGCATTGATGAGTGCGGCTATGGCATCTGCCATAGTCGAAGGCATTGGTGGAGGATTTAGGCACTCATCATCGTCATGTGAGCCACTAGCACCAGTTCGGGTGATAGGACGAGGCATCTGTTAGAGAACACGTTTACTTACATTATTCTTTATTAAAAGCATTTAAAAAGGTTTCATGCTACAAAGGGTTACTTATTTAAATTACATGTCTTGTATCCCACAAGACAACCCTGGTTTACTAAGAAAGCAGTAAATGAACTATTACTACTCCGAGCTCTCAGTCATCGGCATCCGTGCCCATATCAGACGAAACCTCACTTTCATCCGAGAAGTATACTAACTCCTCAGGATCCTCCTCCTCTTCTTCATTATCGACTTCTCCTAAAGCTACAATCATTTCTTCATCTGTAACTTCACCATCCCCATGAGGTGGATGAAGTTGAGCGTACAACAGGTGGACATTCTCATGAAGAATGGCATTGTCCATCTCCAGGTCTTCTACGTAGAACTCTAACTCATGGACGCGTTCATTGGCCGCATCCTCTCGTGTCCAGGCTTCATTCCTCAACTCGGTATTCTTGGTGATGTCCCTTTCCATTTCTGCCAGCTTCTCTTGATCTTTGGCATGAGCTCGACGAAAAGTGTTGAGCTCCTTGGTAAGGTTCTCAATGTTAGCGGGATTGCTTGAAGATCCTTCATCTCCTAGGGTCTTGGAACTTCCTTCACCAAGCTCACGGTTACGCGGTGCCAACTGGTGACGAGGGACTCCGTAAGGTCCAGTGGACTTGCGTTCAGTTATCTTGGTCTTTGCCATAGCCTGTAGAATTTAGGATAGGACTATAAGGATAGCTTGAGGATAATGGAGGTTAGCAAGAATGGGATTGACATTACTTACCCAACCACTTTTAAGGGGAATTATTATGCAAGGTGTTCAAGCATGATGCATGAATCGATCTTACGAATCCGAGTACAAAAGATTTATACAATCAAAAGTATTAGATTTTTTTTAATACATAGGACAAACCTAATCATATTATCCACCACAAACTTTCAAATAAGACAAGATTGAGGCTAGATTAGAGGAAAGAAGAAAGAAATTTGAACTCAAAATATCCAGTTTAATTTCTTTGATCCAAATTAGTTTGAAGGTTTTCAAAAGCAACCTACAATGATCTTAGATAGGACCTGCTCTGATACCAGCTATGGCAGAACCTCCTAAGAAATCAGGCCCACGTGCACCTATCGATGTCTCAATAGACCTCAGATAGCGTACACAAGTTCCCAACAACTTAACAGGTCTGTCGGGTGTCCTCGGGAAACCCGAATCATCCACGTTTCAAACAGGATCCCAATCATAGTCATTGCAGATTACAATATTTTTCAATATACATACCAGAGGTAATAAAGCAGAAGACTTAAGTTTAATATTACAAACCAGTTGTTTCAAACTTACATAACCATAAGTGTCATACAACCATAGTAGCGGGATAATATTACATTAACATTATTTATTTCACACAAACTAGTGCCTTGTCCAAAGGCCATTCATCATTCCTCATCGTCATCGACTTCATACACTGACATGCAGCAGGGACCAAAACAAGCCTGCGCATGCGACTCACCTGCAACAAGGGTTAACAAACCCTGAGTACAAAAGTACTCAACAAGACTGACCCAACCAAAAAAGGGTGAAGGTCTTAGGGGTGCAGGTGTTGGGTCAAGGTAAGGATGTAGAAAGATTCAAAAGTTCTTTGCCAAAAGCGTACTATTCTTGATTCTATTTTCAAGTTTTTTCCCTAAGTACTTTAGTTCAATATTTCAAACTAAGTGTTCATATCCCATGTTCCAATCCATCTCATTCCATTCCTTTTCTCAAGTTTTAGTAATTCACCAGTCCTACATTGCTTCTGTAATGAATCGAGTCTCCATATCCACGGAGCACCGGCAATTTGAATTGATTCAAGTCCCAGCTGGGGATTCCTTATCACACGACATATGTAGAACTTAATCTTGCATATATCAACCTCGCTACCGGATCCTCTCGTACTAAGCCGTCTCCACGCCACCCGAGAGCACAGCACACCTCAAATCTGGCCATATTCAAGCCACGAGGGTACACGCTACTCCCGTCATCTCACCACTCCCAGTGCGTGGGCATTCGTCTTAGTATCGGATTAGCCGAAGTAGGCTTACCGAAGTATGTGACTAGTACTACAAAGTGTCTCGTTCAGAAGATCCACAATGAGTGGCCTTTAAGCGACATAGTCGGTAACATTACCCAACATTCAAGATAAGCCACCCGACTAGTCTCTAGTTCATTCTATCTTCTTTCTTTCTTTCTTTGGCCAGTATGCCATCTTTTATTGTATCAAAACTTTTACTTTGAAAAGCCTACCATAAAGCATACTAAGCAATTCTATGCCTTTGTAAATGAAATCATCTTCAAGGATGGTAAACAATTAACAAGGTAGGCAATGCATCAAGTAGGTAACATTTGAATAAATCAACTTAATGCAATAAGTAACATAGGTGATAAACTTTTTAAAGTAAACAAGGGAATGGTTTAATGCATAAACCGGGACTTGCCTTCGTTGACGATCTCAGGTTCCGAATCAGTACCACAATTACCAAATTCCGCGACAACCGGGTATTCTTCCAGCACTTGTTCAACTAGAATCGTTTTACTCTCGGGTTCTACACGAAATGATAACATATGCTTTAACATGATGATAATGTAAACATGATGCTTTCACGGTACATAAAATGAAACAACACCCCGAATATGATTTTCCTTCACGGTACAGTTGTAAGCCAACAAAACCAACTTGCAATTCTACCGACAAGAACCACACATGTGACTTGACCAAACTGATCTTGAAACCCTACTGGTCACACAACATGACCCAACCAAAAAAATTAAACCCTAACCCTAACAATTAGGGTTGCTTTTATTAACTTTTTAATTAATTTAAAATAAGCCAAAAAATAAACTTGTTCCAAATGACCTCAAAATTTTATGTAAGCTTCCTCATAACAAATTAGTGTACTAAAATAAATTTCATAATTTTTGGAGCTATACAGTGGCCTACAAAAATCATGGAAATTGTATTTATTAATTAATGGACTAAATTTTTGAACATTAAAAATTTATTCAAATTTTAAGTTTCAAATTTTTAAACCATACTAGAGCATGTACAGAAGCTACACACAAAATTTCAAAATTTTTGGAGCTATGATTATTTTCCTACAAATTTCCAAAGATTTAGCACTATTCAAAATTTCAGAAATTACAAAATTGCACTGTTCTTCTTCCTCTCTCGTACTGACAGCCAGGCCCCGCTTGTCAGTGACCTAAAGAGGACGCTTGGCGCTTCTCTGCTCCCGATCGGCAAAAGCAGCCGCAGGAAGCTCTGGCGAAACAGACCGCACCTTCATGACCTACTCTTTCCCCGAACCGATCTCGGCTATCGATCGAAAGGAAAAAGGTGCACCGAGACACCTCCACGCCGGGCATGGCGGCTTGGACTCGGCGACGGTCGGCGTAGCTACTGGCTACGGTGCATGAGAGTCAAAAGAAGAGCGAGCATCACGCTCGAGGAGCTCACCGTGATCACGATGGTGTACTTGGTGCGGCGGAGCGTCTTGAATCACCATAGCCACGCGGTGAGGTGGGTCGCGGCGAGCCTCGGTAGCTCAAGAAGACGATGTCGTCATGGTGTCGCCGACCGGCTAAAACGAGACGAGCGGTCGGGAATGAGCGGCGGCGGCGGCGGAGCTGTCGGCGTAGCTAGGCACGACCGACGTGGCTCGGCGATGGCTACTGGCGGCGGCGAGCTCTGTGATGTGAAGCGAGCGAAGGGGAAAAGCAGGGACGATGGCGGCGATTACTATTTATAGCCGGGAAGGGTTGCCGGCGTCGACAACAAGCCTTCGAGCCCGCCATGGCACCGATTGCATGTCAACAGCAGAAAAGCGGCGCCAAAACGCTCGGCGGCGGCAATCTGCGTATAGCCGTGATGGCAGCGATGTCCATCTTGATTTTTGAGTTATTTACGAATCGCCACTTTGAGTCTATTTTTAAATTACTCTCAAATTTTTTAAAGAAGTTGAAAATCTTCAAAAATGAAAGTTGTTGAATTTTTCAAACTCTGCAACTTTGCTTCAAGGAACATTTTCAAATTCTGCCTCCATTTTGAAATTTGAATTTGGGGTGCATTTGAGTATTTGAATCATTTCAAAATTACTCCAAATTTTATATGTAAACTTTGAAAACTTTGAATACCAAAGTTGATCCTTATAAAATAATCTCCAACTTTGCTTTTTGCCTCAACCCCAAATTCCATATGGATTTTGAATTAGTCAAAAGGGGCAAAAATGACTTTTAAAATTTGAATTTGAATTCAAATTTGATTTGTCTTCCTTTTACTTACATTTTGATTTTTGACCAGTAACATGGCCCATTAGGGTTATTTGAGTTAAAGGACACATGACCTCACATGATCACATGAATTTTGACCCTTGTGGTCATGATCTTTATTTAGGGTTTTGAATCGCATCACATGAAATAACAACATTATGAAATAAAGTTTATTAGTGAATGCATTCAAAATTTTCTACTTTATGAATGATTTGCAATGCATATGATGACATGCTAAGTTTTAGTTCTAGGTCCAAACACCAGAAGTGTTACAGAGAGGAGGGAGCGGAAGGGATAAGAATGTTGTTTCTTTTTTGTTAGAACGGTTATGGGTGAGGACGAGTGGATGAGCGGTCGTTAGGCTGCGTTACAGTCCACCATCAACACCGTCCGTCCGGACGGATGCCCTATGCCCAGCGTTACCGGGGAAAAAAGGAGTGTTGCAATTGCAAATCCCACACGCCGGCACTCAAGGAATGCGGGGCAACAGGATACATAGTGTGTATGGGAATCGGGAAAGACAAGGAAATCTGACGTGAGTTGACCAGCCCGAATCACAAAGCTAATCCGGGCGGATGAGATAGTATATGGGGCCAAATTATTGCCACAATTGAATTTCTTCAGAGACACCACAACATGGAATGGAGTCAATGCCTCATCGAGTGGAAACTGCAAAAAAAAAAAAAAAAAAAAAATCCCGCGAACTTGCGGTAATAAAGAAACTCTTGCACATCTTAGACGGTCTCTAACAACTTACCCAAACGGCGACGCAAACCTAAAATGGGGTATGCATAGTGTTTTTTGCGGTAGAAAAAACGACTCCAACAGAACACTCAAACAGAGCATGCATTTTGGGTACGAAGTCAGCCGGAACGCTTATCTGCGTCGTCTTTCACCGAGACACAAAGTCTCCAGGCGGGACCGTGGCGGGGCGGGGCCAGCTCGGCGAGGCGTGCTCGCCGTGGGAGCACCTCCGAGCCGCCGGCCTTGGTTGCCTCGCTGGATCTGGGACCGCTCCCTCGCCGTGGGAGCACCTCCGAAGCGCGGCAAGGCGGGCCCGACGACGACGACGACGGCGAGGTGAGGAGGGAGGCGGGCGGCGCTCACCGGATCTCGTAGGGAGGGAGGGAGGCCGTGCGGAGGAGGGAGCTCGCCGGCGGGGAGGGAGGCGGGCGGAGCTCGGCGGGGAGGGAGGCCAGGGCGCTCGACCGGCATGGATTCGGCCGCCTGCTCGTCGATCTGGCCGCCTGCTCGTTGGATCTGCTCACCGCGCGGAGCTTGAGGTAGAGAGGAGAGAGGGCGCGCTGGATCCGCCGGAGGGAAAGAGGAGGGAGCGCCGGCCGGCCTCCTAGGGTTGCCGCGCCAGCCCGAAACGCCAGCCAGCAAGCGAACTGGGCACGCCATCATCAGAAGAGGAGGAGCAGCAGATGGCCCACCCGCCGCCGATCGTCCGGCCGCTGCTTGAGGGAAGCGGGGGCCCGTCGGTGCGGATCTGAGGGTCCCTCGTCGGCGCCCGATCTTTGGAAGGAGGGAGAGCGCAGCAGAGCCGCTGGCGGCGTTGCAGCCGGGGAAGTCGTAGCGTGAAGAATAGGTGCGGCCCTCTTAGCTGTTGGAGAAGGCTAAGTTTTGGGTCCGCGAGTCTTTTTCTGTACGTGACTCAAATCGTGAATAGGTATCGCGTTTGGGTTCCCGTTGCTGGAGACAGTCTTATTGGACCTGATGACTCATCAGCTGCAAATGTTACAGTCCCGCTCGACAACAGAACAAAGTTCGTTGGTACACAATGCACAGACGACACCACGAAGACGAAACAAAACACACCACACGCACACATGAAGGGAGGGAAAAAAATCGCTCCATCGAGCTCAGCAGCAGCAGCAGCAGCAGGCAGCAGCTAGCGCTCACATTGATCATTTGCCGGCGCCCACCAAGGAGAGCAGCGCGTCCCTGTAGTGCCCGTGCGCCTTGGCCGCGATGGCGTCCTCCAGCTTGGCCCCGAACTGCTGGTGGTAGGCGGCTCTGATGTCGTCCATGTCGTGGTCCGACCGCGTCACGGCCACCCTCGTCAGGGCCTCCTTCGCGTGGTGGTCCGCGCCGTCCCTCAGCGCGCCCTCGATCACCTGGCTGAAGTACTTGGCCGGCGCGGCGAGGCACAGCACGGTCTCCAGCAGGGTCTCCTCCCCGCTGCTCTGGCTCAGGTCCTCCTCCACGTGCCTGCCGTGCATCTCCTTGTAGTACTTGAAGGTCTCCACGAGGTGGGGCTTGCTCCTGGTGGTCAGGATCCGGACCACCTCGTCGTTCTCCACCAGCTTCTTCCCGGAGCCGCCGCCGCCATCCGCGCTCTTCGCGGCGGCGCCCAGTGCCTTGGCCTCCGCCTTCGCCACCTCCTCGTTCACCCGCGGACCCTCGTACCGGTACGCGGTCACCAGCCCGACCAGCAGCTGCACGCATGCAAACATTGAGCTTTGTTACCAGAGCATCATCATCAGAAGCGGCGGTGCTCATCAGTCAGTCATCAGTGCTCACGCTGCAGTAGGGCTTGTCCCTGGCGCGGTACGCGACGTCCTCTTCGAGGGAGTGGTGGAAGAGCGCCTGGTACGCCCGGCGCGCGCCCAGCAGCTCGTCGGCGGACCGCGTGCAGGCCACCTCCACGACGATGGCGGCCGGGTGCTGCTGGTGGAGGACGTGGTGCGCCAGCCGGGCGTCGCGCTCCCACGGATGCATCGCCCACAGCACCATCAGGTTCTTGAACCGCGCGAACTCGGCGGCCAGGTGCAGCATGTACTCCTCCTCGCACCGGTCGATCTCGCCGTGGCTCTTGAAGAAGCCCGGGAAGCCCTTGCGGAACCCGGACCGCTTCTCGGGCTGCTTGCGCCACCGCGCCAGCGCCGACACCATCGTCGGCTCATCCACGCCGAGCCCGCCAAGGCCTTCATACACAAATAACAAATTCATTCTGAGAAACGACGGCGACAAAAGGAAAGGAAAGGATCATCCAAGTATTTTCAGTTCAGTGATGCCAACCTGAGAAGGCCCTGTTCAGCTGCTGAACTTCGTCGGCCATTGCCTGAATCTCCAACAAAACCGGAGCAGAGGAGACGATGAGTGATGAGGAACAGAGGATTGCTGTGTGCTCTGGTTTGCTTCTCGAGTTCTTGTGGATGATCTTTATACTGCAATGCAAACCGTGTGTTTTGGAATACAAGGGCAATGCTGGCAATTCGATATGTCTGCTTTCACATATACGTATATAATCTCTGCAGCCAATTATGAAAGGGCCGTCAATAGTTTACACATGTGTAGGTATGGTCAACCGTTGATTTAGGGACACCTCTCAACCGGTTTTTTTGCCATAGGATGGCGTTTGATCCTCCTCGCCCGTCCTCCCTTAGCCGTCAATAGAGAACCAACCGGATAACTTCGACCTCGTGGTCGCCCCCGCCGTTCCCCACGGCTTCTCTCGAGGGAGCCGCGTAGGCGGCCTGCTCGCCCAGGCTGCGTGTCCACCGCCGAGTAGTGCAACGTGAAAGTGAGCAAAGGAGAGAGGGACTGCTCGTGGGGGCCCGCACCGGTTGACCAAGAGTGGAGCAGAGGCGCTACTCCCTCCGTTTCTTTCTGCGCGAGAGGCCGGCGCCGTTTCGTTTTGCCTGGGGACGCGTGTGCACGGACGTCTCCGGCGCCGCCCCTTCTTGTTGCAGCAGTTTTGTGTGGATTTTGTATATTTTTCTGAATTTTGTGAAGAATTTGTGAATAATTTGACATATATTTCTTTGGTGTCTGGAATCCATAAAAAATAATTTGTATTTTTTTTGAAAAATTTGGCATATATTTATGCTATTCCCAAATTATACCACTCTGTCCAATAAATTACACCGAAGAAATCATTGTAAATACAGTAATAAGTCGGTGTAAATATAGCTATAAGATAGTGTAAGTGCATAGAAAAAATTCAGTTGATGCAAGGGGCTAAATCAACCAGTTGTTGGCTAGACAGACCCATAATGGTTAACCGGTTAATTTAGAGACATCTCTCAACCGTTTTTTTTTTGCCATCGGATGGCATTCGGTCCTCCCGTCCTCCCTCAGCCGTCGATAGAGAACCAACCTGATAAATTTGGCCTCGTGGTCGCCCTCGCCGTTCCCCACGGCTTCTCTCGAGGGAGCCGCGTAGGCAGCCTGCTCACCCAGGCTGCGTGTCCACCGTCGAGTAGTGCGTGTATGTGAGCGAAGGAGAGAGGAACTGCTCGTGAGGGCCGCGCCGGTTGACCAAGAGTGAGCAGAGGCGCTGATCCCTCCGTTTCTTTCTGCGTGAGAGGCCGGCGGGCAGAAAAAATAAACTAATTGACAGCTCAAGGACTGATCGACGGGTTGGTGTGCGCCATCCAAATCGTCGTGCAACACGGGGAGCCGTTGGGGAGGTGTGACTATGCGAGATGAGGACTGCAATAATGCACAGAGAGTATAGCTGATCTCCATTGTTTATTACAGGCTCAGGAAATAACCGACTCACAGTCTTGCTGAATTCTTAAGGTTTAGCAAAGTTTTAGCACAAAATTTACTGCATTTATCTTCAAACGCTCCAGCTTGCCGCTTGGAATTATAAGGTTTGGTGTTTGCTACTCCATGATGATTTTAGTGCGCTGCCCCTATAAAATGTTTTATATCAACAACATGTATAGTCCACCTAACATTTTCAGCTAAGTAATGCTAAGAGAATTCAATATACGATAAAGTTAAATATAAGGTAAAGATAAGCAATAGCAAGAAGAAATGCGTTAAATGAAAAACCTGTAGCAGATCTAAACCACATGAAAGGCCCCATCTACTTAATCATGAATATGCAGGAGCACATCACATGAGCAGGCCAGGGACGGCCTCGTTCGGCTTGCTGAATCTTGGCTGAAAAACACTGTTCTGACTGAAATGTTGTGAGACAAAAACACTGTTCCGGCTGAAAAAAGAAGCCGAACAAGCCGGATATGGGGTAAGCCGAACAGGGTGTTCAGTCCCATCGTTATCATGGTCCATTGCATGCAATTGTTTTGATCCTTATGTCACCATTCTAATCGATTGGGAACATTAGGATATCTGATGCACTGGACAACTCTACTTCCTATCTCATTTTGAATACAAATAGAGCTCCCTTCTATGAAGAAGCCGGAACTATTTGAAAAGGAAGGATGTATATAATAAGTTGGCTGATTTTAAAAACTACAGGAGATTTTATATGGACTGAACCCTGACATGAGAAATTATGATCCAAGTATTACTTTATTTTCGTCAAAGAATGAGCAAAGGCTAATAAATTGCTAATGCAAGCAGTACAGACCACAGTCCAGCTTGTCATCCTTATCATCGCCAACAGCTAGCATGGCAGCAGCATTACTTATTGCCATCTAATCATGGTTGGTTTGCGTCGCGTTCACGTAGTTAGGACATATGCTCCTCAAATATGATCACAGGATGTGTTGTTTTGCGAAGAAATTTGAGAAGAGCCGCGAAACAACTCCTGTTTGTAGCGTCTGTTACAAGGTAAATGACCAGCAACAGCAACTCCATTGTGCCTTGTGCGGTGCCTTGTTGTCTTTGGCTCATTGAAGCCAAATCATGCAGCAGATTTTATCAATGCCGTATCACAAATCGCCATTCCATGTCAGCAATAATGGCTATGCTGGCCTGAGCTACAAGATTTAGATGAAAAGGAATTTCAGAGAAACAAATTCATGTCCACAGCCTGTTTATTCGTTTGGCCTGGTTTGACTTATAAGCCATGGCTGAAAGTACTGTCGGTTGGTTTGGTGCGAGAGAAAAATAATGTTCATTGGTTGATAAGCCATGGCTTATAAGTCAAATACGACCAAGCGAACATGTCAGTGGTCTTGATCGCTCACATTATTATTACTGACGTGTTTGAAAGCAAAGGTGTGAAAAGGGACACTCTTGTCAGAAGCTTCTAGCATGCTCATCAGAACTACAAAGACCACATTTCGCCTACGTGAGAAACTTGCAGTACTGTCACGGATAAGCAAGCACCCATCGTCACGTACAACAACTGGGGCCAACAATGTCTCCCCTTCAAATGATCAAATCGTGGGCAAATGAGTTCATTAGCCATCGAGGTTGGGTAGGCCACCCTCTCAAATCTCAATCATGGAGGAGGGCAATGGCCGCACGGGGAAGGACTATACGATCTGTGACATGCGAACGAACAGATCACCACCAATAATTTCAGAGAAAAGAAAAAAGAAAAAAAAAACTGAGCTGTTGATCTGTTTGCACAAGAAAACATTGGCCATTAGCCACATAGCTTGGCTTGTGCATTTTGCTAATGACTAGTGGTTGCCTAGTTGCCCGCTTATCAGTTTGCTGTGTGTTGGCGACCAGATTATTTAACTCTGTCTGCAACTTTTTGAGTTGAAAACCATTAGCCAGATGCTTGTGATCCGCAAGAACATTATAATATTTTGGAGATGGTGAGCAGATGGTCTATTGTCAACTCCAGTATCGCCACTGTATCTGTATGATTGATATTTTTTTTAATATGGTTTCTCAAACACTAGTGTGAGAACTATTGGAGAAAACAAGACAGATGAAGCTGTCTAATTGCTTTGGCGCTAAGATTTTGGTTGTTGCGTTGCATGCAGTCCCTATTGAAAAAGAACTTTGAAAGTGACTCAAGTGACAGGGAAAGAGGACTAATAAACAAGTGTGTACGTTTCACATGCAGAGCAAAAATTATGATGTGCTGAAGGAGCAGCGGTGTGAAACATGCAAGCCAGCGGACAGATGTTGGAAAGGTTATTAATATTGTTTGTTCTCAAGCCCATGATATTCCTTCTTGTATTCCATAAGCTAAAAGGTTAAATGCATATCTTTACACGATGAGCTTTCCTCCGCTTTTATTGAAATCCTGTTTTACCTTTTAAGTCCCTTTAATTTTGATGACAAAACCTTATGGGCTAAGCAACGATCTATGTTTTCGAAGTTTTCACCATTTCCCTTTTGTTATTAGACATCATTTTCTGCATTCCCTGTCCTGCTTAGCAAGGAAGGTAAGTTTTCTTTTCTCTCTGAGCAGACAAATAGTTTATTACTAGACTCTACTCAAACAACACACCTTTTGCTCAGTGCCAATGTATAACAAACTATCAAACCTTGCTCAAACAAGGCGCCTGTAGCTCAGTGGATAGAGCGTCTGTTTCCTAAGCAGAAGGCCGTAGGTTCGACCCCTACCTGGCGCGTTTCCTTGCAGTTCAAAGATCCAATGGTTGAAATTTTGATGCAGCTAGTTTGTATTTTTTTTCCTCGCGTTATAAAATTTTGATGCGTTTATTTTTACCTTTTTTAAAATTTTCCTTGCAGTTCAAAGATCCAATGGTTGAAATTTTGATGCAGCTAGTTTGTATTTTTTTCTCTCGTTATAAAATTCTGATGCAGTTCAAACAGCCAATGGTTGCTGGATTATTATTCTAATATGGTTCAATAGCCTTATAAGATTTGGGAGCAGGCCTGGCTCAGGAGGGGGTGAAAGGTGGCTTCGGATTAAAAAACTGAGCTAAAAAAAACAAGGTGAAAATTAATTGGCTTTTAGAGCAGGGCAAGAACACCATTCTCCAGAACAAAGGTGGGCCTAAAATTTGAAGAACATGTATTCAACTTAATTTTTTAACATGTATAATTGGTTGTACTTTTAAAATACTACTGATCAGCAAAATAATGGGAATTCGATGAATCCCTGCTTTAGACCTTGTTTGATTAATGATGAATAAATGAATTAAAGAAAAATAAAAAAATTAAAAATATGATACTTACCCTTGACCATATCCTAATCATCTCGAATTTCACTGATGGTTTATTAAGTATGTTTGACTTGATAAAGTTTGCTTAAATTTAAAATATTTACAAACTTTGTTATAAAATTCTTTTAAAATGTTGTCTGAATATTTAATATCAAAATGGAGGTTGAATTCATAGAAGGTCCAAAAACATAGGTGTAAATTCACATGAGAAAACTAGTCTTTTTTAGTTGAACTTACCATGCCAACTCCTCTAAATCAAATAGCGGTAAACTATGCCTTGGCTTTGAAAAAGTAGGGGCACTAAAAATTTGATGCAGTTCGTTTATCTATTTTTAATTCTGTTTGGGTTATAAAATTCGGATGCAGTTCAAACAACCAACGGTTGGTGGATTATTATATTCTAATATGGTCAAATAGGATTGAACAAGTGTGAATAACATGTCCGGCAACGACAAGCTTTATTATAGTTATAGGCATACATATTTGATATTAGCAAAAATAATTACTATAACTGCAAACCCCTAAAAACATCCCTGGACTGAGCTGTACGAGTACACAGCGAGCCCCACTAGCCAAGGCTGTCGATCTCAATTTGGATCACATTATTCTCGTAGTAGCAATTAGCCTAAAAATGAATCGAAACAACATCATCATCGTCAACCACGTCAGGGAACACACACCATGAAAAATTGGCACAGCTCATCCTAGGTGGTGGAGCTTTGGGGGTCTCTAGGCGTGTGCCATGTGTTGCTGGTGCTGCTGCCTGGAGTGTATCCAAAACATCCCTCCCCTCAACCTTCTCTTCATCCACTTCTCCGACCCAAGCTCTCCCAGGTGAAGCAGGAGTAGCACCTGCCTCCATGGCCTCCATCTCGATCCCTTCCGCAACCGAAGACGCCGAGAACATTAGGAAAGCAGTGCAAGGTATTTCGAGCTGTAAACAGTGAATTGTGCAATGCTGTATCGTCGTCTCCTTGTTTTGTTGCTGTTTTGAGAAATTGGAATTGGAATGTTCTAGTCTTTGAGAATTGGGAGGTTACTGTTGATTCCCTGATCAAGAACAGAGCTGCCTCCTGACATGGAAAATAATAATCCTCTCATGGACTCACTCAACTTGGGACAGGATGGGGCACGGACGAGAAGGCGCTGATCGAGATACTGGGCCACCGGACGGCGGCGCAGCGCGCGGAGATCGCCGTGGCCTACGAGGGCCTCTACAACGAATCCCTCCTCGACAGGCTCCACTCCGAGCTCTCCGGCGACTTCCGGGTAATTCCAAGGTTTCGTGCGTCGATCGATTCCGATAGCTTGGATCGCCGACCCGACCTGACTGACAGTTCCTGCCTCCTCGCCGGCACGGCGGCGTTACTCCTGGTCCTGGCAGAGCGCGATGATGCTGTGGACGGCAGACCCGGCGGCGCGTGACGCCAAGCTCGCCCATAAGGCCATGAAGAAGAACGGCGAGCGGTACGTGTGGGTGCTCATCGAGGTCGCCTGCGCGTCGACGCCGGACCACCTCGTCGCCGTCAGGAAGGCCTACCGCGAGGCCTACTCCGCCTCCCTGGAGGAGGACGTCGCCGCGTGCCCGCTCTACAAGGACCCGCTCCTCAAGCAGGCGAGGCCGCCGGCTCGGTTCCTGCCATCGTGTGCAGTCAGATCCTGACGTTTCTTGGCCGGACGGTCGCTCACCTCAGCCGGGTGTCTGTCTGTCTTGCAGTTCTTGGTGCGGCTGGTGAGCTCGTACCGGTACTCCGGCGAGCTCGTCGATGACGAGCTGGCGAGGGCGGAGGTCGCGGAGCTGCACGATGCGGTGGTGGCCAGAAAGCAGCCGCTGCACGGCGACGTCGTGCGCATCGTCAGCTCCAGGAGCAAGCCGCAGCTGAAGGCGACGTTCGAGCGGTACAGGCAGGACCATGGCAAGGCCATCGACGAGGTGCTCGAGGAAGAACGCCGCAGCGACCAGCTCGCGGCGGTGCTCAAGACAGCGGTGTGGTGCTTGACGTCGCCGGAGAAGCACTTCGCGGAGGTAACCCATCCATCCTTCAGTTCAGTTCAGTAGCAATCCGTTAATTTCTGATGGCCTTCTTGTTGTTCCATTCCAGGTGATCCGGAGCTCCATCGTCGGGCTCGGTACGGACGAGGAGTCCCTGACGAGGGCGATAGTCTCGCGCGCCGAGATCGACATGAAGAAGGTGAAGGAGGAGTACAAGGCCAGGTACCACAAGACGGTGACCAGCGACGTCAACAGCGACACGTCCGGATACTACAATGGCATCTTGCTCACTCTAGTCGGGCCTGAGTGAATCACCATGGATGGATGATGGATCTATGTATAGGTCGGAGGGATTGTTTGCGACTTGTAGCTTGCTTGTTCTTGTTTGATTGAACAAAATTCCTACAAAACTGCTGAGTGAAATGGTGATATTGTGGTGATCCGTTTGGTGATAATAATAAAACGCCAGATCGATGGGAAAACCAATTAACAAAAGCTATGATGTCTCAAGAGTATCATCATCCAAGCACTTTTTGTACACATAAACGCTGTTGCGATTCGACTGTAATATCACGACCAAGGTAACAACAGAATAGATGGAATTACAGACGGGACCTCTCCTAGTTCAAATGAGGTGATCCAATCTATTCGCCTCACTTCTTCCTGGCAAGAGCAGCTATTCCACCAACCAGAAGTCCCACGGCAGCTGTCGCGATTCCTATTCCAATCACACCATCTGCGAGTAGAAGAATTTGGTTTGGTTATCTAGATAACTTTAGCTCTACACAGCACTTCCTGAACATGGCCCCGATAAGTACATTGAAATGATGAAAGCATTTGGGTTGCAAAGAATCCAATGCAAATGTGACCAAGTTTTAGCTGATTACGTTATCTCACCTTTGGCAATTTTATCTTCTATTGCCTTCTTCAGAGACATGGCCTGCCTCCAGTCAGGTTGAATCTACAGGACAGAAATCATGTGACTTAGATATTAGCATATCAATGCAACAATATCCTTGAGAAATTGAGAATTTTTGAATCTACAGGAAAGAAATCATGTAAGTTCGATCTTAGAATATCAAGGCAACAATATCCTTGAGAAATTGGGAATTTTAAAATCTTAAGGATTCAGTGGTCTTGCAAAATAAACACATCCTATCACATAAGCCAGAGCGATCTTCTGACAAGAATCCTAAACAATTTCAGCTAAGCTAGCTTCCAGTACATACCACATACCCAGTACACATGTAGGTTAGGAAAGAAAACCAAATTAACTCCACAATGGGAATTCCAAAGAAAAGGAAAGAACCAACAAATCCATGTTCAATAAACCACTTGTTTCTGAATACGCAGTACATGTAACATGTGAACATTGGCAGAGCAGAAACTATTACTTTCTTTCTGCTGTTCCAAAGCATAAATGCCAAATTGGGAACAGATTCTATCATAGAAAAAAATGGGGGGTTTCATGCAATAGTAGACAAGGGCAACAGCCTAACAGGTCATCAGCCTCCAAACAGTCATAAGCTTCAATTCATGATCTTAGGCCTTCAATTCATGATTCTTAGGCCGCTCTAGCTAGTCCAGGGAAGGAATTAATAGAATACATCAGAGAACCTAGTCCTGAGGGCATGTTCGGCTGTTAGGTTGCACAGTAGATTTTGGATGATTTCGGATGATTCAATAGTATTCTGTGAGAGAGAATAAGCTGAAACAAGCTAAAACAATCTGAAACATGAGCAGCCGAACACTCTGTATAAGAACACAAAATTGTTTAAAAGTACAGCTGTGATGAATGCTTGAGCAGTCGAACTGCTAAAACAGAAAGAGTGTTGGCCCCAAGATAAGGCACAATAGGATGGTAGGTAGCCAGCTACTAATAATAAAAAAAAAATAATGCCTGTTTAAGAATTATAAACTGATACTTCAGATGGAAAAAAAAAACAGTTCAGTTAAAAAATGGATCAAACGAATTTTTAGTGAAATTTAGTCATCATGATGTTATATGGCAAAGAAATAGTTCCAGTTACACTATCAATTCAATACAAATATTGGTTGCCAATGTCACATGGGCTCAGCACAAACATACATGTTGGGTCAATTGCAGTTTATTAGTAGAAAGGAACATAGAGTTTGGTTGCAGAGTAATGGCACAGAAATTGCATCATATCCTGGCAACATTCCATTTTGGCTGTACAGATATTGATAAGATATCAAGAAATCATAAATCATATATAGCATTCTAGAAGCTAAATGATCCTGGAGTCATACCTCCAAACAACGATCTGCAAGTTGCCTGCTTTTTGAGTAGTCGCCAATCCTGTAGAGGCCAACTGCCAACAAGTACATCTTTTCCTTAGTCTCCAGAGGACTGCCAGAATTATCCAAAGAAGCTGTAGAACCAAATGGGCCGATCAAAACAGGTCCGAGAATAGCCTATGGCCAAAGGAAATATAATCAACAAAATCTAATCACTTGGTTGCAAGAAGCAATCAGGCAAGTGCTAGTTTTGCGCAAAACAAGATATCAGACCTTGAAGCATGCTGATTCCACGGTTTACATCATCCGTCTGCTTGGAGTGCACAAGGGCCCATGATAACCTCATAAGACTAGAATTCCTCTGTTCATCATTTGCAGCATCGGCAAGCTCTCTTTCAATGCCCTAATGACAAACAAAACCACAAGCCCTCAGCTGAATTCTGAGTTTCCACATATTACCAGAACCTCAGGAAACAGATACAATAGCAACAACGTGAAGAGCAGTATAAAAACATATTCAGCGACATCAACTAGCAACAAGATCAACACTGAAAGTTCGTGTTGGCAAATTATGCTAACAAAATTCTTGACCCAATTGTAGGTATTGCAAATATAGTCATCTATACTCTCCAACCAAAATAAGCAGGAGGGCATTCAACTTGGTTAGTCTATGCCACAGACACAGCATGACACATGACTGCAACAAGCCGCTCAAAATAAAGTGCCAACATGATCAACACACAGCCATGGTGCTGAATGGGTAGGCTGCCAATACTATGACCTAAACTGAAGTACTGAAACCCTTACCACCCCCGTTTACCAAGCAATTCTAACAGGGCATCAGAAAGGACACATTACAGAAACAATTATGTGCTCGCATGCAAAAGTCATCACGCCCTTGAACCCCCAATACAGCAACTGCTGGCGATGATCCCCATCTGACTCCTCCCATCCCCCTTTCCCTGCTATACCTAACCTCCGAATGCTTTCGGTTGCAAGTACACGATTTAACCCTAGTCCCCACCGAGCTGGCGGGATACCGCAACAAAACCTCAAAATCTGCAAGGATTCGGACGGCAACGGAGGGGAAAATGCAGAGGGGAAAATTCCCAGAGCGCTCACGGCGATGAGGCCGCGGTCGCACCAGGGGATGTGGTCGCCTCCGCTGAAGAAATTGCCCACGGACTCGAAGAAGCGTTCCATCTTGGCCTCCATCGATCTGTTGTCTGCGGGGGCGATCGGGATCCGAGGAGGTGGCAGAGCAGGAGGGCTATTCCAGGCTTCGCGTGCAGGGATGGGTGTGGAACCGCAGAAGGGAAATGGGGTGGGGGGGTATTGGAGAAGCGCTAGATCGTTGCGCATGCCACGAGGGGAAATGGGGGATTCTAAGCCGTGTTTTTGTCACTGATATGTGGGACCCTCGTCTCTAGGGTTCACATGTCAATGAAATGCGACGGTTGGACTGCTTCCGTGTCTTCAGCGCTAAGAAAGAAGGTTAGAAGAGAGGAGAACGACGGCCGTCCTCTCTCTCTCTCTCCTTTTGAGGCCCATACCGCCGAGGACTGGCCCAATCAAATCTACTCACTCTGTGTCTCTGTTCCGCATTATAAGGCATTTTGCATTTTCTATATATTATTTTTAGACATAATGCATACTAAAACATATATATTTAGAATAGTTAAAATATCTTATAATTTAAATGAAGAGAGTAGATGTTTTCTATGTTTCTTAATTAATGTGCCAACTAAGAAAAAAAATAATGTGGCATTGCAATTAAAGAAGAGAGATGATGAAATAGTTTCTTCGATCCACACGGAAACCAATATATGAAGAGATTTAGTTGGTAGGAGAGAAAACATGTGGACAAAAAATTATTTTGTAGAAACTATTTATTTAGAATATAATTTCTATGTGTAGTGTCTACATGATTTGACAAGTGTAAAAATTACCTCATAGTTTCTAGATTAGGACTGCCCTGAGAATATCTTCATGTCTAGTGGTTCCATCCTCTTTGTCAGTTGTCACACCTTTCAGTTGACTAATACATATTTTTGGAACAGACCGTGAGTATGGTGTTTGTTTGGTTACTAAATGGAATTTGTATTGTATATTCCGATAAGGGAACCTAGATTGAATGGAATTGTATTTAGGTTTGATATTTAACCAGTTAAAAATAGCCAAATTAGCCCCACTGTTTGCCCCTCCCTGAATCCGCCCAAAGAATCCCAGAAGTACACACTAATATATAATCAGATGCACAGATGAAGGGGAAAAAATCTTGTAGATTGTTCAATCAGTTGCTCGGTCGGAGGATGAGAGTAGCTTGATTCAACGATAAACAACTCAAAAGTCAAAATAGGCGCAATATTGGACACATGTGACAGTGACAGTGACAGTGACTGACCCAATAGGACTGAGTGAATTGGTGGGTCTAAAGTCTAAACTGAACACATACTCCTGATGTATCTATAGCTCATGCGAGTGGATTGAAGGAGAAGACGCGGCAAACATACCGGCATGGTGAATGGTGATGCAAGGAGTGGAGCGTGGGACCTTGCTGGCAGCTGCGGTGCGGCCGTGCGGTCACCGGCGCCGCACGCAAAATTCCACATGATTTTTAGGCACGGCATAGGATACCAGGATCAGGTGTCAAATTGACCATTAAACATGTCCAGATCGTGCTCAGATTTGGAGCTAGCTGCTTCCACGACAATTAAAGGTCGGTTCTGTTGAGCAATGCGATGTGAAAAAAGCTATCGTGAGCCATGTAAAAGTTACTGTGAAAATTGTAAGTTTTTGGTTAGAACAACTATAAAATATACTCTCTCTCTCTTGAATTAGTCGTGAAAAACTCTCTATTTTACTTATTTAAAAAAGCAGGAAGCCAAAATACAGAGTTCAAGCTGGTGCTGCGAAAATTGTTATTTTTACTCATTTTAAAAAGCAAAAAGCCAAAACACAGAGTTCAAGCTGGCGCTAAAAATTGTATTGCGCGAAAGCTGTGACTTCTGAAGTAACAACTTCAGATTTGATTGATGTTAAAAAACTTAGAACTTTGAGGCTAAACAAGGCCCCAATTGGCCAGGCCAGCTGGCAGTATCCGCAGTCGCTGGCTGATCGCGATGTTTCCCTGATCTTCTGTGCTTTCCTTGTGACCCGGAAAAATTCCCTTTCGTCGTGTCCAAATCTATGCGCATTGGGCTGGCCGTGGCCCATGCGGGATCGGGCGGACGACGGCTTTTCCTTGAAAAGCAGACAGCCCGTAACTCTGTGTCTAAGGAAGGAGACCTTGATTGAGAAAACATCCGAACACCATGTCCCGTCCTTATAAAGGGCCCGTTACCTGTAAGGAAGGAGACCTTGATTGAGAAAACATCCGAACACCATGTCCCGTCCTTATAAAGGGCCCGTTACCTGTAAGTACACGGTGATAAACCGCCTACTGTGACAGAAAAATACTCTAGATTTATTCTCACATTCGTCCTTCCATCCTTTTGAGGGGCCCGTTACCTGTGAGTACACGGTAATAAACCACCTGCTGTGACAGAAAAATACTCTAGAGTCATTCTCACATTCATCCTTCCATCCTTTTGAGCTCCAATTTGAATTCTGAAGTACACAACTCAAGCACGCAACATGCGTCCTGTTCATTTAGCTTGTAAACCGTATTTTTTTAGTCAATGAATAATATTTTTTCTTATAATAAATTCACCAACAATATTTTCAGCCATGGCTTATCAGCCAAGCGAACAGGACGATCCATTGTCAAAACCAAGTGGCCAAGTGGGTGGATGACTTCCTTACTAATCGACTTGTTCACGGGTTGGTTTCTGTGCTATTAAGATTAAGATTAATATTAGTTTGTTGCGCGTACGAAATGTTCACTTCATTACAGTGTCCGTAAAGCTCTGACCTGTGAGCCCCCCGCCCTCCATTGGCACCACACCTGCAAGCTGGAGCTGGTCCTGCCCATATCCATGGCAGAAGCAATCATGCGTGCGGTCAAATGCTCTGCCGGACAGAGTGTCTTTGAGTCTGGAAACAAAGCCGCAAATGGCTATGGGACAAGGCGCCCGCCCATCATCACTCAGTTCATTTGCTCCCAACCACGGCAAGTACATGTACAGATTTACGGGCAAGGAAGCAATGGAAGAAGAAAGCAAGGAATCAAGAATCCGATCGAAGCTCCACCGGTGGCGGCGGGGGCGGAACGAAAGTGTCCTCTTTCATCATCATCATCAGTAAAAATTGTGTATCGCAATGTGGGTGGGGAGAATGCGGATGAGTAGCTGGCTGGCAGCCTGGCATGGCACCTAACCGAAGTGGTCGTTGGGCCTGCTACGACGACTCGTAGGCGGCGGCGGCGGCGGGGAGGACGTCGGCGTGCGGGTTGCAGTCGGCGGAGAAGAAATCGTTCTGCTCGAGGAGGGACCGGACGCCGGCGTCCTCCTTGCCGGTGGCGCTCGGGTTGGGCTCCAGCGAGCAGTCGCCGACGGGGCACACGCAGCACCACGCCGCCGGCGCTGCCGTGGCAGTGCCCGTGCCAGGCTCGGGACCATCGCCGGCGCCGGCGGCAGCATCTCGATCGGCGGCCGGTGCTCTCTCCCGCCGGCTCCACCTCCTCTCGGCCCTCCGCCCGCCGGAGGCAGCGGCCTCCTGAACCACCGAGACGCCGCCGCCCCAGCAGGAGGGCAGCCCGCCCCGGATCGTCCTGGCCACCGCCTCGCGCCTCCCCTGCTGCTTCTTGCGCCGCGCTTGCCTCTGCTGCCCTCGCCCTTGCGCCTCCCCTTCCTCCTCCTCCGCTCCTCTGCCGGACGACGACGACGAAGAAGAAGAAGACGCGGCGGCCGCCCCGGGAGAGGCGGACGCGCCGGGCTGCCTCCGCCGCCGGAGCGCGTCTCCACCTCCACCCCCGCCCCCACCACTGGGCCGGCTCTCCCCGCCCGCATACATGCAACCGCCAGGAAACCGTCGGTGCGCGCGGCCGCCACCGACGACGGCTCCCCCCTCCCCGGCCTTGCCGCGGTGGATCGATTGATCGATCAATCAATTGGCCGATCAACAACCGCGGCTCGCTGGTGGCTCAATCCCGCGGCGCCGGCGACGGAAGCGCTTCTGGCTGCGATTGACGGCGCGGGTGGTTTTGGTGGGGATTGGAAGGGGGGTGGGGACGGAGGCGGGGGCGATGGCGAGAAGAGCAACGCACCAAATCCGATTGCGCTATTATTGGGCGAGCGCAGCTTGCAGTTGCTCACGCCTTGGCACGGCGGCAGCTTCGCTTTCGCTGCCGCTCGCGAGTGTGCAGGGCGGGGGCGGAGGAGGCTGAGGAGGAAAATCGATTTTTGCCTCGTCAAGAATGATGCGGCGGCTGCGAAAGGAATGCGTCGTCGGCACAGGTAATGGAGGAAGGTATATGCAAGAGGAGAGATACGTAATCTGGGGGCCGATTTTATATTAATTTAATCGTTCTGGTGATCTGATCTGGCGAGGTTCCAGTTGGATTCGCGCGGCGGTGTCTAATACGCGACGCGACACGTTCCTAGTTGTGATCGAGATGACATTGGAGCCGTGATGCTCGGCAGGCTTCGCTGTTGTGTTTTTAAATGACTGCCGAGTGTAGTGTCTGCTTTTTTTTTTTAATGTCTCGACTCTTCTAATGTATCTGACCATATGCGTCAACTCACACCACCACACGCACATAAACTCACACAACCACCCACACTAGTGTGAGCGCTAGACCTACACCTATACGAAGAGACTACACGTGGCTAAGAGATATTCGAAGTCTACCGGACTTCGCACGTGACGAGAACGTCACGCTGACCATTGTGACACATCCACCTAAGAGGCTGCAGATACACAGTACCTGCTCTTGGTTTCACGGATGTGTCTGGGATTCACAGCCAACGGTCTAAAAGTTAAGCTTTCTTTCTCGTGGTAAACAAAGCAGAGATGCTCCATTTCATGGTTGCGGTCGTTTGGCAGCCTTGACTTTGCGAAGTGCTTCGGCTACCTGTAACATTTAGATTGACCACGATTTTAGCAAGCACATACGAGTAAATTACACGAAGAACCCTGTGTTTATCCGTGTTCACTTCATACCCTTGAACTTTGATTTTATTTAGTTTGTAACTTATTATAACCCCTGCTTCTTGACACCGGATCATTATTTGCATTTATTTACATCCTTCGTTCCAAAATAACTGTACATCTCGCTTATCAAAAAATCAAACTTTTCTAAATTTGACTTACTTTCTAGAGAAAAATATTAATGTTTCCATCTCTAAATAAATTTATTATAAAAATTAATCTATTCATACTTATTATGTATTGTAAATACTAATACTTTTTGTTGTACACTTTATTAAACTTAAAAGACTTTGATTTATTCGAAGGTGAGGCGTAGTTATTTTGGGATGAAGTGAGTACTTGTAGAGCAACTCCACTAGATCGAGGAAAACAACCATTTTTTCATAAAAACTGTCATGTGAAGGAATTGGATGAAAAAACCAGCTCCAACAGATCTTTCTCATTTGTTTTCCATTTTTTTTTGTAATTGAGAAAACCAGGCCCTCAATCCCTCGAACCAAGAGAGAATTCCTTATTTGACACAGGAAAAATGAGTTGTTCCTTTCTTGGCCTTGAAATTTTCTTCGTTCCCTATTTGACGCCCACTTCAACTTTCATCCCTAATTTGACACTACCGTCAAATCCGTTAGCTAACGGTGTTAACTGGCCGTTAAAAAGACGTTTTTGCCCCTAGAAAAAAAGCGGCGAAGCAAATTTGAGAGGAAAAAAAACCTGCGCCTTTTTTTGCAGCTGGGCGCATGCATCAGAGGCGGGCGTAGGTTTTTTTTCTCTCAAATTTGCTTCGCCGTTTTTTTTCTAGAGGTAAAAACGTCTTTTTAACAGCCAGTTAACACCGTTAGCTAACGGATTTGACAATAGTGTCAATTATGGATGAAAGTTGAAGTGAGTGTCAAATAGAGAACGAAAAAAATTTCAGGACCAAGAAAGAAACAACTCATTTTCCCAGTGTCAAATAATTCTCTCTCAAACAAAAGGAACAACCCGTCCATTTTCTCAATCCCCTTTCTTTGCTTTCCCTTTCACTAACAACACGGCAGTCGGCGTGCATAGGATGGTCGCTGCATAAATTACCATCGGGCTACGCATGCTTGCACTGGTTAGATAGTGTGGGTGTAGTTCCACATTGCGGTGATCAAGTCAACAGGCTCACTGAGTCACGGTACCTTTGAGATTCACTTGCGAGCATCGAGCAATACTGAATGAACACATCAAAGTTATATGTCCCTCAATAGGAAGGAAGACGGTGCATCAAAACTGTGAGCTACACATATTTCAAAAAATGAAACTAAGGAGAACGATCTCAAGAAGTCCATTGAACCAGTCACATTGTTGCTCTGAATGAATTACTAGGTGCTAAATTGAACAAGTGGAGAAGAGAAGATGTTCAAGTTAGGTAGTTGTGCTTGTCATGGCTTTTTGTTTGGTCTTGTACATGTTATTTCTCTACTCACGATCCTTTTACTCAACCTTCAATTATTTGTTGTGGGGAAAGAGCGAGAACGACACAAAGAGATAGTGACAAGGGACCACGAGGGAGATTTACACACCATAATCTAATCTGCATTAGATGTAATATGGCTTATCACGATTAAGAAAACCATCAATTAATCCTCGAGTTTGCATACAATACAAATGATAATTGGTTAGTAACAAAAGGTGAATTATATTACAATTATCTTTTCATGAAAAATGGAGTAAATTTAGCAACTTAGTAAAAAAAAAAAAAATAAGGTAAATATCAATATAGGATATAAGAGGATGATTGATCTATTAAACATGTTTAAAGAAGTTAGATCAATAGTACGCTTGTAAGGATCATCTGATCCTCGGTCAAAAATAGATCACCCTATTGGTAATGTCTTGAGAGGGGATGTAATTAGGTCTTCCAACAAGACTACTACTAGGCTAATTGCTCCATAAACAACACATAATAAATATATCTTAAATTCTATCTAAATATGCTCTAGGGTTATCTAATACTTCTATTCTACCTCTAAAATGATGTACCTAATAAGTTCCAATCCTAGCAATCAGACAGCCTAAATCTAGGAAAGTAAAGACATAGGAAAATTACAAACAAGTATAAATCTAAAAAACATAAGTATAAAAGAAAGAAACAGAAAGCCATCTCCATACTAAGGGATCATGTGACAGAACTGCCCAATTTATACAAGATCAAGTACGGCTGTCCCCGCTAACACGTTGACACGCGCATACTTTCACTTATATAAACCCGGTAGTCCGTCGAGTGTCACGCAGGACCTCGGTAAATCAACATCACAACCAAGATCGCGTGATTAAGCAAATATACATCACATACCCAGAGTTGCAGCGGAAATAATATTACAAATAGGTTCATAAATAATAGTACAAGTTTGAATTTCAAAACCGATTAGTGAAAACAACATAACTTTCAAATGATTACATTAATATAAGTTCCAAATACGTTGCTAGCATAAGTGACATCCTCAGATAAAAGCATATAGATGAGAATAAATATAGAGTCACCGAGCCCACCGGCGGTTAGCCACCATCTTCAGCACGCCGAAACCTCACCTGCAACATGGTGGGATAAACCCTGAGTACTCGAATGTACTCAGCTAGACTTACCCGTCATAACCAGAAATAAAATTGACTCCAAAGAGTATGCAAGGCTTTATAAGTGGAGGTAGCTTGACAATATTTTGCATAAAAAGCGATTAACTCAATTATACAATTATAATTCTGTCATCAAGTTAATTAGAACTATCAATCTCTAGATTAGCAACTATCCTGTGCCAAACATGTGGTATATCTTTTTAGAGCATACAATAGTAACCATAGCAGGTATAGTAATTCCATGTTTATTCGAACCATCACATTCCATAATCCAATTACTACGATATTGGGACTAGCCAAGTTTCTCACCATCCGGGAGAGACGGCGATTCGAATCGATTTCAACCAGCTGTGAATTTATTCCTAACACAAACCCAGGCAGACCAGATCAACGATCACCTTAGGTCACCTTTGGTACAACTCAGATACACATTTCGCGGGTCTGTACCGCGCCGCACAGTCTGGGACACCAGATGCCAGGACGTTCAGGCCTAGCCTGCCCTTGGGCTCAGTCTGATCGCCCCCCGCAAGGAGCGCACAACAGAACGGGTCCCGGCCTGAGTTGAATTACTCGGCTTCGCGGTCGGAACGAGTTATCCGGCCAGCTAAGTGAGAGGCATGCGTTCAATCTTGTCAGAAGCGCCAACAACGGTACGGTCCTTAATCGACACAGACGGAATCACATGAGTCAACCTACACATAGACTCCGTCCGGCCTCGATTTACTTTTACCCTATGGTTCTTTTCCACGATAGCAAATATAGCCAACCGTGCTTCGGTATCCACCTATATCTCGCAGGTGACAGGAAATCACCTGACTTCTACCGATCTAAGCATGGCTAAGCATATATTCGATCCTGGACCTATACCGGTTAAAGGTGTAATATCTGGACAAGGAATGTATATGCATCAAGTGGTTCCATTCAACTCTTATAACCTAATGCATCAATCATAAGTACTTAAGTAATCATTTGTAAAATACTGGAAGACTTAGAATGCTCCGGGGCTTGCCTGGGATCCGACACAAGTCAGTTCAGTTAGCTTGCACCGACTTGGTGACATCTCCGGTCCTAGCACTTGCTTAGTCCTTCCATCTTCGGGATAGATCCACCAAACATCGTCTTCGGGTTTGACTCCACATCACATCCTTCACGTGGTTCATCTAGCGTACCTAAATAAAATGCAAGATGCATGTGTATGAATACATGGAAGTGCAATAGACAATACATCGCATGCAGTAAGTAAGACAAGCACAAGGTTACGTTAACATGCACAAGCACTTCACATTGCTTACTTTAAATATCACACAATTTATCATGCCACGATAGCAAAGAAGACGACAACACCAAGCATGACACAAGTTTCCCAAGATTTCAGGTACTCTAACTCAACCATCATCAAAGGTATGAGCCACACTTAGCAATATACAAGCAAACAACTATAATTGGAATCTGTCAATTTCTAGACATGCAAACAGTAGCTATAAGATTTAGCTATAACTGGAGTTACACAAATCCAAATGACTTGAAAGAAGACATTCTGGAAAGCTTATGAAATTTTTGACAATTCATATTTAATCATCTTAGCATTATTCTCAAGTTAACTAAGTCAAATATACCCATTTATAGAAACTGGTCTAAACAAAACAGAGAGCAGCCATTTCTGAAACCCAACTTTAAACAGGCATAACTCACAAACCACAAGGCCAAATACCACCAAATTTTAACAGGAGCTAGATACATGAATTATCTACAACTTTGTTATTATCACCAAAAACTCATTCAAATCCTAACTAGATCAAACACTAGCATCTTTCAGATCTGCTCAGAATAAAATCAAAACCTGATAGAAGACTTAAAAGTCATGTAACTCCTACACTATCTGGCCTATGACCTTACAGTTCGAACTCAAGCAAGATCATAAAATTTGCTACAACTTTTGTATACACTACAACCATAGCAAACATCATTTACACCACGAAAATAATTGCACAAGCAAAACTGCAAATCCAGTCCAACAGCAGTGGTATAGAAAACTGATAGCATCTTCAGAGAAGCATGACCGGAGTTCTAGACCTCCAACAAACATGAACCATAACTTTTTCAAAAGCTTAGGAAGTTACCTACAACTTTCTTATTCTCATATTAAGATGATTCTACAGTTAGAAGGGTCAATTAATCTAATAATTGCATCTCTATCCAAAACATAGACATAAACTGACATGCCACTTTAAATAGCTATAAATGGAGTTATACATGTCCAATAAATGTGGTTCTAGACTCTTTAGAAATCTTAGCAAATTCTAAACAATTTTGTTGTAAACACCTAAAGCTAATTCTACTGCTAAGAAGGCCCCACAGTAAGAACAAGGAAACCCTCTCTGGTTTTGGGCAGAAACAGCCACAGAGATCTAAGCAAGTATAACTCAAGATCTACTTAACCAAAAATCATGATATTTAGCTTTTTGAAAATCTTAATAAAAATACTACAACTCATGTATTTTCACAAAGTCATGATTCATAACTTAACTAAGCCAATTAATTCAAACATGCAGTCCTATTCAGAATAGGAGCAAATCAAAACAGGGCATTTGTTATTTTTATAACTCTTAAACTATCAAGTCTAAAATATTGAAATTTTTACCAGACATCAAGAATAACCTTAGTAGCACTCCACAAAAATTTCACAATTATTTGAGCACAACATCTGCAGTTATAAAAAAAACAAATAAGACTAGCATTCAAACCCTAACTGCACAAATCCATTTTTACAGCTAAAACTTTAAACTAAAACCTAACATATTATAGATCTAATGCATAGAGAATTTTACAAGGATTCCAAAAAGTCCTCATTTACTATTTTACGAATTTTCTACGATTTACTATGAATTTCCAAAGTTCCTGCAAAATAATTACAAACCAGTCCTTACGGCACTATTCATATGAGTCACAGACTATGCAGTTAGGTCCCTCCCTTTCTTCAAATTCTTGCGCGAAGTCCCTGACGTGGATTGCAGCAGAGGAGGCGCGGAGCTCATTGCTTCCCGACGGGAGGAGGCTCGTCGGCGGCGATGGGGCAGCGGCGGAGCACCAGGGGCCTCATGCAGCATCCATGGGACAACTCTTCTTGGCACGAGGCGGCTCGTGGTGGCCGCCACGCACGCGTCTTGGCCGTGACTATGCCCGCAACACCACCGGCGGCAGGGCACTCCGGCGACCACGGTGGCCGAAAAGGGGCGCAGGAGTGGCGGCTCTAGCTGGAGATGGTGATGACGCGCTTTCGGTTGGGGATTTGAGAAGGCTGCAGAAGGCAACAGCGAGCTCGGCTCGGGAGCTCCACGGCGGCGCCATGGTGGCTCCACTGGTGCGGCCAGGCCGAGCAAGAGAGCGAAGAAGGACGGGGCAGCATCAGCGCGCGATTATGGATGAGTAGTAGGGCGCGGCGCAGCGTGGCGTGGCACAGGGGGGGGCGCGTCGGCCAGCACCGCGCCACGCTGCAATGGGTGGGAGCACGCCCGGGTGCATGGCGACGCCAGCGTTAACTCTTTGTCGAACACCGACGTCGTCGGTGTGTGGGCAAGGTGGGGAGCCGATTTGGGTCACTTTCAGGCCGAATCAGACCTTGGGCCAAAAATGAAGTTTGCTCACCTCAGCCTGCTCTACATTTCTCATTTAAGTTGCCAAGTCATTAGAGCTCTGGATCAGTGGATAATTAGTGTCCGAATAGCCAGTGTCAATGGATTGACAACGATTACCAAACTCCAAAAATCGATGGTCAAGACAAGGTCCAACGAGTGCCATCTTTATACATGCTCTTCGCCATCATGTACACTCCAACTTTTATCTTTGGACCAAATTGAGTTGCTTAACAAACTTTGGAGAACACGAGATGTCAATGCCGATGTCGTTGAATTTCTAGACTTAGAATATTTCGAAGTGCTGAAATCAGCAACAGGTTCCAACTTCGAGCCTCTGTTTGACTTATTTCCAAGTTGATCTAACTCTTGGTCCAAAAACAAAGTTTGTTCTACATGATATGGACTACAACTTTCATTTAAGGTCCAACCTCAAAACTGGTATAGAACCTGCTGTTCTACTTTGACCAAAGTAGGATCACGATGAAGCTTAAATTATCCTTTTTGATCCATTGGAGCATTTTCTTGGCATTTGCCCAACATGAACCTTTCATGACTTTTGTTGTAGAGTTCATCTAGAGTAATTTTGGCAAGGTTGCAAGGTTTGGTTGACATCTCATGTTCTCATTCACTTAATAGTGCAATTCAAGCACTTAGTAAAATCATTCCAACAAGGATATAACTTATCATTTCATGTGACTTTTTGAATCCAAACGTTATAAAACTTTTCGAGTGTCCAATATAGATGGGTATTGATGTGAGACACATGAAGATATCCCAATCACACCACCCAAGCATATATCTTGAAAAGGGGTCTATAGGCGAGCAAAGGTGCAATATCCAAGTTTATGTTGGGGCTCGTTTCTATAGGTTTAACCTTGACATCTTCATCATCACTTAATATACCATGTTTTAGCTCAAACCCATTGCTTAACTGGTGGCAAACACCTGGGGTGTTACAGATCATTCCCGTGATTTTTGGTGGATTGAATCATACTCCTAGTCTATGCTGAAGCACTCACCTAGGGTTACTCTCCCCGTTAGCAGCACTATTGTAGAATCGCTTGAGCCACCCTATGCACCAAGATAGATCTCATGCTAGCTAAGCTACCTACAAAAATGAAGCCTTTTTTTTAAACCTTTCACATAACCTCATTCACATGATGGTAAATTTGTTGCTACTCATTCCCAAAACGAAAAACAAAAATGTTACCTTAATATGTTATTTCCTCTATTATAAATTATAAGTTATTCTAACTTTTCTAGATACAAAGCTTTTACTACGTACCTAGATATACATCATGTATCTAGAAAATACAAAACGACTTATAATTTAAAATTATGAGATATTCTATCCACAAAAGAATGCAATTCTCGCTTCATGAGAAGTAAATCAATTTGAACTTTGACCAAAATTATATATAAAAAATACTAACATTCCTGATATAAAATTAGTATCATTAGATTAGTCATAGAATATATTTTCATAAGAAATTTATTTGGAGACATAAATATTAATACTATTTGCTATAAATCTGATCAAACTTGAGCTACTTTGACCAACACGAATCCTATAATTGCATTCTTTTCTGGATGGTGTTTGTTGGGCCAGCCCAGCCCAACAATAGATTATTTTATTAATACTTTGTGTTTACTTTGTCAAGTCTTAGGGCCGAGATCACGGGAAGGGGATCCAACATTTTCAGTTTGTGTGAAAAGAAAAAAAAACAAGTGGCAGGTGCACTTTGTTGTTGGAGATGGTTCACCAAGCACTTCCACAGTCCACACGCCAAATACTCTGTCCAATTGCTGAATTTTTGTTGATCATGCCCTTTACAATGAACAGAGTCATGCTGCTCCAGATTTACACCAAAGGTTGATGATGAGCCAAGATTGAGCAATTTGTCATTGAAAGAACTGTGATTGATTGCCGAAAATATATTCAGATTCCACATAGCACGCCACAGGTTAACATCACTTTACTTACTCAACACCATCCCCAAAAAATAGCCAAAAACATTTAAAGTAAAGAAATACAAGATACTAATACAATAATTACATGAACCGATAATTTAATCAACTAATAACTCTCTTCATCTCCAAATAGAAGACAATGCATGCTGAAACACAGAGCTCTTCGCCTGAATCAAACTAATAACCCTGGTCCTTGAAGAGATCACACAGTCACAGGGTGGTCTTGGAGGCCCTCCTGACGAGCACAGCCCAGCACATGAGCCTGTAGAGCAGGAAGAACCCCAGCATGACCCCGACGTTGACCCACTTCATCCCCTCGTCGATGCCCCTGTCCCTGAGCACGTCGGCTCCGGTCCTCAAGCACACGCCGCCGGACATGGCGCCATTGTTCCCCCCCATCCACGCCACGCACCTGCCCCTTGCGCTGCCCCCGTACTCGTTGATGAGCAGCAGGTCCAGCGGGTACCTGTACATGGACACGTAGTACATGAACGCCCAGTACCTCGGGATGCTGTCCTTGGGGATGAAGTAGCCGGAGAAGAGGAAGAAGACGCCCAGGAACACGCAGATGAGGGCGTTCCCGAGCACGAAGTCCGGCGACACGGCGCTGAGGAAGAGCACGAGGGAGCTGGCCATCAGCACGATGAGCCAGACGGCGAGGACGAAGAAGGCGAAGGCGGCGAGCGGCGTGGCGCGGAGCCCCGCGAGCCAGTAGAGGGGCGCCGAGAAGAAGAGCGACACGGCGAGGAGGCACGGCGCGAAGACGAGCGCGTTGGCCACCACGTACGAGGA
The DNA here is from genome assembly GCA_904845875.1 of Miscanthus lutarioriparius. Classification (NCBI taxonomy): domain Eukaryota; kingdom Viridiplantae; phylum Streptophyta; class Magnoliopsida; order Poales; family Poaceae; genus Miscanthus; species Miscanthus lutarioriparius. The sequence continues at coordinate 31,894,138 of CAJGYO010000017.1, read as the reverse complement.
GAGGCGGTACGCGCGCCTGGAGGCCTCCCGCATCAGCACGCGGCGCTCGTGGAGGAGGATGGGCAGCGCCTCCACGGTGGACGAGAGGAGGAAGCTGAGGGTGAAGGCGAAGAGCCCCAGCCGGAGCGCCACGCCGTCGGGGCTGTCCGGGCTGAGCCGGAAGTAGACGCTGCCGAGGCCGAGGCCGCCCACCACGGCCTGCGCGGCGCGCGCCGCGAACAGCTCCCGCGTGCGGTACATGGTGCGCCAGCAGCGCACGGTCAGCGCCGCCACCTCCGTGAAGCGGCTGCAGTAGCCCTGATCGGGGACGTCGAGGCGTCGTCCACTGATCACAAGGCGGCTCACCTCATCCTCGTCGTCGGCATGGTGATCACCGTGCACGGCGATCCTGGAGCGGTCCTCCGCCTCGAGCTGGCTGGTGAACTCCATCTCCATGGCGAGCTCCAGCGGGTTGAGCTGCATGGGGATCTTGTGGCCCAGCCGCGCCTGCGCGTCCTCCAGCGACTTGAGCGTGCCGAAGTGCGCGACGGCGCCGCGGGAGAGCAGAAGCAGCGAGGAGATGTAGTGCAGCATGCGGTAGCTGGGCTGGTGGATGCTGAGCACCACCACCTGGCGGCGCGCGCGGGACACGTCGTGCAGCAGCTGCAGCACGTCCAGGGCTGAGCGGCTGTCCAGCCCCGACGTGGGCTCGTCCAGCAGCAGCACTGGCGGGTCGTGCACGATGTCCACCGCGATGGACACCCGCTTCCGCTCGCCTCCGGACACCCCGCGGGCGGCCGACAGCCCGCAGCCGTCGCCGCCGCCGACGTAGCTGTCGGCGACCTCGGACAGGCCGAGCTCCTGCATGAGCGCGTCCACGCGCTCGCGGCGCTCCCCGGCGGTCCCGGCGGTGCGGAGCCTGAACCGGGCGGCGAAGAGGATGGTCTCGCGGACCGTGAGGAGCGGGAGCAGGTTGTCGTCCTGCGTGACGAACCCGCAGAGCCGCCGCAGCTGCGCGCGGGAGGTGACGGCGTGGCCGTTGAGCGACACCGTGCCAGGCTTGGCGATCTCTGAGCCCGTGCCGCGGCCCGACAGGATGCGGAGCAGCGTCGACTTGCCGGCGCCGCTGGGGCCCACGACGGCGAGGATGTTGGAGCTGGAGGCGATGAAGGACACGGACTTGAGCAGGCCCTCCGCGCCGGCGGCATCGCGGGCCGGCGAAGCGGAGGAGGAGGAGGACAGGAACGACGGCAGGAGGTTGGCGGCGGCGCGGCGGCGAGGGGCGGGGCATGAGAGGTTGTTGACGGCAAAGGTGTAGTGGGGCGGGGACGGGTGGGAGAAGGAGGAGGAGGGCGAGGCCGAGCCTGGCGGCGACGAGGAGGACGTCGACGTCGACATGAGCAGCGCCGGGTCCAGCTCCGAAGACAGGTCCTGATCCATGGCTATCTGTGCAGCCCTGAGCTGATGATGAGTAGTGGACGAGGATGGCGCGAAGCGGCTCAGCAGATATAGCTCGCTGATTTCGTCGTCTTCCATTTGCAAATCCGATCCAGCTCGCTTACTTGAACGTGTTACGCACCCATGCACGCACGCTTCATCACGCCACGGCACACCACCACTAGCTAGCTTGCCAATGGCGGTCTTCTAGATCTTCAAACTTTCCAGCATGCAACGCAGAACAGAGAGACAGAGAGAGGGGAGCGCGCTCTGCTTAAGCTTGTTTGGATGATTTGATCTGGGTGAGCAAATGGGAGAAGAAAGCCTGTGCGGGTCGGCCCAGGTGGGCACTTGTACCAAGAGGAGTATAGAGGCCCCCAGGCTGAAGAGGAATTGTTTCGTTTGGGCGAGGGCCGTTGTGACCCGCTAGCTATTGTGACCAAACGGTCTAACGGCCATTTCACAGCGTGTCGTGGCAGTTGCACCTAAGCACCTAATATAACCGGCGCGCACGCTGGCTTGAACCGGTCGAACGCCGTCCGCGGGGCCTGCGTTTCGTGGCGTGTGGTTGGGGTCTTGTCTCGCTGTGCCGACCGAACCGTAATAGTAAAAGCAAGTTTCTGATCGACAAAGACCGCGTTTAGCTTCAGTTTAATTTTCAGGCAACTTGGTGCTAGTTGTTAGCACATGAACGTATCGCAGGCTCGCAGCCATTTGTGCAAAAGTCGCAAAGATGTTCCTTGTAGCGCTATACGAAATCCAGACCGCTCGTGTTTCGTGTTTGTTGGGACAAACCAACGGAGTCGCCCTGAAGAGACCTCAGGACAAGTGCACAATGGTTGCCTTATTACCATAACTAGAACAGTTGATCCATTGCGTGCATGATACCAGCACCCGAGGGGAAGCCTACGCACCCGAGTAGAGCATAAGGAGGGCCTCGACACTCAAGGACACCTGACGCTGTTGCATTCAAAACCTCGGCACCCGAGGAACGTTCATTGGGACTTACAGTACCTGAGGATTATAGAGGTTTGCGGCATCCGAGGACGAGGCTACTTACTAGCTTGTCATCAAGTCACACGGAGGCTACTGTCGAATATATGGGTCTACGGTACCCGTATATTTGACCATGTCCATCTATTAGGCCAAAAGCCACGGCGAAGGAGGCCCATGAGGGCTAGACGAGTCCACCGACTTGGGGATCAAGATACATCGAAGACATCCGGAAGCCACGACGATATAACGTGGATCAATCTATTACACATCCCATGTAACAAACTAGGAATCTAATCTGTTAACCGATCACCCTTATCATAATCCTACTACCTCAGGCTATATAAGGAGGAGTAGGGCCCTCATGATCGGGATCGATCCCATTCATTCTCATTCTCCCCATCTACTTCATAACTAGGAGCAACAGAGCCCTGTAACTGAGCATAAGAATACAAGAAGAGCAGCATCACCCTAACTATAATAGGGCACCCCACGTGCCTGAACCAGTATAAATCTCATGTCTCGTGTGCTACCATCTAATTCATCTTACACGAGTAGCTGCTAAGTATTGCCGGAGTTAATTCTTCCGACATTGGGAGTTTTCCCAATTTTTCATCAAACTGATAGATCTAAGTGCTCGTGAGGAATCTGCCCAAACCACTTAGTAAAAATGTTCCTCAGAGGTCTTAGCATGCATCCATCCAATCAAAACACCCTCAAACCCGCAGGAAATCAAAATCCGTCAAAAGGGCAAAGAGAGGGAGACCAGGAAGAAAAAACTCAAAACCAAGTCATATGCGAATCAAAGACTCAGATCTCAGAGGAATGGTTTCTTTATTCTCTGAACCATCTAGGTCTAATTCTTTACAGAGGAAAGATTAAAACTTAGATAGTGTATTAGTATCCCGCACTAAGGATCTCAATAGTAGAAACTAGAGATTGGGAAACCTAGAGACTGACTCTAGAAATGAAAACTGAAGAGATAGCTGGTTGGGGGCATCCTCTACCTTATTTGTAGAGATATTACACATTTCCAACAATGCCCTTAGATATTTTGCTGAACCACTTAACCCAAGGGGCATAATGGTCCAACTTGAGATAGAAGCATCTGACGGCCACGCACTCTTCGTGACTTTGCTTCGCCTCGACCCGAACATCGCGATGATGCCATGTGCTGCCCCCTGTTTCTGTTAGAACTCCAATCGGGTTTTGAGGCCCAAACCCAAAAACCGTCCAGCCGATGGTTGTGAGGCCCAAACCACCAAACACGCCTGGAGAAGCGTATCTTCTACTCATCCCCCACTCTCTCGACACATGTCACTGTCGTCCTCGACCACCCGATCACCAAGTCCTCCAGCGCCTCTGCTTGACTTGGTCAACCACCATCTTGACTTAGTCAACAAAGTCAACTCCTCCTCATGTGCTCTTGCTTATTTATGTCCCCAAGTGTCAGCCGCCAGCCCACCACGATCAGTCTTCTGGCCATCTTGGTCCCTCGGTCCAAGCCTCACATCCATCCTTCACCACTCCATGTCCATAGGGATGACACGTCTCAACTTTACCTTCTCCATGTCCGTTGATCGTCTCCGTGCTCCACACTTGCAGATAAACACACGCACTCACACAATGTTCACAATAGTGTCCATCAAAATGCATCTTCAACACTAAATATGTGGTCTCCTTCTCATTCAAACACTATGCACCTTGTCTTGTCGGTGGGAAAGTGTGTTCGTCTCTTGACGCTAAAGGTAAGAATACTACCAAAGGTAACAACGACACTAGTGAAGTGTTTCAACTAGAGCATCGACCTTTAGCATCAAATAGAGGAACACACTTGCATACAAAAAAGTATAGGCGAGAGTGGTTGAGAGAGATAGGGGGTTAAAATAAGATATTGTGAAAAGTGAACTAGAGTATATTTTTTATAAATTCTCTAGTTGGAGTAAGTATCCCGAGAGAAGAACTATGCATGGCCAAAATGTGAGCAAATGTGTGCCACTATTTAATTTTCCTTTAGTTGTGGTTCGTGCTTAATGTGTTTGGTTGTGTTTGTTCCTTTAGGATTAAGGTACAAGTACTATAATTATATGAAACTACAGATGGGAAGTGTTGAGATCAAAGAAGGGGCACCATGTGCAAAAATGTGGAAAAAACACTTCCAAAGGAGAATATTAAGTTTGAAAAGGGTTCTATTTTAATTTTCCATTGGTTTTGTCTTATTCATATTATGTTTCTCTTCAGCTTTTATGTTACGAATACTATAATAGGTTGCAATAACATCTAGTGTTCAGGTCAAAGTCAACACATCAAGCATTAAAATTAGGAACACACATGGAGAAGAGTAAGTGGGAATCCGAGAATGATATGAAGAAAAATATATGTTAAAATAAAATAAAATATGTACTTTGCTATTACGAAAATGTGTCTAAACTAGGTGTAAACAACATTCATCATTCAAACATATGGGTGGGTCCCCATCACATTTGGCATTTATAAACTTCGTTGTTTTTTATTTGTGTTCGTGTTCTCAAAATGAACGGTAGAAATACTGCCAAAGAAACTAGACTTGACATGTGTTCATTAAGAGCATCGACCTTTAATGTTAGATAGTCGAATGCACATGAAGAAACAAAGGGTGAGAGGGTAATGGAAATGTCTTGTAAGAAAGGACTTTTTAACTATAGTAAAATTAATAGTTAGTAAGTTCTGCAAGATCATAGTGTATGGTGTCCATTGAAATGCATCCTTCAACACCAAATATGTGGTAAGTGTTTCAACTAGAACATCCACCTTTATCGTCAAATAGAGGAACACAGTTGCATACGGAAAAGTGTAGGCGAGGGTGCTAGAGAGAGAGAGAGAGAGGTTAAAATATGATATTGTAAAGAGTGAACTAGAATATATTTTCCACAAATTTTCTAGTTGGAGTAAGTATCCCAGGAGAAGAAGTATGCATGGCCAAAATGTCAGCAAATGTGTGCCACTACTTTATTTTCCATTTTGTTGTGGTCCATGCTTAATGTGTTTGTTCCTATTGAGTTAAGGTACAAGTATTGTAATTGTATGAAACTACAGATGGGAAGTGTTAAGATCAAAGAAGGAACATCATGTGCAAAGATGTGGAAAAAACACTTCCACAAGGAGAAGAGTAAGTTAAAAAATGGTTCTATTTTAATTGCCCATCCGTTTGTCTTATTAATAATGTGTTTCTCTTTAGCTGTTATGTTATGAACACTATAATAGGTGGCAACAACATCTAGTAAGTGTTCAGGTTAAAGACGACACACCAAGCATTAAAATGAGGAACACACATGGAGAAGAGTAAGTACGAGAATGATATGAAGAAAAATATCTTGTGCCTAGACCTTAGCTGGCATCGTTAGCCAGGCAGGAGCCAAGGGCCGGGCTCGGAGGTGCCGTAGATCGGGGAACCCAAGGCTCGGGGAAGCCCCCGAGCCCCAGGCGGAAGTTGCGGTCAAGTCAGGCTTGGTCGGGTCTCTTTGCCAGAGGGTGCGCGCGAGCGTGCCCGATGGGCATAGCCCCTGAGCCCCCGGGCAATCCTGAAGGGGTTAGTCGAGGGGTTTTCTTTGTTTGGGAACCATTGGACCTGAGGCTTAACATACCTGTATGTTAGGATCTCATCAGGAGTCCCCGAGCCCTTCGTGGCCTCACCTGGCGTGATGGCGACGAAGGGCTAAATTCGATCTTCTGGTGACCAAACCCTCCTTGGTGGGGATGGCTTCCGCTGGCGAGAGCGCTGTGCCCTGCTTGGGGCCTTCTTCTCTAGTGTGATGGATGGCGCATGACTGTTGAGGCTGAGCGAAGATGATGCTGATCCCTTAGGGCGTCCATGTCGCATGGGTCTTCGACTTGAGCGAGAGCTCTGTGGACTCGTCTAGGCGCCCTCCTTTTTGACCAAAGCCTGCCGTGGTGTCAGGGTTTCAAACCACCGGCTAGTAAATTTGTATCTGCGCGTCTGGCCCGGAAGATGTGCTCGGAGGATACATAGAGTTATACTGGTTTGGGCAGAATGTCCCTACGTCCAGTCTGCCGCGGCTCATGTTACCAGCACTAGGTTGTAGTAGAGGTTACAAACGGGTGAGAGAGAGAAGGTCCCAAGTCTCTGGTGAAAAGATTGAACGGAGTTTGGTTATGTTGAGCTCGTCAGCTATGTGTTTGTGCCCTCATGGGGTGTCCTGCTTCCCCTTTATAGGTGAAGGGGAAGGCACAGGTTACAAAGAGAGAAAAGATAGAAAAGGAGAAAAGCGAGGGAGCAGAAGGCCTCTAGGGCTACCACGTCCTTCTCCTTCATGCGGGTCTAGCTGACCCTGTAGATGGTGATGGGGATGGCTCCACGTTGGGCTCCTATTCTCCACTAGTGCCATGCCTCGACATCATCAGCTGGTCGTGGCGTCCCATCCCACCCCGACGGATGGTGTGGTGAACCGACCTGCCTGTCAGTGGCCGTACGGGGATTAGGCAGCATAGTGAGCATGCACCCTATCACTGTTGGAGATGCGAACCCCCGGGCATGGCTTGTTGTGTCCATGGGTCATGTCGAGACGCGCCCGCTTCCCTCTCGGTGTCAGAAGTTTGACCCTGGGGTCGTTCCCTTAGACCCATAGTGGTTGGAGGCGGTATGGATCCCCATCGTGCGAGATAGAACCCGTGCCCGAGGGGTCGGGCGAGACGGAGCTCATGCCCTTAGGGTCGGGCGTGATGGCTCCCATAACCTAGGGGTCAGGCGATATGGGGTCCATGCCCCAGGGGTCGGGTGAGGTAGAAACCGTCCCTTTGGGGTCGGTCGAGACTGAAATACGTCCTTGATTATCTAGGTGAGTTGTCGTCCACTGTCCTCCGATCCCTTCTTCGGGTATCCCTAATACTGATACCCAATAGTAGCCCCTGAGCCTACGGAGGAGTAGGATACTCCTTCATAGGCTTTTTTGGATGGAGGGACTTCGAGGGCTTCGATCTTCTGCTACCCATGGGATGCCCTGGTGGGTTGTGATTTCCTTCTGTTGCGATCGAACTCCTTGGGAACATGTAGCTACGGGATTCGGGGGGTTGAAAAAGACTTCTCTTGACTTCGATCCCTCCCTAGGATCTGATCGATCCGCCATCATCATGCGACCGCATATTCGGTCTCCTTACGAGTCCAACTTCCCTCAAGCCCCTACGTGTAGCAGGGGTCCAGTCGAGGGGTCAGCTTATCTTGTGATCGTCCTCCCTCAAATGTTTTTTCGAAAAAATGGAGGGGCTGAGCCGTGCCATGTTTTCCTCGGTGGACGAATCATGGTGATCAGTGAGTTGTTAATGGGCTAGCCCGAGTGGGGCCCTGGCTTCCTGTTCATGGGGGTCCAGCATGGGTCAGCTGGTGACCGACTCTAGATTCTTTACAGCCAATCCATATAGTTCTTGGGTCCATTCGACCGGTCCCAAGGGCTCACTGCCTTTCTTTGAGGAAAAACCATGGACTGTGAACCGACCAAGACTCAAACATGGGCGGGATACCTACGGTGCTTGTGCGCCTGGGTGCTGGTCGCTAGCGGGCCCATCCCTTTCCACCCTTCACTCTAAAGGCACCTCGGAGCGGTTGTGAACCCGTCGGTGGGCCAACCTTCAAACTCTTGGGCCTGAATGGGCCATGGGATCATTTTTAGCTCTGTATCCCTCCTTACCTATGGCAGTTCTCGTACCATCGAATGGGGCGAACCATCATCCGGCACGTCCTTCGAGGGAGCGGCCAGAGGTGGCGTGCACATGTTTCTCAGAGAGGCGATGTGACAATGCACGGCGGGTGCATAGATCTAGGCAGACGGTTCGCCTCTCGCTCCACCTTTCCTTATAAATAGTGGCCTTTCCCTTCATCTTTTGATATGCCTAATCACAGCCTTGCCTTCTCTGCTTCTCCGTCGCTAGCATTCGGATCTACTGCCTTCACTCTTTCTCCGCCAACATAGATCTCATTCTTCCGCCCTTGCCTCCCATGGAGACATGGTATCGCTTTGATGTCACCCACACACGCATAGGGGGCCTTGTCAAGCGCGGTCTTCTCTGTGGGAGGACCAACACAGCGGAGTGGCTCATGCCCAATCGGGAGGATGCGCCGGTGCCACCTGATGGCTACGTCATGTCCTTCGTGCCCTTCCATGAGCGTGGACTCGCGATTCCTCCCCATCCGTTCTTTCGGGGACTGCTGCACCACTACAAGATTGAGCTATAGCATCTGAACCCCAATGGGATCCAGCACATTGTGACCTTCATCGCGCTGTGTAAGGGGTACCTAGAGATCGAACCCCACTTCAAACTGTGGAGGTACTTCTTCTCCGTTTCCCTATTTAAGAAGAGGGATAGAGCTGGGGACCTACCGGTGCCGATGGGCTACGTGGGCATCCACCTCCACAGGCAGCGGTCCGCTAAGTACATGACCTGTCAGCTATCGAGGTGCAACAAGGGGTGGCATGTGTAGTGGTTCTATGTGAAGAACGACGCCGCCGCCCCCTTGTCGGACTTCATCAGACGCCTCATCGAAGAGGCACTGCAGGTGTAGTCATGGGGACCTCCCAAGAAGGAAAAGCAGAGGATGCATGATATCCTTGATGCCATTGTGTTCTTGAGGAGCCTATAGTTGGCCAATGGGCCCTCTTGGCCCGTAGGGGGTCGGGCCGGCACGGCACGCCGTGCCTCCCGTGTCGTGCCCCTCTAGGTCTCATGCCTGGCCTTTGGCCCAAGCATGGCCCTATGGGCCGAAATCCATGCCGTGTCAGCCTGGTAAGCATGGCCAAATCTATGGGCCGTGCCAGTCCACAGCCTAGTGCCATTAAAACACCTCAAACTGCTTCTCTCATCCAACACTTCTCCATTTTCACAATCACATTTCATAATTCATTCACATTTTAGTATTTCACATTCACAAGTAATAAACTGATCACAGTCACAGATTCTCAATTCTAACAAAAGCTACCAAAGGAGACACGAGAATTAAAATAACTGAGCTATTTGTGCAATGCCGCCTCATTAAAAACCTTTCTTGGTAAAACTCACCCTTGTGAGAAACCCTAGAAAGGGGAAAAAGAGTGCAGCACAACTCTTAATAAGTCTTCCATCATTGTTCAAAGGTCCCAAGCCACACAGTCACAGTCACAGATGACAGATACAAAATGGAGATAATAGATTAATAGAGCACTCTCTCCTCTCTCAACACTAATTACCAGCAGCCCTAGATGTACCAACCCCAGCCCTAGATGAACCAGCAGTACCAGCAGCCCCATCTGCATCTTCATTGAGGTATAAATTCTTGAAGGAGTCCTCCAGCTCTTGGTTGTCAATAGCATGTTGTAATCTGCTTTCTCCCAACTCCCAATCCTTTATGCATGCCATCATCTCCATAGTTTTAGGCAAGAGGCGGCGTCGCCGCTCTTCAATTATCCTTCCTATCAAGCTAAAACATGATTCCGAAGAGACAGTAGAAACATGAACAGACATAATATCTCTAGCCATTATAGATAGGATTGGATAGGATAGTTTGTGGTCATGCCACCAGAGAAGTAAATCAAAATCATCCTCATATGCAGTGACATTGTCACTGTCCAGATAAACTGAAAGCTCATTAGTAGTAGAAGCAGATGAATATAAAGTGGGGGCACAAGCAGGGGAAGGACCAACAACAGATCCAGGGCCTCCAAAGATTCTTCCCCATGCCTGTTTTCTCTTACCGGTATGGATTGCAGGCTATGCAACCCTTTGACTCCTAGCTGCACCAAACTTTCTCTCATATTTGTTGAATAACTTGTAAATTTTAGTTTTCACATCAGCATAATATGAAGTATAATCAGAACCAGTGCTCTCTTTAAGTAATTCCAGGACTCTAAATAAATCTCTCATCTTAGCTCTAGGATCAAGAATGAATGCAAATAAATATAACAGAGGTATATGCTGCTAGTATTTAAGGAATTTAAGCTTCATAGGATATACAACAACAATTAGATTTTGATCTTTTTCACTTGCATGTAAATGAGAAGCAATTTCTAGCAGATGGTGCAGGATAAGTGGACTAGTTAGATAGTAAATACTAGAAAGAACAACAGTGGAGTCATAAAATAGTTCTAGAAACTCCAATATCTTTTCAGCTATATACCAATGCCTTGTAGACAACAATTCAGAGCCATAATTGGAATTAATGAACACAGAAAAACATGCTTATATGGAACCAAGTGTTTAAGCATAAGATATATAGCATTCCATCTAACATCCATATCTAAGCCAAACTTTCTAGGTCCAACACCCTGAGTAGTACAGTAGTTCTTAAACATAGCAATTCTTTGATTAGAGGAATTTAAGAAGTTAATAGTAGTTCTAAAATCTTATGTGTAAGGTTTGAACCTCTTTAAACCAGATTTTATAATTAGATTAATGATATGACAAGCACAACGTTGATGCACAAGACTGTACTTACGCTTAGAAGGATCAACAGGCTCAGGTGTAGGATCAGGACTCAAATAACCAGCAAACATAGGTGTCAAAGTTTCCATAGCCTTTGCATTAGAAGAAGCATTATCTAGAGTTACAGAGAAAACCTTATCAATGAGACCAAACTCCTCAACCACACAAGCAACTCTTTCAGCAATATTTTCACCAGTATGTTTCACCTCAATCAACCTAAGCCCAATAACCTTTTTCTGTAACTCCCAATCAGCACTAACAAAATGAGCAACAACACTAATGTAATCCTCCTTAGCATTACCAAACCAAATGTCTGATGTCAGAGCAACAGAGGAAGCAACAGACAACACAGAATTCTTAAGCATATTACGATGTTTAGTAAACAATTTAGTCAAATCTCTAGTGGTGGTCTGTCTAGATACTTTAACAAACCTAGGATTATGAGCACAGACAATGTAATCCTCCTAGGCCTCTGTCTCACCAATACCTAACGGCAAATCAAGCATAGCAATCAAGCGACACAATTCAGATCTAGCAACATTAGGTTTATAGTCCCAGTTATGCACAGAACCATCAGTATTGTAAGGAAGCCTAGACTAAACCCTAGCAGCTTGATCAGTTTTCTGCCTACAAGATTTCTGGTGCCTCTTCAAGTGCCTAGTGCCAGCATTAGATCTAGCATACAAAGTATGCTTACACATTTTACAGGTAGCTTTAGTGCAGATTTTCCTACCATTCACAGTCTCATAGATCTCATCAAAATTAGCCCACACAGCAGATTTACGCTTAGCAACACTAGGTCCAGATGAGGTACTAGTACCAGCAACAGATGGAGTTGAGCCGTTGGAGTAGACCGGAGTCCTAGTTGTCGTCGCCCCTTCACCACCACCGCCATCGTCCAGATCGATTGGAGCAGCAGAGCCGCTACTGACATGGTTACCGAGCAAGGCAACAGCATCCTCATGGGTGTCGTCATCATCCTTAGGGGCTAGGCCTACCGCAATCAGATTGTCATTGACGATGAGCGGCCAGACAATCTCGTCATCAGCACCAGCCATGGCGCCCTCGACCATGGAGGGCTCTCCAACACCATTCCTCAATGGTGCACGGGGCCGCCTTGGTCGCTCTATGCCATAGCTTGAGGACGACACATCGACTACCGACCTATGCAAAGAGATGGAGGAGGAGGAAAAGAATATATCAGAATAGATCAATCATCATTCATCAATGGAAGAAGAGGAGGGTTAGGGTTAGGGTTGTACCTGCACAACCAGAGCCCGGTGCCGAAGAAGACGAGGGCCACCCAGAGAAGACAACACACTGGTTAGAAGTACGGCGAGCGGCGGAGGAGGGGCAGATGGGGACACGAACTCACATAATCACTGAGATCTAGAAGGGAGATAGGGATAGGGAGATGGGAGAGGCAGAGAGGGAGGGGATCAGGTAGGAGGAGTAGGGAGCTGCTCATTGGTATTAGGTGGATCAGTGTGGTCACCTCACCGGAGTCAGGGAGGACGGAGCTGAGAGCCTGAGACGGCGAGGGCGAGACCACGAGAGCGAGGCGAGATGAGGCGTGGCGGGATGAAATGAGATATGGTTTGGGGTGAGGGAGAGCCACCATGGCATGCCGGCCTATATATGAGGGGGGAGGGGAGGCAGGGACATCGGGGAGCGCGTGGGCTGTGTGGGCATGCCTTGGGGAGGAGAGGGGAACTAAGGAGGGGGAGGAGGGCGGCTGGGCCATCTGTTGAAGGCTGGGCCATGCCATGCCAGCCCATGGGCCTAAGTAGCAGCCCAAGAATGGCCTGCTCCCTTAGGTCAGGCCAGCCCAGGCCCGTTGACCATCGGGCCATGCTGTGCTTGGTCCGGGCCAAAATTGCGTGCTTCGTGTTGGGCCACCATGCCTCGGGCTGCATGGACAATATTAGAAGAGTCTCGGCCTTCGTGAGGCCGGTGTCATTGGGGCATATCACGCGAGGAGTGTGGCACCACTGATGGCACATGCCCTCCCACTGTACGGGATGATGCCCGACGCGCAGCTCGACAGGATAGTGCTCGCCTAGGGGCCGCTCTGCGATAGCGAGGTCGTGCTGCGCATCAAGGAGGCGACGGAGGAGTCCGATGCTGTGTTCCTAATGCTAGGACATCCCATGTTGTGGCTGGACATGGGCTTCATCGAGTTGTCGGTGGGGTTGGGCTTTCGGGCCTCCATCGCGCCGCTGCTAGAGCACGTGACCATGAGGGCGGTGAACCATGCCATGGACAAGAAGAGGAAGAAGGGGAAGGATGATAAGAAGGCAAGGTGGCAGGCAAAGCAGCGGGTGAGGCTAAACCGAGGAAAGCGGCAGTAGGGTTCGGAGGAGGAAGTGGAAGAAGAAGAAGAAGAAGAAGACGGTTTTGGGTCACCCGTACAATGGGATGAGCTGGGCGGTGGGGACGGTTTTAGGTCACCCATCCAATGGGACGAGCTAGGTAGCGGGGATGAGGATCCATCTCTGCCGTAGGAGGGGCCTTTCCCATGGTATGCCCCCAGGCAAGAGGGGGAGGACGCACCCCTAGAGCCAGTGGAATCAAGCCGCCTGCTTCGTCCGGTCAGGAGCGTGCCCCTAGGCAAGAGCGAGCCAAGTCACACTCCATGCGGAGCCCCTCTCTGGCATGGAGTGTGACTTGGCTCACCAGGAGCGTGCCGACGCCCAGCAGTAGATCGACATCCTCAAGGGTGAGCTTGAGGGGAAGAGGGACCTGAAGGTTGCGGCCGAGGGTGTGTCCACCAGGCTCACCATGGAGGTCGATCAGCGCTAGGAAGGGGTCTAGTGCTTGGAGGCCGAGGTGACCCAGCAATGCAATGAGGTGCGTAGGCTTTGGGCGGACGTGGACGATAAGCCTCCGGTTCCCCTTGTTGTCTTTCTCCCTGGAATCCATGGTAGGCCTTTTGACACAATCGGTATGTTACTTGGATAGGTCTCTACGACAAGCTTGGGGCAGAGGCGATGAAGAGCCGTGGCCTAGAGAAGGAGCTCGACGAGGTGATGGCCTCTATGCTAAAGGAGAGCGACGGGCATGATACCCTACGCATTGTCGTCCAGCTGGTCCGCGACGACATCGAACTAGCCCCGAAGCAGAAGATGAGCTCATTCATAGCTCATGCTATCTGTGGCAGAACCTCCTAAGAAATCGGGCCCACGTGCACCTATCGATGTCTCAACAGACCTCAGATAGCGTACACAAGTTCCCAACAACTTAATAGGTCTGTCGGGTGTCCTCGGAAAACCCAAATCATCCATGTTTCAAACAGGATCCCAATCACAGTCATTGCAGATTACAACATTTTTCAATATACATACCAGAGGTAAATAAGCGGAAGACTTAAGTTTAATATTACAAATCAGTTGTTTCAAACTTACATAACCATAAGTGTCATACAACCATAGTAGCGGGATAATATTACATTAACATTATTTATTTCACACAAACTAGTGCCTTGTCCAAAGGCCATTCATCATTCCTCATTGTCATCGACTTTATACACTGACATGCAGCAGGGACCAAAACAAGCCTGCGCATGTGACTCACCTGCAAAAAGGGTTAACAAACCCTGAGTACAAAAAGTACTCAACAAGACTGACCCGACGAAAAAGGGAGAAGGTCTTAGGGATGCAGGTGTTGGGTCAAGGTAAGGATGTAGAAAGATTCAAAAATTCTTTGCCAAAAGCTTACTATTCTTGATCCTAATTTCAAGTTTTACCACTAAGTATTTTAGTTCAATATCTCCAACTAAGTGTTCATATCCCATGTTCCAATCCTTCTCATTCCATTCTTTTTCTCATGTTTTAGTAATTCACCAGTCCTACATTGCTTCTGTAATGAATCGAGTCTCCATATCCGCGGAGCACCGACAATTCGAATTGATTCAAGTCCCAGCCGGGGATTCCTTATCACACGACATATGTAGAACTTAATCTTGCATATATCAACCTCGCTACCGGATCCTCCCGTACTAAGCCGTCTCCACGCCACCCGAGAGCACAGCACACCTCAAATCCAGCCACATTCAAGCCACGAGGGTACACGCTACTCCCGCCATCTCACCACTCCTAGTGCGTGGGCATTCGTCTTAGTATCGGATTAGCCGAAGTAGGCTTACCGGAGTATGTGACCAGTACTACAAAGTGTCTCATTCAGAAGATCCACAATGAGTGGCCTTTAAGCGATATAGTCGGCAACATTACCCAACATTCAAGATAAGCCACCCAACTAGTCTCTAGTTCATTCTATCTTCTTTCTTTCTTTCTTTGGCCAGTATTCCATCTTTGATTGTATCGAAACTTTTACTTTGAAAACCTACCATAAAGCATACTAAGCAATTCTACGCCTTTATAAATGAAATCATCTTCAAGGATGGTAAACAATCAACAAGGTAGGCAATGCATCAAGTAGGTAACATTTGAATAAATCAACTTAATGCAATAAGTAACATAGGTGATAAACTTTTCAAAGTAAACAAGGTAATGGTTTAATGCATAAACCGGGGCTTGCCTTCGTTGACGATCTCAGGTTCCGGATCAGCACCACTATTATCGAATCCCGTGACAACCGAGGATGCTTCCAGAACTTGCTCAACTAGAATCGATTCACTCTCGGATTCTACATGAAATAACAGCATATGCTTCAACATGATGATAATGTAAACATGATGCTTTCATGATGCATGAAATATAACAACACCTTGAATACAACTTTCCTTCACGGTACAGTTACAAACCAAACTAACCAAACCATATTCGTAACGGATGTGACCACGTCAGCACCGACCACTTCGGCGAACTCTCCGACCACTACGGTGAATTCTCCGACCACTACGGTGAACTCTCCGACTACTACGGTGAACTCTCCGACCACTACGGTGAACTCTCCGACTACTACGGTGAACTCTCCGACCACTACGGTGAACTCTCCGACCACTACGGTGAATTCTCCGACCACTACTCTTGAAACCCTACTGGTCACAAAACATGACCAAAACAAGATCAAACACTAATCAAACACTTAGGGTTTGCTTTTATTTATTTTTGAATCAATTTGGAAATAACCCCAAAAATAAACTTGTCCCAAATGACCTCAAAATTTTATGTAAGCTTCCTCATATCAAATTAGTGTACCAAAATAAATTTCATAATTTTTGGAGCTATACAGTGGCCTACAAAAATCATGGAAATTGCATTTATTAATTAATGGACTGAATTTTTGAACATTAAAAATTTATTCAAATTTCAAGTTTCAAATTTTTAAACCATACTAGAGCATGTACAAAAGCTACACACAAAATTTCAAAATTTTTGGAGCTACCATGAATTTCCTACAAATTTCCAAATATTCAGCACTATTCAAAATCAGAAAATAACAAAAGTCACTATTCTCTCTCTTGCTCTCACTGACCGCCGGTCCCCACATGTCATCCCTAACCTCGGGCTTTGACCGTGGCCGCGACGGCGCTGACCGACGCTAGCGCACCGACGGTGAGCTCAACTGCGACGACCATGGTATCTAAACACTCACAAAGACTAGCCGCGTCGATCTATGGGGTTTCAAAGGTGGATTACGACATGGACCCAGGCTCACGCCGTCCATGGCGGACGTGGTGCCATGGCAGCGGTACGCCGGTGAAACAAGGCTGGTTGAGATCAAACAAAATGCTCAGAAAGGATCAACAGCTCACCCCGGACGTGATGAAGCAAAGAATGAGACCGGAGGCGCTACGGTGACACGGGTCGACGGTGACCGTGCTCACGGCAGAGAGGACTTCGTCGGCGACGTAGTTTCGGCGACTGCAGTGGACAAAATGACCAAGCAAGAGCGGAATAAGGACCACAGCATCAAGACGAAGCTATAGAACCTACAAACAAGGACAACGGCTCACCAGTTGATGCTAGCCGTGGTGAACCGGAGCTTCGGTCGAGATCGCCGGCCGCGAGGAAGAAGAGTCGCTAGCGGCGGTTCTCGATGGACTCAGACAACCTCAGTTCATGGGATGGGTTTGGAAGGAAGAGACGGAGTTGTAACACCGATTTGCCGAAACTGGTTTGGACTGAGGAAGCGAGGGGAACTCGCCGGAGTTGAGGCGGCGACGTCGGGAAACAGAGTAGAGAAAGAAAGGGCGACGACAGCGTTCCGGGCTTTATAACGCGTCCTAGAGCGCACGGAATCGACACGCAACGAGCATGCAGTGCCAGCGCAAAGCCAAGGGCGGCCGAGGGCGAGCCTGGAAGACCGGAGAAGGTACGCCGGCGGTGGGGCGGTGATCGTGACACTGTTCATAAGAATTACAGAATTGCCACTGAGTTTAATTTGCAAATTACTCACAAATATTCTAAAGAAGTTGAAAATCTCCAAAAATGAAAGTTGCTCAACTTTTCAAGCTCTACAACTTTGCTTCAAGGAACATTTTCAAATTCTGCCTCCATTTTGAAATTTGAATTTGGAGTGCATTTGAGTATTTGAATCATTTCAAAATTACTCCAAATTTTATATGTAAACTTGAAAAACTTTGAATATCAAAGTTGATACTTATAAAATAAGCTCCAACTTTGCTTTTTGTCACAACCCCAAATTCCAAATGGATTTTGAAATATCCAAAAGGGGCAAAAAGGACTTTTATAATTTAAAGTGGAATTCAAATTTGATTTGTTTTCCTTTTGTCTTAAATTTGAATTTTTACCAGTAACTTGGCCCATTAGGGTTGTTTGAGTCAAATGACACATGGTCTCACTTGATCACATGAAATTTGACCCTTGTGGTCATGATCTTTATTTAGGGTTTTGAATCGCATCACATGAAATAACAACATTATGAAATAAAGTTTATTAGTGAATGCATTCAAAATTTTCTACTTTATGAATGCTTTGCAATGCATATGATGACATGCCAAGTTTTAGTTCTAGGTCCAAACACCAGAGGTGTTACAACCCTTCCCCCTTAAAGAAATCTCGTCCCGAGATTTAAAACTTAAGGCTAAGTAATGGAAAAGGAAATGTGTCAAGCTAACACATCATAACTTTATTCAAAAGACTAGTGGGGGGTTTTTCCATTCTTTTGACAAAAGAAACAAGTTACAATATAGACGAGGTATTGCAACTAGAGAGAAGCAAAGAAGTCAGGAAAGTTTTCTTCTAAATAATCCTCAGACTCCCAAGTAGCTTCTTCTTCAGTGTGCTGGTTCCATTGTACTTTGTAGAACTTGATTGTACGCCTTCGAGTGATTCGATCTTTCTGATCTAAGACTCTAATGGGGTACTCAGCATAAGTTAAATCAGGTGCTAATTCTACATCACCAAAATCAATCACTTGGTCGGTTGTTGGATGAGAAGTTGGGTTTTGCTGCCAGGTGCATTTACCCTTATGGTTCTACGCAAGACATCTATGATAGCCCCGTATTGGGTTAACCAGTTCATACCAAGGATCACATCTATATCTTGATCCTTTAATATCAGCATATTGGTAGGGAACTCATAACCTCCCAAATCAATAGGTACATGCTGAACTACCTCCCTTGTACAGATTCTTCCCCCGGGCGACTGTATATGATAGGGCTCTTTTGTTTCCCCAATAGCTATCCCATGCTTCACAACAAATGTACGATTGATGAATGTATGGGATGCACCAGAATCAAATAAGGTAATTGCAGGATGCTTAGCAATGGGAAACATACCCATCATTACTAGTTCTCCTTCTGTGATAGCTTCCACTTGAGTATAGAAGACCCTTCCAGTTTTCTTCTCAGCCTGTCCCTTCTGATTGTTCTGAGCATTGCCCTTGTACTGATTCTGAGCTGGAGTAACAGGGGCTTTGGGTGCATCAGGATTGTTCTTCCTAGGATATGGACATTCTCGGGAAAAGTGTCTGGGTTTACCACAATTATAGCATGGATAATTGTGATTCTAGGGAGTAGCATTGCGGTTTGCATTATTTGTATTGTTTTGCTGCTACGGCGCTTGCTGAGTATAAGGCGTATTAGTTGTAGGGCGAATAAAGATTTGCTGCCTGCTTTGGCTTTGTTGTGGGCGGAATGGTGCACGACCATGATTCTGAGGATGGTAGATCACCTTTTGACGCTTTCCACTCGACGATCCGGAAGCAAAGGACCTCTTTTTCTTCGCCTCCTTGTGTCGGCGGTAATTCTCCTCTGAAGCGATAGCAATGTTGATAGTCTCATGATAAGTTGCGTTGCCACAAGTTGCCATCATGGTCTGAAGCTAGGTGTTTAGACCTCTCATGAAATGATTCTTCTTTTTCCTGTCAGTATTCACATACTCTATAGCATACTGCGATAGGTGATTGAAATGCCCAACATAATGCATCACCGGGTGCTCCCCTTGCTTAAGAGACAAGAACTCTTCTAACTTCATGGTCATCACCCCGTCTGGAATATAGTGTGCCCTGAAGGCATCCTTAAACTCCCTCCAGTTGATTTGGTGGCCGGCGGGCTGTACTGCTACCAAATTTGCCCACTAGGCACCAGCAGCTCCTCGGAGTTGCTGTGCCGCAAACCTTGGTTTCTGAATCTCGGTACAGCGAATCAGCTCAAACTTTTGCTCCATTGTCCGGAGCCAATCATCAGCTTCTAAAGGTTCATCTACCTTAGAGAACATAGGTGGACATGTGTCAGTAAAATCCACATAGGTTGACTCGTCATTTCCATTACGACGACCATGATTAGGGTATGGTGCCTGCTGGTTCTGCGCCAATTCCCTTAACAGCCTAGCATTCTCTGCCGTTGCGTTGACGAGTGCGGCTATGGCATCTACCATAGTCGAAGGCATTAGTGGAGGATTTGGGCACTCATCATCGTCATGTGAGCCACTAGCACCAGTTCGGGTGATAGGATGAGGCATCTGTTAGAGAACACGTTTATTCACATTATCATTTTATTGAAAGCATTTAAAAGGTTTCATGCTACAAAGGGTTACTTATTTAAATTACATGTCTTGTATCCCACAAGACAACCCTGGTTTACTAAGAAAGCAGTAAATGAACTATTACTACTCTGAGCTCTCATTCATCGGCATCTGTGCCCATATCGGATGAAACCTCACTTTCATCCGAGAAGTACACTAACTCCTCAGGATCCTCCTCCTCTTCTTCATTCTCGACTTCTCCTGGAGCTACAATCATTTCTTCATCTGTAACTTCACCATCCCCATGAGGTGGATGAAGTTGAGCGTACAACAGGTGGACATTCTCATGAAGAAGGGCATTGTCCATCTCCAGGTCTTCTACGTAGAAGTCCAACTCATGGACGCGTTCATTGGCCGCATCCTCTCGTGTCCAGGCTTCATTCCTCAACTCGGTATTCTTGGTGATGTCCCTTTCCATTTCCGCCAGCTTCTCTTGATCTTTGGCATGAGCTCGACGAAGAGTGTTGAGCTCCTTGGTAAGGTTCTCAATGTTGGCGGGCTTACTTGAAGATCCTTCATCTCCTAGGGTCTTGGAACTTCCTTCACCAAGCTCACGGTTACGCGATGCCAACTGGTGACGAGGGAGTCCGTGAGGTCCAGTGGACTTGCATGCGGTTATCTTGGTCTTTGCCATAGCCTGGAGAATTTAGGATAGGACTATAAGGATAGCTTGAGGATAATGGAGGTTAGCAAGAATGGGATTGACATTACTTACCCAACCACTTTTAAGGGGAATTATTATGCAAGGTGTTCAAGCATGATGCATGAATCGATCTTACGAATCCGAGTATAAAAGATTTATACAATCAACAGTACTAGATTTTTAACACATAGGACAAACTTAATCATATTATCCGCCACAACTTTCAAATAAGATAGGATTGAGGCTAGATTAGAGGAAAGAAGAAAGAAATTTGAACTTTAAAATATCAAGTTTACTTTCTTTGATCCAAATCAATTTGAAGGTTTTCCAAAGTAACCTACAATGATCTTAGATAGGACCTGCTCTGATACCAGCTGTGGCAGAACCTCCTAAGAAATCGGGCCCACGTGCACCTATCGATGTCTCAACAGACCTCAGATAGCGTACACAAGTTCCCAACAACTTAACAGGTCTGTCGGGTGTCCTCGGAAAACCCGAATCATCCACGTTTCAAACAGGATCCCAATCACAGTCATTGCAGATTACAACATTTTTCAATATACATACCAGAGGTAAATAAGCGGAAGACTTAAGTTTAATATTACAAACCAGTTGTTTCAAACTTACATAACCATAAGTGTCATACAACCATAGTAGCGGGATAATATTACATTAACATTATTTATTTCACACAAACTAGTGCCTTGTCCAAAGGCCATTCATCATTCCTCATTGTCATCGACTTCATACACTAACATGCAGCAGGGACCAAAACTCAGACAACCTCAGTTGGTGGGATGGGTTCGGAAGGAAGAGACGGAGTTGTAACACCGATTTGCCGAAACTGGTTTGGACTGAGGAAGCGAGGGGAACTCGCCGGAGTTGAGGCGGCGACGTCGGGAAACAGAGCAGAGAAAGAAAGGGCGACGACAGCGTTCCGGGCTTTATAACGCGTCCTAGAGCGCACGGAATCGACACGCAACGAGCATGCAGTGCCAGCGCGAAGCCAAGGGCGGCCGAGGGCGAGCCTGGAAGACCGGAGAAGGTACGCCGGCGGTGGGGCGGTGATCGTGACACTGTTCATAAGAATTACAGAATTGCCACTGAGTTTAATTTGCAAATTACTCACAAATATTCTAAAGAAGTTGAAAATCTCCAAAAATGAAAGTTGCTCAACTTTTCAAGCTCTACAACTTTGCTTCAAGGAACATTTTCAAATTCTGCCTCCATTTTGAAATTTGAATTTGGAGTGCATTTGAGTATTTGAATCATTTCAAAATTACTCCAAATTTTATATGTAAACTTGAAAAACTTTTAATATCAAAGTTGATACTTATAAAATAAGCTCCAACTTTGCTTTTTGTCACAACCCCAAATTCCAAATGGATTTTGAAATATCCAAAAGGGGCAAAAAGGACTTTTATAATTTAAAGTGGAATTCAAATTTGATTTGTTTTCCTTTTGTCTTAAATTTGAATTTGTACCAGTAACTTGGCCCATTAGGGTTGTTTGAGTCAAATGACACATGGTCTCACTTGATCACATGAAATTTGACCCTTGTGGTCATGATCTTTATTTAGGGTTTTGAATCGCATCACATGAAATAACAACATTATGAAATAAAGCTTATTAGTGAATGCATTCAAAATTTTCTACTTTATGAATGCTTTGCAATGCATATGATGACATGCCAAGTTTTAGTTCTAGGTCCAAACACCAGAGGTGTTACACTATCTGGATTACGGATCGAGCACATGAGATTGCGAGGGATGTGCTTCGCTTCGGCGTTCACCGATCATTTGCGATTGCCCGTTCTCATCACGAGAACATTGATCTAGCAACGATGAGCTTGGGCTTTGCGCCCGGTTACTCCAAGGTTGAGCTAGAGGATATCAAGAAGGAGGTGCCCCCTGTGGCATAGGACTAATCTATGAAGATAGAGGATGAGATCATCCCCCTGAAGAATTAGTTAGTTAGATAGGCCATGCGTCAAACTGGTAATAAGTGGACAAGTTCTTAACTTTTGTTATGGTCGAACAAACTTTTGGCTCTTCTCCTTTTTTTATAAAAAGGTTAATGTGTTTTGACCCTTTTTGTTGTTAAGGCTGTAAAGCTTGAGGTGTGGGCAAAAAAACTATGGTCACGCTAGTGAGCAAAAAACCCCGTAGCCATTGGGGCGTAGGTTTCTTTCAATCTGACCAGTTTTACTCAGCGTTTGTTTCCACAACCCTTGCTTCTAGATCTTAACGTAAGAGAGGGTTGGGCGTAAAGAATGTTTTAGGTAGATATACTCTTATCAGCCCCCAAGTGAGGCCTGACCCCTTGCTGTTGCTGGGGTTTGGTGTCACTAAAGATCGAGGAGACGATAGAGAAATCGATAATAGGAAGTGTTTTTCATTTCAGAAATGTCATTCTTAATTTTCATAAGTAGACGCATAGATTAGGGATAAAAGTGATGCAGCTACTCGATGTTCCAGGCATTGATGAAGACCTTGCCGTTGATGGTCTTGAGCTTGTAGGTGCCGGGTCGGAGCACTTCTGTGACTATGTATGGTCCCTCCCACGGCGGAGAGAGCTTGTGATGGTCGTGGTTGCTCTAGACGAGGTGGAGTACTAGGCCATCGATGTTGAAGGCCTGACCCCGCACTCGATAGCTATGGTACTAGCACAACGCTTGCTGGTACTTGGCTGAGCGGAGGAGGGCAACATCGCATGCTTCATCGAGCTGATCCATGGCATCCTCGAGGGATGCCTCGGCTCCCTACTCGTTGTACTCACTAACCCTCGATGCTCCGTAGTTGAGGTTAGTTGGGAGGACCGCCTTGGAACTGTAGACCTCGAAGAAAGGTGTGTGGCCGATCGCCCGGCTGGGGTCATCCTCAAGCTCTAGAGCACCGCGGGAAGCTCTACAACCCATCATCCGCCAAATTTGTTCAGCCGGTTGAAGATCCTAGGCTTAAGGCCTTGCAGTACCATGCTGTTCACGCGCTCAACCTACCCATTCATGTGGGGGTGTGCCACGGCAGCCCAATCAACGTGGATGTGTTAGTCATCATAGAATTGAAGGAACTTTTTCCCGATGAATTGCGTGCCGTTGTCCGTGATAATGGAGTTTAGGACTATAAAGCGATGGACGATGTCAAGGAAGAATAGCATGGCTTGGTCAGACTTGATCATGGAGATTGGTCGAGCCTCTATCCACTTTGTAAACCTAAGGCGACAAGCAAGTGCGTATAGCCCCCGGGTGCTCTCTTGAGAGGTCCGACCATATTGAGCCCCCAGACCGTGAACGGCCACGTGATGGGGATCGTTTGGAGTGCTTGGGCTAGCAGGTGGGTCTGCCAAGCATAGTATTGACACCCTTCGTAGGTGCGCACAAGCTTTTCAGTGTCAGCTACTGTGGTCGGCCAGTAGAAGCCCTGTCAAAATGCATTTCCGACTAGGGTCCTAGGTGCGGAAGGTGCTCCTACCATGTTCGCGTCGAATCAGCCAGGAACAATGGGAGGTTGAGGATGATGAAACTGTCACCATCTGTCCACTAGCTTAGCAAGCAAGCCGGTAATCCTCGAGCCATAGTCTAGGGTTCGTTTCCCCAGAGTATTTCAGGATGTTGGTTGACGGTTGTTACCACGGTGGGAAGGCGGCGTTGAGGATGTGTCGGCCAAAGGCCTGAGGTCCTGGCAGGTTGGGGCTCGAGCTTCGGTCCTCTTCGCTGTCATAGCATCTGCCATGATGAGGGTGGTAGCTACGGCCATCTTTGTCTCTCTCTCGTCACTTCATCCATGCCTATGGGCATCTAGGGTGTTTCATTCATCACGGTGGAGGCCGAGATGCTCATGCACCAGAGCCACGGTGTGCCCCCCTGTTGCCGCACAATGCCTGGTGGACAGACACGTCCCTGACATGTCATCCTATGGGCGCATGCTAACTGGCATTGAGCTCGCGTTGCCAAGACAGTGAGCTCTCCGCCAGCTGCACCACCACGCGCTCGAGTAGCTTGTGGATCTCACAATGGGCCTAACGATCCTTAGGTGTCGTGGGCTCTGGAAGCCCTTGGAGCAAGGCCGCCATGACATCGATGTTCTGGCATGCCTGGGCGAAGTGTGGGAGGGCTCCATCATCTTCAATGATCCTCCAGTTCATGTCGTGGGCCATGGCATGCGCACGCCCACCGTTTCCATGGCGCTCGATCTGTCGCTCAAGCTCTGCGTGCTCCTGCTCGAGTTGGAGTCATGCATCCTTGAGCTCCAGGTGTTGTGCCCTTAGCTGTTCCACCTGCATGCGAGGAAGGGCCCCTACATCTTCCTTGACCTCGTCGTTGAGGTCATTTGGTGGGGTAGCCCCTCCCTCATGGACGCTTTTGATGCGTCCCTTGGGGGTAGTAGCCATAAAACATTCTCGCAAGGGGTGATGGCTCTCCCTGCTAGAGTCAGAGTCAGAGAGCGACTCTAAATCTCCCGCGAGAAGGTCGTGGAAAGATTTCATGATGTATTCGATCATCCCCACAAACTCATCGTTCGTAGGGGATGGGTGCATGCGTTGTGCCACAAGGTGGCCAATGGTCCCCACATCATTGCGTAGACCGAATAGGAACACTATCGAGGTGCTCCAGATGAGGTATTCCGGGGAGTGGTTCCCCCTCTGGCAAGCTATGTCATGATGTTGGTGAACGAGAAGTTGAGGCAATGCAGGTCCTCCTAGGACAGTCGGGGTCCCAGGAAGGCATCGAGCTAGCGGTCTAGCCTCCTATAATTGAAGCCGAGGAGCCGGTCGCTCTCAGGGACACGGGCCTCCGGTGTGTGTGGCTGTAGCTCCTCAAGCGCCTCAATGATTGCATCGAGACCGGTGGAGTGGAGAGGCTGGACAGCGGTGGGAGCCTGCACCAACTCTCCCATTGTAACGATGAAGTCTAGGTTCTTGAAGCACATGTGCGCGCCCGGACCTAGCTGACGCCACGACTAGCCATCCAAGGCCTGATGTGGACATCAAGACCCATAGAAAGCCCCTACCTGGTGTGCCAACTGTCGGTGTTTTGAACCACTGGCTTGTAAATTTGTATCTACGCATCTAGCCCGGATGGTATGCACGTAATACACAAGGATTTATACTGGTTTAGGCAAAATGTCCCTACATCTAGTCTACTGCTGCTCGTGTTACTGACACTAGTTTGTAGTAGTGGTTATAAATGGGCGAGAGAGGGAGAAGGTCCCAAGTCTCTGGTGAAAAGATCAAACGGAGTTGGGTCTTGTTGAGCTTGTTAGCCATGTGCTCGTGCCCTCATGGTGCGTCCTGCTTCCCCTTTTATAGGTGAAGGGGAAGGTGCAGGTTATAGAGAGAGAAAAGGAGAAAAGCGAGGGAGCAGAAGGCCTCCACGGCCGCCACATCTTTCTTCTCCTTCATGTGGGTCCCACTAAAGCTGTAGATGGTGATAGGGATGGCTCCATGTTGGGCTCCTGTTCTTCACTAGTGCCATGCCTCGACGTCATCAGCTGGTCATGGCATCCCATCCCGCCCCGGTGGGTGGCATGGTGAACCGACGTGCCTATACGGGGATTAGGCAGCACAACGACCACGCACCCTATCACTGTTGGCGATGCAAACCCCTAGGTGTGGCCTGTCGTGGCCATGGGTCACGTCGAGATGTGCCTACTCCCCTCCCGGTGTTAGAAGTTTGACCCTAGGGCCATACCCTTAGACCCATAGTGGTTGGAGGCGGTATGGATCTCCGTCGGGTGAGACGGAACTTGCGCCTGAGGGTTCTGGTAAGATGAAGCCCACGCCCGAGGGGTCAGGCAAGACAAAGCCTGTGCCCTCAGGGTTGGGCAAGATGGCTCCTGTACCCTCAGGGTCGAGCGACACAGGGCCCATGCCCGAGGGGTCGAGCGAGGCAGAAACCGTCCCATCGGGGTCGGTCGAGACTAAAATACATCCTTGATTATCTAGGTGAGATGTCATTTGCGGTCCTTAGATCCCTTCTTTGGTTATCCCTAATACTAATACCCGACACGTGGGTTAGGTTATCAAGAGCGTTGGGCTCTGGCTCTGGGTCATCTAATCATCCGGAGCTCCACGCCCTTCTAAGGGCTACGATAGAAGTTCCCGATCCTCTCAAGCCAGCCTTCTAGGGCCGACCCTCTGCAGCCATAGATCTGGGAAGGGGGAGCGCGTCGAGGCTCGGATGGAGGCCCTCATTAGGCCCACTGCTCAGCGGTTCCTGACCCAACTCCGAGGAGTTGGTTGGTTTTGTGGGGATGCACCACCCGAGCGCCCGTTGATCGGGAGGTTAGGCTGCTCCGTCGGGGAGCCAGCGCAGCCCCGAGGCCATTGTGGGGCCTCCTTGCTAGCGAAGGGGGCGGCTCCTAGGCGCGTCCCATCTACTGATGCCTTGCGTAGGTGGTTGATGGCGTCTGGACTATCATGCCTGGTGGAGGAGTTATGACGCGCATGCGCCCCCGCGCTGTCCTGTCTCATCTGGGAGGTGGGACATCGGGGCCACGTGGAACAGATCTGATGGAAGAGGAGCCACGACACTTGGTGCATGTGGATCCAAGCCATCGATGATAGCCGGTGGCCCTAGGGGAGGCGGATCCCCCCAAGTCCTACGAGGAGGCGTGCGAGGAGTGGGCGGCGTGCGTGGTGGAAAGTGGAGCGGGGACTTGACTCGTTGCTAGTGGTTCCCTAACTCCGCCGTTACTGTGTGGCCATCATCATGCAACCGCCCGGAGGCGTGCTATGGGGATTGAAGGGATGCCAAGCCGGTTCCCTAGGATCCTTTGTTGCTACTAATGGCTGATCGGAGGGCCTAGAGCCGCCCACAGCGCACCACCTTTGGCTATAAAGGGAGGCCCCCAAGGGATGCGATGTCTTCAATCCCTTCCTCTGGCCTCCTGTTGGTATATTTTAACGCGCATAGATAAATCCGCAAGTGCAGGAATACTGCTGTAGCTTTCATCCAGACGTATTCCAAGTATCATATCCTCAGGGAAATGTGTGAGACTAACTACGGTCTAACTTAACTAAGGGTAGCAACAAGGTTAGGATAAATAGGTGCGTAGAGAGGAAAATTAAGGTTCTCTAATTCTAACTTGGGTAAGCTATGTCTTCTACTATTTAGCTGGGGACATTACTAGGGAAGACACCAGCAGAGGATGCTTTCCTTTGCAACCGCATCCTACTTGCCCTTACAAATGGGAGGTGGACTATAGAGGATTCAATGAGGCTATAAGAGTCACCCTCATGAGCTACCTCCAATTCAGAATGCAGGATGCATCCACAAGTAACTAGAGTCTAAGCACGACACTTACACTACAATTACTACTTTACTCTTCCCAGATAAAGAATAAAGCACACAAACGAGTTGTGAACCTGATGAATAATATAAACAAGAAGCTTACTTGAATCAGAAGTTGATTACCAGAGAAATCTTAGATAGAACTTGGATCCACCAAGGTACAAGCCATAGAGAGAGCACCGATAGGCCAGCGCCTCCTCCAAACTATTCCCTCACTCTCTATCTCACTATTTCTATTTATAAGACTAGATCCTATGGATGACTAATCTTCTCTTGAAAGCTGACTCTGATCCTGATGAGGAGAATATGAATTAGGGTTTCAGGATGGCTCTAGGGAGGGGGGTAGGGGCTGCTATATATAGGCTAAGGTGGAGTAGGGGGCAAGGAATCGAGGTGAAGTAGGGGGCAAGGAATCGCCACATCATCGATCCACGTCAACTCCCTCGACCACCGTTGGATAAACCGACCTAAAACCGCCTTAAAATCAACGATGTAGATCATAGGAAGGAGTACGAAGCAGCGGAGGGTGAGCAGGCTCCGTGGCAGGCCAGCCAGCCCACTTTCATGGCCGTTTGGCCCAAGCTTCGGTGTGGTGTCTTCTGGAACCTTCTAGAGTTGTCTTTCACAGTTTTCGCGGGTTGAATCACTTGTCATCGGTTTGCTTGTTTGGAGTGTATGACAGTGGTCCCAGGAGCTATTTTCTGGATAAATCCTCCTGCATACAAATATTTACCAAAGCTCGTGGAATTCATTAGTTTAAACCCCTATACCTTTGTTTGGTGATGGAATTAAGTACATATGCATGATATGTTGATGGTTTATAATTTGTGTTAACAAGTGTCAACAAGCTCCCCCACACTTATCCTTTGCTAGTCCCTGAGCAAAGCTAAACTCAGCAATGGACCAGGAGTTGCTGCAATGCTTTCATGCCTCAAAAGTACACATGCGTTCAATCAAAAATTCTCTTCCGGATTAGAATAAACTGATCTGACTTTCAAACTTACCCATATTACCTTCAACCATGGGGCTTCTTAGCCTTCACTTGGGTCTTAAGCAATTGAAAGACAGAACGATCAAGTCAAGCACTATGTCTCAAGTTCTTTGTTCAACCATTGTTCTGGAGTTTTTATAAATTTTCAAAATAAAACTCAGAGATTCCATTTTATGACACTCTCAAGTCTCTCAATATATGTGGTATTTATGGATCCTCACCAAGGCAATAAAGATGTTATGCCTTTTTCTCTTCCTACCACTAAGGCTTATGTGGAGTTAATAGGTAGGGAGAAAACTAGAGCATACTTGCAATGCATATATTGTAAAGTCAAACCTCGGATCCAAAGAGAATTGAGTCATACAATCAAATCAAGATGTGCATGTGTGTGGAATATATGGTGGATATATATGGTGGCTAATCCTAAGTCTACTTTGCTCCTTAAAAACTTATCTCTATTTTGAAACATGGAAATAATTTTGCAAGAGAACAGGGGACTATCTTATTCATCTCTTTTTTTCAGGCGGGCATCTAAGTACCCATTGTTTTAGATATCTCAGAGACTTGTCTATTTTTTTCTCAACTCTTTTTCTTCTTCTTTTTTTTTACTTTAGAATAACTTTTGCATAGCCCCATGTCTCTTTTCTCCAACAAAACTTTGAGAGATAGCACCAAGAACTTGGAGCATTTATTTGGTGGATGGAAAACCTATCAAGCATGTTTGTGTTCACTCCCAGTGTAGGAGTAAAATATTTTTGGATGGATCTAGATGGAAGGCATGTTTTTGCGCCAACCCTCAGTGTAGGAGTAGTGCATATCTGGGTGGTGTGTACATGATCTTGATTTTTAAGAGCTTGACAAATGTTGACATTTCTTAGCATCACTCTTAACTAACTTGTCATCCCTAGCATGATGCTAGAAATGCGTTGTTGGTAATTATGAGAACACTTGTAAACTATATATATAAGGTATCCACAAGTGCACAGATAATATACTATTGTAGCATTTCACCCGGGAGTATACCGAGTATTGTTATTTATATTTTATCCACAGGGAGGAGCTATGGGGTTATGTTGGCATAGAGATATTGACAAATATGTATACTTATGATAAAACCACTCTCATGCTATGGCAGGGGTAAGTTAAGTGATAAATAAATGATAAGTGTAAGGTAATTATGGTATTCCAGAGATAGAAATAGATACTCATAAAATGTAGTAAGGCTAAGTAGGAGATTCGTTAAGAGCAAAAGATTCCTAAGTCATTACTTATATACTAAGTCTTTTATACACCCAAGTATATACACTCTCATCTATAGTAAAACTAACTTTGGATCTATGCATAAGGAACATTACTAAGGAAGATTAAGAACAGAGCTTGTCTTCCTTTGCAATCACATTCTATGTGCTCCACAAATAGGGAGTGGACTTTAAAGGACTCAACGGGAGTGTCACATCCGCGATCTACCACATGACCCAGAGTGTAGACCCAGAGTGTAGAAGGCATCCATAGGCAAACAATATCTAAGCACCATGCTTACATAATGTTGACCACTTAACTCACTCGAGTACTGAGCTAAGAGCTTTGTGAACATATGCATATATTCATCATCAATCTTAACTATATCAAGCATATTACTAGAGCAAACTAGGAACATAATAAATAGCATAATAATATTAAAGTAGCACAAAGTCATAAATAAAAGAGATACAATGGCTATACAAGTCTCCAAACGACAGATCCAGAATCCTGAGCAATAGCCCAAACTCTACTTGAACCTTGCTAGCTAGCCTATACTAGAAACTTGAAGAATTAGAGCTCTATTCTCTTCTCTTTGGAAACCCTAATTTCTAGTCTAATCTTGACTTATGGTAGTGTGACCTAGAGGGGGGGCAGGGGCTGGTTATATAGGCTGGAGCATCCAACGTGAGCCCTTGGATCACACCGACTTAAAGGACAGTGTAGATGCATCCTAGGAGGCGGTGGGAAACTGACATATGAAGGAGGTTGACAGGTGGGTCCCCTAGGGGCCGGGCAGCCTCCAGAGCCCCACCTGGCAGTGGCTTGGTCCCCACTTCGGTGTGGAGTCCTCTCGAGTCTTCTGGAACCTTCTAGAGTTGATTTCGCTATGGATAAGCATGATTTTATTTGATGATTTCATTCTCCTTGATGGGTTTCTAGATAAAGCCTGTCGAAAACACAGATTCACCAAAACTTGTGGAAATTGTCAGTTTAAACCTCTAAGTCTATGTTGGTGATCCTGTTTATGCATTTATACAAGTAAAGTTGACTGTTTATGTTGGATGATAACTACCATCAACAAACTCCCCCAAGCTGAACCTTTGCTCGTCCCTAAGTAAAGCTAAACTTAACAATGGATCAGGAATTTTAGGATTTTTGAAAACATTGATGCAACTCCTTAAAAGTACACATGCGTTCAAACAAGAATCCCCTCCGGATTAAAATTCATTGATCTGACTTTCAAACTAACCCATATTACCTTCAACCATGGGGCTTTCTAGCTCTTACTTGGATCTTGAACAATTGAAAGATAGAACGATCAAGTCAAGCACTGTCTCAAGTTCTTCTGTTCAACCATTATTCTAGAGTTTTATAAGTTTTCAAAATAAAACTCAGAGATTCCTTTGTATGACACTCTCAAGTCTCTCATATATGTGGTATTTGTGGATCTTCACCAAGGCAATGATTGATGTTATGCCTTTTCTTCTCCTATAACTAATGCTTATGTGGAGCTCATAGGAGTGGTAATTGCATGAAGAGAGCATACTTGCAATATCATATATTGTAAAGTCAAACCTCGGATCCAAAGAGAGTTAAGTCATACAATCAAATCAAGGTGTGCATGTGTATGGAATATGGTGGATATAAATGGTGGCTAGCCTGATTCTACTATGCTCCTTGAAAACATATCTCTCATTTTAAACTTGGAAACAATTGCAAGAAAACATAGGCTATCTTATTCATCTCTTTTTTTCACGCGGGCATCTAAGTATCCATTGTTTTAATACTTCGGACACTTGTTCATTTTTTTTTCAATTCTTCTTTCTTCTCCTATTCTTTTTTATGAATAACTTTTGCATAGCCCATGCCTCTTTTCTGCAGCAAACTTTTGAGAGATAGCAATAAGAACTTTGAGCATTTATTTGGTGGAAACCTATAAAGCATATTTTTGGTGTTTTCTCCCAATGTAGGAGTAAAACATTTTTGGGTGGATCTAGATAGAAGACATGTTTTTATGCCTACCCTCAGTGTAGGAGTAGTGCATATGTGGGTGGTGTGTACGTGATCTTGATTTTAAGAGTATGACAAACCTCTCATAAGGCATCAACAAAGCTTGACTAAACTCAATGCAAAACAAGTAGCATATAAGTGGAAGTTTTCCTAGCCTTGATAAACATGTTTGGCTCTGGTAGGAATTCAAGCTTTGTCATATAGGATCTCATCATGTGATTTTTTTTCAAAAGAAATCTCCAGAATTTAGGTGTCACTTAGAATAAGTTAAATAGCAGCTCAGACCTTCTCATATCATATCCATCAATTACCTAGACTTAGATCAAGCATATGCTACCCACGAGTTTCAAGTTCAGAGCAAATTCTCATGTCAAATCAATTTTATCCAAAACTCGAGAGAATTCAAAGATGAAAACTAGGTACTTAAAAGGAATTATAACAGAGCAACTATTCATCATTTCCATCATGTGAGATCATCTTCAAATTCTATTTATTTATTGACTCCTAAAAACAAACCAAAACACACCTTAAGCAAACTATATACACACTCCTTTTATTTGGTTTCCATCATTTTTTAGATCATACCATAGTAATATATATATAAGATATATATATATATATATATATATATATATAAGACAAAGGCAAATTTTTATTTTGTTTTCTTAGTTTTGCATTTTTTTCACTAATACAAATTCAAAAATTAAATAAACTAAATAAAATAATAAAATACTAGAAAAGAAAAATTACCTTAGGTAAATGGGGGCTCCTCCCTCAAGCTGGATGTTGCTATGATCCTTCATCGAGGTGGATGATCAATGTGGATATGGCCAAATAAGTAGTTCTAGTTGTCATTCTCCTGTTGCTGTTGTTGCTGGATAGTGACGAGGCGTTGTCCTATGTTGACGGTAGTTAACAACCATTATAAACCGTCGATAAAACTTGCATAAGGGCACAATTGAGATCATCAACAAAGGTTTAGGGGTTTAAACTAACAAATTCCATGAGTTTTGGTGAATCTATGATTTTTGCAGGGTTTATTCAGAAAACCATCAAGATAGACCTACATGCCAGATTTAATTGCGCTTATCCACCGCGAAACAGACACTAGAAGGTTCTAGAGGACACTAGAGGACACCATGCCGAGGTAGAGAGGCAGAGGCTGCCAGGTGGGGCCGCCCCGCCCTACCTGCAGGCCGCTCGGCCCTTAGGCCCACCTGTCAGCGTCCACGTTGCAATGTCGGTTCTCCTCCACCTCCTAGGTTGCATCTACGCTGTTCCTTAAGTGAGTTTGATCCAAGGGCTCACATTGGATGCTCCGGCCTATATATATTAGCCCCTGCCCCCCTGAAGGCATCAAGTCATTTAAGAAGACATAAACCCTAATCATTCTCAGAGCTCCATCATATTCTAGGGCATAGCTAGTTAGGCTAGGTCTTGAGGGAGACAAGCAGGCTTCGCTTGGATTCCCGATCGTGTCAAGAGCGTGGTTCGGTATAATCTTTATACCCCCTCTCTCTTTTGTATCTCCATTATTTTTATATGCTTACTACAATTGTTATGACAATATTAGTATTCATCTTATTCATGTTCTTCGTTATAATGTTCATCGTCTACTTTGATTATATACCTAGTATAGTTGGATTATTATCATATTCATGCATATGTTCGTATAGCGCTCACCCTAAGCATCCATGGGTGGGTGGTCAACATTGTATAAGCGTGGTGCTTATACATTGTTTACCTGCAGATACACCCTATATTCCGGATCATGTGGTAGATCGCGGACGTGACACTCCCGTCGAGTCCTTTGTAGTCCACTCCCTGATGTAGGTAGCACATAGGATCTGGTTACGACGGGGGACAAGCTCTATTCTTAATCTCCCTTAGTAATATTCCTTATGTGTAGATATGAAGATGATATCAGCAATGACTATTAGGTGTAATTGCACTAATTAATGTATGCTTTGACTTATAATTAAGAATGACTTAGGAATTATTCCTCTAATATTCTACCTGACCATGCTAATGCCATAGAAAGGAGTACTTTGAGTGATTTATCATTATCATTGATCAATACTTATCATATATATATATATATATATTTCTTATCCTATGACTTACCTCTGTTATGAGTAGAATATTGTTTATGGTTTACTTCTCTATCAATAGTATAAGTTATCAATACTTGTCCATGCTAGACCTTCCCTGTGGTAAAATATAAATAACGATACCTAGAATACTCTCAGGTGAAGTGCTACAATGGTATAATTATTTGTGCATTTGCAGATTCCTTTTTATTCATATCTATATATTCCTCCTAGTCACATAAATTAATAAAGAACTCTTTAGTATTATTCTAGTAGTAATGCTAGGTAGTACCAACAAGTATCTCTAGCAATATCACTAGGGATGACAACCTAGTAAAGTAATGTTAGGAGATATAGGTTTATAATAGGTGGCTATTAAAACAAGTGACAAGTTAATAAATAGCAACAAACATTTCTGGCGCCGTTGCCGGGGAAGGTAGCTAGACAAAGGAAGTATTGATAAACTTATACTTATTGATGTGATCAAGATAACCATTGACCCCTGCTCAAGCAGGATTACCCTTGTTTTGTCTACTTGTGTATCTTATGCAGGGTAATGTATGATCGGTTTTAACCTTCCGACAAACTACGTTGAAGATCCCGAAGCATTAATCAGGAGAACTAGAGCCAAACTCAAGAAAGTCCCAGCTTCAGAATCAGAAGACAACCGGATAAGGCGAAGCTTAACACCTGAATTTGAAGCCATGGCTAATAAGACTCATCATGAATTCTCTGCTCCAACCACTACCAACATCCGGACTAGACCTAATGTCAATGTTGGAGATGATGGATTCGAGCTCAAGCTAGCTCTCATCAACATAATGCAAGCTAGCCAGTTTTGTGGAAAGGCACATGAAGATGCAAGTGCACATCTCCAACACTTCCTGGAGATCTGTAGCACTTTCACCATCAAGGGAGTAACCAAGGATGCCATACTACTTTGCCTCTTCCCATTCTCACTCTTGGGGAAGGCAAAGTAGTGGTTCTATGTTAACAAAGATAGAAACACTATATGGGATAACTGCTCCACTGCCTTTCTAGCAAAGTTCTTTCCCATGGGCAAGACCAATACTCTGCGTGGGAGAATTTCAAGTTTTTAGCACAACATGATGAATCTATCCCTGAGGCATGGGAACGCTTTCAAGACTATATATCAGAATGTCCTCATCATGGGATGGAGAATTGGCTACTCATGTAGTTGTTCTACCACGGGTTGACCAACAGTACCCGTGAGACCATGGATGCTGCTGCTGGAGGTGCATTCTTGTCACTTACACTTCCAGTTGCGACCACTCTTGTGGAGAAGATGGTCTCCAACCAAGGCTGGAATGAAGAACATGTTTAGACCCGCAAGAGAGGTGGAGGTATGCATCAACTCAAGGAGGTAGACATGTTGTCTGCCAAGATGAACCTACTAATGAAGAAGCTCAAAGACCGAGCTAATGAAAAGCAAGAAGTCAAGCACATTCATGATTCACGCATGACGTGTGAAGTATGTGGCAACACTAGGCATTCAGGGAACAGCTGTCCTGAAACCCAAGAGGATGTAAACTTTGTCAACAACTACTACTATTGTCCTCAACCGAATCAAGGATGGAACCAACAACAGAGACCGAACTAGCAAGGTAACTATGAAGGTAACAATTATAATAATTTCAATCAACCACCCCTGAGAGAATTAATTGCTGGCCAATCTAGACTTATGAAAGGATTATATAAGAAGGTAGCTACGAATGATAAAATTCTAGAAAATATAAGTAACAGAATGGATAACTTTGCTTCTGCCATTAAGAACCAGCATAGCTTTAATAAAATGATAGAATCACAAATAGCTCAGCTAGCGGCTGCTGTTTCTTCGTCCGACAAAGGTAAGATTCTAGGACAACCAGAAGATCTAGAAACTGCAAATCTTGTCGATATTCACAATGCAGCTTTCTACTACATGCAACCATCAGAGGGAAGGTGGATAGATTATACCTTGCCAGAAAAGAAGAGCGATCCAGGGAGACCTGTCATCCCCATCGCCATTGGACCACACATATTCCAAGAAGCTGTCTGTGACTTTGGAGCTAGTGTCAACATCATGCCTAAGGTAATTTATGAGAAAATTTTAGGAGATCCTTTGTTGTACATAAATATGCATTTGTAGCTTGCAGATCAGTCACTCTGCTACCCTAAGGGAATTCTCGAAGATGCCATCATCTGAGTAGGACATTCATATGTTCCCGTAGACTTTGTAGTTTTGAAAATAGGTGGAGATGAAAGGGTACCCATCATCCTGGGCCGACCTTTCTTGAGCACCGCAAAAGCCATAATCTACGTGAACAGTGCTAAGATCTGTTTCACGATCAAAGATAAAAAGGAGAAGTTCTCTTTTAAGAACTACATCTTGCAAGAAGAAGAACAACCAAAGAAGAAGGAAGAACAAGACCAGTCAGCCACAAGAAGAAAGGTCAACATGATCCATACACTTCGATCTGAGTATGACCACCTCCTCGCTTCACCATTCCTTGTTAAGAAGGATGATCCTGGTGTACTAACGATCGAGTATACCATTGGAAAAAGAATCTTCCATAAGACCATCTACGACATTGGATTGGGTGTCAATATAATGTCCAAGGTAGCGTATGAATATTTATTCGGTAACAAACCTTTGTTCCCTACATATTTGTAGTTGCAGATGGTGGACCAATCAATTCGATTCCCTGAGGGAATAGCGAGGGATGTTATGGTAAGAATACAAGATCACTATGCCCCTGCCGATTTCATGGTCCTGGACATGGGAGAAGTAGAAGACGATACACTCATCATCCTTGGAAGACTGTTCCTCAACACCACCAATGCGGTCATCTATGTCGGATCTGGACAAATCCATTTCCAATTTCCTGGAGAAAAGGTACGCTGTTATTTCAATAGTTATACTACTTATGAACAACCGAAGAAGAGCCGCTCTAGGAGGAGACGTCGATCATTCCAATGTCAAAGGAACCAACTCCAATGGAATGAATGGGAAGATGAAGAACCTGAAGTGCCTATGAAAGATGAACCTACTCCGCCTAAGACAAGTCCATAGTCCAGGCAAGTGTGGAAAGAAAAGGTGACATCATCATCAGTGTCACCATCACAAGATGTGCAGCCATCTGAGTCTCCACCGCTGAGACCGGATAATGCACCCAAGGAATGAAGGACTTCTCTCTAGTCAAGTCCTGTCTGGAGGACTTAAAAAAATCTGAACCCTCACCGTGAGGTAACAACGGTAGTTATCCATATTTACTTTCTAGCATTGCAAAAATTATTTTTCAATTTAGCATATTTACATTTCTGTATTTGCCTTGCACTAATAAAAGAAAAATAAAAAGTTTTATTACTGCATATAAAATCTTAAAGCCCTATGTGAATAAATCTACGGTGTGTAAACACTTATGGAAGTATTCACTGTGGTGGCATAAAAATAAAATACCGAGCATGCATATTTTTTCTTCTGCTTTGAAAAATAAATAAATATTAATTGGACATCATGCTAAAATTCTGCCAAAAGAAAATCTATCTAAACCCACAAGGACAGCAAATCTTTGAATGGTTGACCGCTAACCCCTTA
The DNA here is from genome assembly GCA_904845875.1 of Miscanthus lutarioriparius. Lineage (NCBI taxonomy): Eukaryota > Viridiplantae > Streptophyta > Magnoliopsida > Poales > Poaceae > Miscanthus > Miscanthus lutarioriparius. Next base: position 31,856,468 of record CAJGYO010000017.1, on the reverse strand, counting down.
TCCTAATCTGTGCCACGAGTTTTGGTGTTCTTGTTGGAGTATTTTGTAGGATGACACATAAGATCAAGAGCAAGTTTACCCAGCTGTCTTCATCCATCCAAAGTACATCTTCCTAAACCGTTGCTGTACTCGCTACACATAAGGAACCCAACTTCTGGATGAATGAGAAGGACATCAGCTGGCAAACCCGCTCCGAGAAGGATCACTCAACATTCAACAATCGACAACAGCAACATCCAGCTTAGGGGAGGAGCATCTCCCATGTATCTAGCTAAGTATTCCTTTCCTTTAGTTTTACTATTTTTGAGTTTGCTTTATATTAGCTAAAGAAATAAAAAGATGCATAACAAACTAAAACAACAACAACAACAACATAGCCTTTTAGTCCCAAGCAAGTTGGGGTAGGCTAGAGTTGAAACCCACCAAGAGCCCCAAGTCATGGTTCAGGCACTTCAATACCTGCTTTCCAAGTACTCCTATTCAAATATAGATCTCTAGGTATATCCTAAGCTTTCAAATCTCTTTTTATTGCCTCCCCCTATGTTAATTTCGGTCTTCCTCTACCTCTCCTCATATTATTAGCTTGGCTTAGGACTCCACAATGCACTGGTGCCTCTAGAGGTCTTCTTTGGACATGGCCAAACCACCTCAACCGATGTTGGACAAGCTGAGTCTACATCAATTATGCATTGAGCAGGGAATCCTAGAAGCACACTAAAGTTCTTCTAGGGAAAATAAAATTCTTTCCCAAATAACCTAAATGAGACTTCCGAGTCAGTGGTTTGTAAAGTGCATAAAAATTCAATAGTCAAAAGCTTGCACCCTGACTCATCTATTTCCCATGCATCCTCCCATCCTATGGCCTTGAAAATAAGTTCAAATTCGAAGTCCATACCTATGGACTGAAAGTAGGGCTGGATCGAAAGCAGGGGTGAGGATGAAATCCTAGTCCTTTAGCTTCTTGTAGATATTCTTCTCCCTATCATCCCAGAGCTTGAGCTGCTTTTCTTGTAGAAGAATGTTCTCCACGGGGGCTTATCGGGACGGTGCTCCAACAGCGGGAGATGGAGGATCAACCTCCATGTCCGTGCTTGTTCGGGACGAAGAACTTCTTGTTGAACGGAACGATATCGCCTGCTTGAGCTTGCTGGCGATCTTGCTCATTTTTCTACAAAATAGACAAAAGACAACACAACTCGTGGAATGGAATTAGGAAAATAAAAATGTTAGTGGTTTATCCATTCCAAAAGTTAGTCGTCCAGAGATTGCCTAGTGAATATTCTAATCAAGATTTTGGCATCTTCTACCCTAATTCTTTTTAATTTCCTCTCTTGATTTGGACAACACTACCACTCTTAAATTCTATTTTTCTTGCTTAAATTTCAGCAGCACCTCTTCCTCTCTTTCTCAAGATTTTTTGCACTACTCTCACACTCAAACTTTCTCACACTCTTCCTTTCTCCAATGATATCTCTAACAAAGTAAATTCAACTATGAATTTTGCTTCTAGAATTTCAAACTCAGGTGGTTGCCTTGTGTTGTGTTGGAGGCCGAGAGCAGCAAGGAAGGAGTGGGATTTATAGAGGGGGAAGCAGCAGGCCGGCGGGCCTAGTGTGGGGCCGGCCGGACCCACAAGGTGGCTGAATGACCTCTCTATTTTCCTGGTGGATCTTTACTTCACCCTTAAGCAAAATATCAGCTCCGTCGGTGCTTCTTTCGGTGGAGATATGACAGAATGGAGTTGAGTGGGAATGGAGGTGAATAATGGAGGTTGAGTGGAGATGGAAGTGATAGGTGGTGGTTGAGTGGGCCCCATGTGTCTCCCATATTTCTACCATATACATGTATAAAAATGCAATGCAAAATTACTTTTGTGAAACTAAGAAATATGAGGAGATGAATGATGATATATATATATTTTTTATATTTTTATGCCTCCATAGTAAATATTTCTTCTGGGGTTTTTATGCTCTGTCAAAATTATTTACATGGGGCTTGAATTTTTAGTATGCCATGATGAGAATTGTTCATTTCATTTTTCTAATAAAAGTTTTAAGAAGTAAATATGCCGAAGTAAAAATATAATGCGAAAAGTAAATATGGATAACTACCGAGTTACCTCCCGGCAAGGGTTTGGAATTTTGAGTCCGCCGAACCGGACTTCTCTGTTCGGGTTCATTCTTTAGGTGTATCCTTCGGTCCCAGAGATGGAGACCTTGATACTTGCTTCTCATGCCACTCCAAATTGGTGCATTGTTCCGGTCTTGGCTTGAAAGCGAACCGCTGTTCCTTTCTGTTAATATGAAATTTGATCTCTCTGGCTCTAACATCTATGTGCGCATTTGTAGTGCTCAGGAAGGGTCTCCGAAGAATGAGTGGTGTCTTCATGTCCTCCTACATGTCAAGTACCACAAAATCTATAGGAACAAAGAACTTTTGTATTTTTACCAGAATATTCTCAGTGATTCCTACAGGGTAGCGGACCGATTGGTCAGCTAGTTGTAAGCACATCGATGTTGGTGTGAGTGTTGAATGGCTAAGCTTATCGAAGACCTTTTTGGGTATGACACTGACACTTGCTCCAAGATTGCATAATGCATTCTCAAAGTTCTGGCTCCCGATCAAACAATCGATAGTGGGACATCCTAGATCCTTCTTCTTGACTAGTGAAGTGTTTAGGATGGCCACACTACACTCCTCCATTAACTTGATTACCTCAGTGGAGGGCAATGGTCTTTTGTTGTTGAGGATGTCTCGAAGATACTTCGCATAGGTGGATACCTATATGGCATCTAGCAACGGAATATTGATATATAACTTTTGAATTACCTCTACAAACTTACCAAACTGCTCATCCATTTTAGCGTTTTGATTTCTACGTGGAAATGGTAGGAAGGTAGTGTCACGGAAATCTTGTTGTAACTCTCGCTCTTGTGGCCCAACTTCTTCAACTTCATCATTTCTCTTCTCCTCCTCCTGCACTACCACTGGTGTCTTACCTATCCTTGTCGGATATGGTGGATCATGAGTAGACTTGCCACCTCTTGTGGTTATGGTGTTGACCTTCTCAAGGTTAGTGGCAAAAGGCAGAGCAGCGGCCAACTGGGCTAATTGAGATTTTATCTTTTTATTATAGCTAAGTTGGTCTTGTATGGCAGAAGAAAAACTATCCATTTTAGTATTTATATTTTCTAGGACCTTGTCATTAAAAGCAAGCTTTTTAGAAATATTCTCATTAATCCTAGCTTGTTCTAAGATTAATTCTCTTAAGGATGGTTGCTTAAGATTGGAAGAATTATAATAATTACCTGGGTACTTACCTTGGTAAGTTGACCATTGTTGTTGTTTCCATCCTTGTCTCTGTTGTTGTGGAGCAGAATTGTTGATGACGATGTTTGCATCCTCTTGAAATTTAGGGAATTCAATCCGCAAATACTCTCCACATGTCTTTTGAGCATTGAAAGCATCTTGAATGGCTTGACGATCTTTCTTGTAATTGTCTCGCTGTTCGAGCCAATTCAACAGTACGTCCATCTTGGTTGACAGTACACACACCTCTTCAGGTACTTCTTCGCTGTTATTGCAAGATTAAATATCGCATGATGACCAGCCTTGATTAGAGGCTATCTTTTCCATAAGAGTTTTAGCTTTTCCAAGGGTGAGTGACATAAATGATCCTCCAATAGTGGCATCGGGTTGTTCATGGGCTTTCTGAGTTAATCCATGATAGAAACTTTGCATGAGCAACCAATATTCTATTCCATGATGAGGGCAATCTAAAACATATTCTTGAAAACATTCCGATGCTTCTGAAATGGTCTCTCCTTTATGCTGTTGAAAATTTGAAATCTTTCCTCTTAAGGCATTGGTCTTGCCTACAGGGAAAAACTTTTCTAGGAAGGCCTTTGAACACTTTGCCCATGTATTGATGTGATCTTTGTTGGTGTAGAACCACTGCTTAACTCTTCCCACAAGTGATAATGGAAAGAGGTGGAGTAGTACGATGTCTTGAGCAATGCCCTTGATGACGACCGCGCTACTTATCTCTAGGAAATTCTGAAGATGAGCACTAGCATCTTCTTATGCCTTTCCGCTAAATGGGGTAGCTTGCACCATGTTGATGAGGCTTGGCTTGATCTCGGACTCAAGATTATCAGTTTTGAGTGTTGGTCTAGTGCGAATGTTCTCAGTGCTTGGAGCAGAGAACTCATGCAGGGTCTTGTCAGCCATAGCTTCATAAACTGGTGTTGAGCTTCCTCTTAATTCGGTTGATTCTGATTGATAGAAATTGTTGAATCACAACCAATCCTGCAATACCCTGTATAAGATATGAAAAAAGACAAACAATGGTAAGCCTGCTAAAGCAGAGGGTATGATTTTATCAATAAGTATTTATTTGGACAATTCTCTTAGCCATGTGCCCCTCCCCAGCAACGGCGCCAGAAATGCTTGTTGACATTTCTTAGCAGCACTCTTAACTAAGTTGTCATCCCTAGCATGATGCCAGAAATGCGTTGTTGATAATTATGAGAACACTTGTAAACTATATATATAAGGTATCCGTAAGAACACAGATAATATACCATTGTAGCATTTCACCCGGGAGTATACCGAGTATTGTTATTTATATTTTATCCACAGGGAGGAGCTATGGGGTTATGTTGGCATAGAGATATTGGCAAATATGTATACTTATGATAAAACCACTCTCATGCTATGGCAGGGGTAAGTCAAGTGATAAATAAATGATAAGTGTAAGGTAATAATGGTATTCCAGAGATAGAAATAGATACTCATAAAATGTAGTAAGGCTAAGCAGGAGATTCGTTAAGAGCAAAAGATTCCTAAGTCGATACTTATATACTAAGTCTTTTATACACCCAAGTATATTAACTCTCATCTATAGTATAACTAACTTTGGATCTATGCATAAGGAACATTACTAAGGAAGATTAAGAACAGAGCTTGTCTTCCTTCGCAATCACATTCTACGTGCTCTACAAATGGGGAGTGGACTACAAAGGACTCAATAGGAGTGTCACATCCGCGATCTGCCACATGACCCAGAGTGCAGAAGGCATCCGCAAGCAAACAATATCTAAGCACCATGCTTACATAATGTCGACCACTTAACTCACTCGAGTACAGAGCTAAGAGCTTTGCGAACATATGCATATATTCATCATCAATCTTAACTATATCAAGCATATTACTAGAGCAAACTAGGAACATAATAAATAGCAACATGTGAAGTAGCATAAAGTCATAAATAAAAGAGATAAAATAGCTATACCAGTCTCCAGACAGTAGATACAGAATCCTGAGCGATAGCCCAAACTCTACTTGAACCTTGCTAGCTAGCCTATACTAGAAACTCGAAGAATTGGAGCTCTATTCTCTTCTCTCTAGAAACCCTAATTTTTGGTCTGATCTTGACTTATGGCAGCGTGCCCTAGAGGTGGGGTAGGGGCTGGTTATATAGACTAGAGCATCCAACGTGAGCCCTTGGATCAAACTGACTTAAAGGACGGCGAAGATGCATCCTAGGAGGCGATGGGAAACCGACATATGAAGGAGTCTAACAGGTGGATCCCCTAGGGGCCGGGAGGCCTCTAGAGCCCCACCTGGCAGTGGCTTGGCCCCTGCTTTGGTGTGGAGTCCTCTCGAGTCTTCTGGAACCTTCTGGAGTTGATTTCACTACGGATAAGCATGATTTTATTTGACGATTTGATCCTCCTTGATGGTTTTCTGGATAAACCCTGCTGAAAACATAGATTCACTAAAACTTATGGAAATTATCAGTTTAAACCCCTAAGTCTATGTTGGTGATCCTGTTTATGCATTTATACTAGTAAAGTTGACTGCTTATGTTGGATGATAACTACTGTCAACAACAAACCTCTAATAAGGGTCAACATAGCTTGACAAAACTCAATGCAAAAGCAAGCATCATATATGTGGAAGTTTTCCTAGCCTAAATAACATGTATGGCTCTAGTAGGAATTCAAGCTTTGTCATACAGGAACTCATCATGTAGTATTTTTGTGTTTTTCAAAAGATAAATCTCTAGAACTTTAGTATCACTTGGAACAAGATAAACAACAGCTCAGACCTTCTCATATCATATCCATCAATTACCTAGACTTAGATCAAGCATATGCTACCCACGAGTTTCAAGTTTAGAGCAAATCATATCAAAACAATCTTATCCAAAACTCGGGAGAATTCAAGGGTAAAAACTAGGTACTTGAAAGGAATTATAACAGAGCAACTATTCATCATTTCCATTCAAGAGATTATTCTGAGTCCTCTTTATTTATTCATCTCTTAAAAATAAATTAAGGCAAACTTACTAGATCACACATTATTACTATAGCTATATATATTTATTATACAAATAACTTTTTTTTGTTTCATTCATCATTTTCTTAACTATTAAAAAACTAAAACTAAAAAGGGAAAGGATACTTACCTAGATAAGAATACTTACCTGAATATACGGGAGTGCTTCTCCCCCAAGCTAGCTCTTTCGATGAGGGTTCGGTGTTGTAAGTCCTTTGAACTGGACTTCTCCTTGTGAAGTTCATTAATACCTCGGTTTGTTCTAAAGACAAAGATTCTTGTGATGATGCCTCTAATGGTGATGTCACCTTCTTTCGCCAAACCTGTCTTGGTTTTGAGTTTTGATTTTGGTTTGACAGGTTTAGGTCCTCCACTTATAGAAATTGGGGAATCAATTTCCCCACACTTTGTTTGAAGTGTGTCCTACTATAAAACAAGGTAGAGATCAAGTGCATGAGCTTTGTTGGTGGGAAAATACCAACAGAACCAAAACTTTACTTATTCTTCTCTAACCTTAGGCACATTGAACAAGATGAAGTTGATGTTATGTGCTTTGTTGAATTATAACATAGGTGGTAAGATCGGAAGGTTGAGCATGAATGTAGCATTTAAGTTCATTTGGCAGAAAAGATTGAGTTGCTTAACCCATAAAAAGATTGTCTATCTATGCATAATGTATCAATCTTTACATGATTGTGACTATTATCTTCCAGAGATAGGATGTGCACTTTTCAGTTCATTTGGTTAAGGCTATGAGATCAAGAAAGCGGTGCTAGGAACAAGCTTAAAGAACATATTGAGTTAGTCAGGTTGGATCAAGTAGAACTATAACTCAAACATGTTTGTTTCTTATTTGTGTGGCTACCAGAATCAAGGAAAAGCTTTTTAAATAATGATCATTTACATTTGGATGTTACCTTTGTCATTGAAGCGTGATGTCACCATATGACGAAGGGTAGATGACTCATGATGGTCCTTCCCTTTTTGCTTGCAGTTTTCCTTGTTTGGCTAGCCTTGCAGCTTGAGCTGTTCATGAGCTTCTTGTCTCCTAGATTGCACCCTTTCTTTCTCATCCTTTTGTCATGCCATCTTTTTGCTCTTCAATTTTTTAACACCTTGTTAGACCTTTTTTCTCACACATTGTTTTATGCCTGCAAAGGATTAGTGGACAACACATATTTGAAGGAATATACAATTTTGAAACACGGGTTGTTTGTCCTGGATTTTGTAATTTCCCTCTATGCTAATGAAAAGATGGCGTTTGAATTATTTTAGCATAGTTTTTGTTTATCATGTTCTATACAAACATGGCTTCAATGCAAAGATAACTTGCAGCTAAAGACAAAGTGAATGACCATGAATGAGTTGTGTCTTCTTTGCGCAACGTTATTGGAGTTCATCATGTGCCTTGCTTCATCTCTGGTTTAAATTCATCTCGTGACTTACCCAAATTGATTTGAGAGTTTCCTGTAGGGGTTAGTCTAACAAAATAACCATTATCTACTAAAGCATACTTTCGGCTCAAAAATCAACCTAGACACCACGTCTAATTTGATTTAGGAAGGTATTTTAACCTAAGCACCTCGCTTAATTTAAAAGGCTTTGGAAGTAAAATCAGCACACCTTTTGGTTTAAACTAAGCACCATGCCTAATTTAAAAGGTGTATGAAAATACTCTAAACCTTAAGTATACTATGACAAACAAAGGTAGCATGAAAGCATTATAGAGATTTATTCAATTGGAGATGAAAAAACATGATTGTTATTGAGCATGATTTAAAGGTAGAGACAACTACGATGAATTAACAACATGGCATAGGATTTTTCAGAGAAGTTCATCCCCTATATTGGAATTTTGCAAATGCAAAATCAAGTTAGGATGGATGTGATTCAATGTTGCATGATGATTAGATGGACATACCTTGCGTCATCATCCTTCATTCTTTTTGCTTCAAACCTGGAATGGTTAGTGACAAAAATACCCGAAGGAATATTTTCACAATTATATTCTATGCTCATTTCACAAGGGTATTACAATAGAAGGTGAAAACTCATATTATCTTCCGAAAGTGCTTGCTTTAGGACAAAAGCTCGTCCTCAGGAAACCTTCTAATTGTGCTTCTAATTGGTGAAGTGGTTACCCCTCCAACACAAATCTTCATGTACCTGTCTCAAGATTCATGCCAACGAGATTTGCAATATTTATGATAAACATATGCATCTACAACCACCCTTTCAAAGTCTTTATAAATAGAAAGCACGAGGGGGTTAAAGATCTCGTGTGTGGCAATGTTGGAGAGACTAATTAATTCAGGAGATTTCTCAAGTAAGAATGGATTTGATGAGATTTTTATGAAACAACTTCCATGCTCATCGATGTCATCTTCCTTTTCAAGCTCCAACGGTGTTTCTTCATGAATGTCTATAGGCGGAAACATTGTCTCCATCATTCCATGCTATCACACCCTAAAATTTCTGATTTTGGGTTGTGCGTAGAAAACACTAAATAAAATGAATTATTTTAATATTTGAATAAAATTTACCAAGTTTAGTTTGAGCTAGCACAAATTTAGTTAGAGGAAAAATGTGAATTTTCAAAGTTTTCTAATTTTGACGGGCGTTTGGATGATGTGATGTATGCTTGTTGCTTCTTTGTGTGTTGAGAGTAAACAAAGTCTTTAAAATACGTTAGTAGGTCGATTTTCCTTCTCCGGCATGCCTTTATCTTTTTCTACAATCAAATTCTTTATTTCTCAGCTTAAGTTTTCATTGGGAGCTTCCTAAAATCTTTTCCTTGTAACATAAATCACTCCTTTCAGTTCCTCGTCCGTCAATCAATCTCAACAACCTTCTCGGGAATTTTTCCAGCTTTTTCTAGAACTTGTTCCTACTTGTCTATGAGCATAATTTAATTTTTAGATGCTCCAAATTATCTTATCATGGACTCTAAATACTTTATTTGGGTTCCTCATGTTCCATAATATCTCCGGGAATTTTCCACGAATTTTTAGAGCTTTCGGAGTATTTTTCGCGGCTTAAATAATAATTCTAGACTTTTCTAGAATTATTTTATCCACGAAATTAATTAATTCTGAAAATAATACATCTCTCATTTTTTCCATCGCTCAAAGCCCATGTGCAATACTCCTAATAAATCCTAAAGGCCCATGCATTTATTTACTAATGAGCTTTAATGATTATTTATGCCCATTATTAAATGTGGAGGGTGCAACATCAATTAGTACCATATTGCTAGTTGATGTAGATGTGTGGAGTTTTTCTCCCAATAAATATGTACTAACACCTTGGGCAAAGCATATCAAAACTACCGTAAGGGGAGCCCCTAGTTTGGGAAATCCCTCGTGTAGTAAATTAGATTTTTCTCCTCTCGCCGTCGCCATCGCCGTCGCCGTCGCGCTGCCCAGCCTGACCATCCTCTCTTTCATGCAATAAGTCGAGCCCACCCCTGCGCAGCTGCTGTTGCCATGGCCGTGTGGTGGCTATACAGGAGGCTAGAGGATGAAGATGTGGTAATTACGAAATTACCACCAGTTCATAATATCGTCGTTGTATATTCGTTTTAAGTCCGTTTTGAGTCGTTTCAATTGCGTTAGATTCATATCGATGTGATCTACATGCTAGTGTTGTTGTTTTTCATGTCAAGTGACTTATATATAAATGCTTAAATATTAATTTGATTAATATGCATGCAACTAGTTTTTATAAATAAAAACAACATAATTATATATAATGCTCTTTTGCAAATAAGTTTTAATATGACTAGTTGTTAACATAAATATGTTTCTAAATTATAATATGTTTAGTCTAAACACACATATCAAATTTGATTAGAACATATTTAAAACCTTTTTACTTGTTTCATATGTTTGGCGTACTATTATAATTTAGTTCTATTGTTTGCTTCGTGTATGATTGCATGGATGCTTGTGTGGTGCTTTATGATCATGTCCAGTCAGTGAGCTTTACGTGTTGATGAAGGAGTTCCATTGAAGGTTTGGACTAGAAGAATGATCTAAGTCTAAGGCAAGTATAGCATAGGATCTTCCTTGTTGTCTTATTCACCTTAATATCATTTTAATCATATGCATGTGTCTACCTTGGCAACCGTATTAATTTTCCTAGCTATTTGATATCCTAGATTCCTTGATTCCTATGGGTTATTGCATTGGGTAGTATGATGCTAGTGCTCAACTACAACCATGATCTTGTAACTTGACTAATGGAATATGCAATAAACATTAAAAGATGCTTTTTAGCAACATGGAACCAGGGGGCTAGAGCATTGGGGTATTTTTATGGTGCTCTAGAGTCCTCTCCCTAAGGACTTATCTATAAGTGATCATCCGGGACTTACAGTACAGCTGTGAGGGCTATATGGCTCTGGCTTTAGCTCATTATGAGGACCTTTTCTAGCTTGTTAGTGGTTACCTTTATTGGCATAAGAATGGCTTGACAAATCGGGTATAGTGCAGCCTCTATCCCCTTGTGTATAGGCTGCGCGTTATTGTGCCATCAGGAAGGGGGCTCTACATCTGTTTGCCGAGTGAATCTAATGGCCCTAACTCGTTAAACAAACCTTTGAAAGGCTTCATAGTGAACCATGCTGACCTTCCTTGGAAGTGGGTCAAGAGATTTGCTACCTCGGGCGAAAGGGTAAATCATGACTCACAGTGAAAGTGTACAACCTCTATAGAGTGTAAAATTGGTATATCAGCCGTGCTCATGGTCACGAGCGGTCTTAGAACCATTATGGAATAGATGATGAACATTGATGATACTGATGATAAATATGCTCATTAATGATTACTATTTATGCTATTTATTATTCATGTTTACCTAATCATGTGTTTATATGGGCTTGTGATAAACTTGTTGCCACCCAATTGCTAAAAGATGAATCATTAAAAGCTAATTGCAGTTAAACCAGTGTCAGCCTTTTGAGCCTCATGAACCCCATGTTATATTTGTTGAGTACGACATGTACTTACGCTTGCTTTACTTTTCAATTATTTGGATAAAAATCCCGGATGGGTAAACGCCCCAGAGTCCAAACGACTTAAGATCCACTCTACATACTGAGCGAACCACACCTACCACCATCCCACTTACGCTTTTGTCCTTGTTTTGCATAAAAGGATTAACCCGGGGATGGTGGGATGGACTCTAGAAGCATTATATCTTGGTCTATCCCACCTTTAACAACCAAGGTGGGACTAAACTCTCTACGATATCTCATTAACATGTACATGGGCCACTATGGGCCAAATTTCAAACTAGGCCGGATGTGACATACACCCCCCTTCAAAGGAACCGACATCCTCGTCGGCCCAACACACCCACAACTGGGTTAACGATGACTAGGAATGTTCACTCTTAGCACACGCGACCGTGCGTCCAGTGCCAGCACATGTGCCATGCCATGCACCCCACAGGGCCTACACGCACAATGAACCCCCATGGCCGTGAAGGTTGGCTCTGATACCATTTGTCACACCCTAAAATTTCTGATTTTGGGTTGTGCATAGAAAACACTAAATAAAATGAATTATTTTAATATTTGGATAAAATTTACCAAGTTTAGTTTGAGCTAGCGCAAATTTAGTTACAGGAAAAATGTGAATTTTCAAAGTTTTCTAATTTTGACAGGCGTTTGGATGATGTGATGTTTGCTTGTTGCTTCTTTGTGTGTTGAGAGTGAGCAAAGTCTTTAAAATGCATTAGTAGGTCGATTTTCCTTCTCCGGCACGCCTTTATCTTTTTCTACAATCAAATTCTTTGTTTCTCGGCTCAAGTTTTCATTGGGAGCTTTCTAAAATCTTTTCCTTGTAACACAAATCACTCCTTTCAATTCCTCATCCGTCAATCATTCTCTGCAAACTTTTTGGGAAATTTTCCAGCTTTTTCTAGAACTTGTTCCTACTTGTCTGTGAGCATAATTTAATTTTTAGAAGCTCCAAATTATCTTATCATGGGCTCCAAATACTTTATTTGGGTTCCTCATGTTCTATAATGTCTCTGGGAATTTTCCCTGAATTTTCAGAGCTTTCAGAGTATTTTTGGTGGCTTAAATAATAATTCTAGACTTTTCTAGAATTATTTTATCCACGAAATTAATTAATTCTGAAAATAATAAATCTCTCATTTTTCCCAATGCTCAAAGCCCATGTGCAATACTCCTAATAAATCCTAAAGGCCCATGCATTTATTTACTAATGGGCTTTAATGATTATTTAGGCCCATTAGTAAATGTGGAGGGTGCAACATCAATTAGTACCATATTGCTAGTTGATGTAGATGTGGGGAGTTTTTCTCCCAATAAATATGTACCAGTACCTTGGGCAAAGCACATCAAAACTACCGTAAGGGAATCCCCTAGTTTGGGAAATCTCTCGTGTAGTAAATTAGATTTTTCTCCTCCTCTCACCGTCGCCGTCACCGTCGCGCTACCCAGCCCGACCATCCTCTCTTTCATGCAACAAGTCAAGCCCACCCCTGCGTAGCTGCTATTGCCATGGCCGTGTGGTGGCTGTACAGGAGGCCAAAGGATGAAGATGAGGTAATTACGAAATTACCACTAGTTAGTAATATCGTCGTCGTATATTCGTTTTAAGTCTGTTTTGAGTCGTTCCAATTGCGTTAGATTCGTATCGATGTGATCTACATGCTAGTGTTGTCGTTTTTCATTTCAAGTGATTTATATATATATATATATGCTTAAATATTAATTTGATTAATATGCATGCAACTAGTTTTTATAAATAAAAAGCAACATAATTATATACAATGCTCTTTTGCAAATAAGTTTTAAGATGACTAGTTGCTAACATAAATATGTTTCTAAATTATAATATGTTTAGTCTAAACACACATATCAAATATGATTAGATGTTCTCACATGTCAGTTTGTATTTGCAAGTTAAAGTTGAATTGGCATAAATGATATCAAAATATTTGTAAATAAAATATGATTAGCTTCAACTCAGTTTTAAGTATAAATATGATTTATTTAATCTAAATTAATGCTACTCACATAGTTTTTCCTAATTAACATAAATCAAGCTTATAGTCTTCTCTTTTCTTTTATAATATAAAACCCTGTAGTCGTTTCTTTACAACCGTAGTTCCAATTAGCGTGGTTTTCGTGTCTGTGTGTTCGTAGCGACGTGTAGAACATCAATAAAACCTTTTTACTTGTTGTTTTATATGTTTGGTGTACTATTATAATTTAGTTCTATTGTTTGCTTTATGTATGATTGCATGGATGCTTGTGTGGTGCTTTATGATCATGTCCAGTCAGTGAGCTTTACATGTTGATCAAGAAGGAGTTCCATTGATGGTTTGGACTAGAAGAATGATCTAAGTCTAAGGCAAGTATAGCATGGGATCTTCCTTGTTGTCTTATTCACCTTAATACCATTTTAGTCATATGCATGTGTCTACCTTGGCAACCATAGTAATTTTCCTAGCTATTTGATATCCTGGATTCCTTGATTCCTATGGGTTATTGCATTGGGTAGTATGATGCTAGTGCTCAACTACAACCATGATCTTGTAACTTGACTAATGGAATATGCAATAAACATTAAAAGATGCTTTTTAGCAACATGGAACCAGGGGGCTAGAGCATTGGGCTATTTTTATGGTGCTCTAGATTCCTTTCCCTAAGGACTTATCTGTAAGTGATCATCCAGGACTTAAAGTACAGCTGTGAGGGCTATATGGATCTGGCTTTAGCTCAGTATGAGGACCTTTTCTAGCTTGTTAGTGGTTACCTTTATTGGCATAAGAATGACTTGATGAATCAGGTATAGTGCGACCTCTGTCCCCTTGTGTATAGGCTGCGCGTCATTGTGCCATCGGGAAGGGGGGCTCTACATCTGTTTCTCGAGTGAATCTAATGGCCCTAACTTGTTAGACAAACCTTTGAAAGGCTTCATAGTGAACCCTACCGACCTTCCTTGGAAGTGGGTCAAGAGATTAGCTACCTCGGGCGAAAGGGTAAATCATGACTCACAGTGAAAGTGTACAACCTCTGCAGAGTGTAAAACTGGTATATCAGCCGTGCTCATGGCCACGAGCGGCCTTGGAACCATTACGGAATAGATGACGAACACTGATGATACTGATGATAAATATGCTCATTAATGATTACTGTTTATGCTATTCATTATGCATGTTTACCTGATCATGTGTTTTTATGGGCTTGTGAATAAACTTGTTGCCACCCAATTGCTAAAAGATGACTCATTAAAAGCTAATTGCAGTTAAACCAGTGTCAGCCTTTTTGAGCCTCATGAACCCCATGTTATATTTGTTGAGTATGACATGTTGTTACGCTTGCTTTACTTTTCAATTATTTGGATAAAAATCCCGGATGGGTACCAGATTGCTAGAGTTTGGAGGAATTAGGCTTGTGATCTACCAGTCAGTTGTCCCTGTGGAATTGGAGTCTTCACCCGAAGATCGGAGTTGTCTTTCCGCTATTTGCTATCTAAAGTTATATTCTCTATACTAAGTATGTTATATATTAAGCATTGTCTATTGATATTACCTTTATTTGTAGCTATTTGTGAGATTTGACTTTCTGGGCTCACATATGATGTGTATCTGATTTTGTTCTTAAAACCAGGGGCTACAAAGTGGTATCAGAGCAATGCTGACTGTAGGACACAAGCCTAGTAGAAATTGGTCATTCTAAGGTTTAGAATTTGCTACAAAACTACTTTTTCATCTCCTTGACTAGTTGAATTGATTATTTCTTATCCTTGTAGTATTTTCTTCTCTCCTTGATAGCTTCCTTTGAGCTATTGCTTCTTATCTCCTTGATTTTTATTTCTTTGGTTTACTAAAGTTTTCTGATCTCACCTTATTCAAAATTGTGATGGCCTTTCATCATAATCCACTCCTTAGGATGCCCGCCATTGCTACAGAAGCACATGTAGTTTTGATGTTGTGATGCATGCTTGTCTTGTTTGGTGTGGTTCTTGTTTGTCATCCCTATCTTTGTGATCCAAAGGAAGGCCCTGAAGACTACACCAACACGAGGATCTTTGTATGGAATATTCAGAGTTTAGCAAAACTCTTGTTAAGTGGGGTAGCATCCTCTACAAAGCATCGTTGACCTTTATCTTCCTTGCTATCCTGTGCAACTCCCAAATCCACTTTATCATGCAAGTTCATTCCTTCATCTCATGAATCCTAACTTTCATTGGACGTTTTATTGTCCAAGATTTCCTATGGATTGGTGGCTCTCGGGTTGATCTCATCTAAGGCCTCCTCCAAACTTAGATGAGTCATGTTTGTAAAAGAGATTGATTTAAGCTCACTGTTTGAATCAATACTAAGTTTGGATTCTACCCATAAGTCTTCGTCCTTGTCCATCCAATCTTTAGCAACGGCATATGAATTCTTAATACATTCCAGCCAATTCTTAAAACATTCTAGCCATTGTCGTTGCTCTTCTTGGTCATCCTTGCGGTCTTCATGATTCCTATACTTTAGTTGTCTTAATGGGTTTCTAGGGTCATCATGAGACTTGGGAGAAAGAGCATAAGAGGGATCATCGGGGTCAAGGATGGGTCGAGAGATGGGTCCAAAGATGACATCTAATGTGGGCATAGAAGGGGAGAGGACATGAGTGGCTTCTAAATGGCTCGGCTCTCCTTCAATGGCATCACTAGACATGCCATCCTTGAATTCTTCCTAATGTCCCACATGGGAATAAGGACGCTTTCTAAGAGATCCCTTCTTGAGAGGATTTGAATTATATTCGCTTAAAGGTCTCTTATGAGAATTTAATGCTCTCCCAAAATCAGCACCAAAAAGATCATCCTTAATCTCAATAGGGATTTCCAAAGGTGGAATTCCTTCTTCTTTTGGGGGATTTTGGGCTATTGGTGGTTCAGGATTGATAGCTACATCTTGGGATTGGAGTGGTTGTGATTTGGCTATCAAAACTTCCTCTTCTTGTTTCAGAGAGGATTCCTTCTCTTCCTCGGGAAGTTTATTAGGAATGCTAGTGCAGGGAGTCTTTCCACTAATTCTATCAAGCATAGCCCTTGCTTCACTAGTTGACTAATTCTATCAAGCATAGCCCTTGCTTCCCTGGAATCCTTGCTAAGACCCATGTAAAAATGCTAAAGAAGTATAGGGTCTTGAATGGTAAGGTCCAGGCCAGTGATGATGAGGTCATTAAAACAATCCCATGATGTGCTAAGAGATTCTTCTTCTAGTTGTATAAAATTTAGAACATCTTTTCGAAGGCTAACCACTTTAGAGATGGAAAAGAAACGTAAACAAAATTTAGAGCATAGCGTTTCCCAATCTTCTTGCATACTTCCTATGGTTAGACTATACCATTGTTTAGCTCTTCCCATCAAAGAGAATGAAAACAACTTCCATCTTAAGGTCTTGTCAGACATGCCAGCGATTCACAAGCATGCACAAGTCCATTCAAACTCTCATAGGTGTGAGTATGGATTTTTGTTGCCTTCTCCCAAGAAGGATTGATCCCAAATCAATTTTATTAAACTCAGGCGCAGCTCATAACCAGGTGTTATGATAGGCTTTGAAGATTCTGGTGGTTTTAGGCTTGTGCTTGTGGGTTTAGCATATTGATAGATAGGAGTGGAATCCATGCTAAAAGAAAAAGTAAAACAAAAGAAAGAATAAAAGATAAAAGGTTAGCTAGGCTTGTAGTTAATTCAGCAACCGTTTCCTCGATAATGGCGTTAGAAAGCTTGTTGGTATATTTTACCGCACATAGATAAATCCGCAAGCACACGAATACTGTTGTAGCTTTCACCCAGAAGTATTCCAAGTATCGTATCCATAGAGAAATGTGTGAGACTAACTACGGTCTAACTTAACTATGGGTAGCAACAAGGTTAGGATAAATAGGAGCGTAGAGAGGAAAACTAAGGTTCTCTAATTCTGACTTGGGTAAGCTATGTCTTCTACTATTTAGCTAGGGACATTACTAGGGAAAGACACCAGCAGAGGATGCTTTCCTTCGCAACCGCGTCCTACATGCCCTTAAAACGGGAGGTGGACTACAGGGGATTCAACAAGGCTATAAAAGTCACCCTCATGAGCTACCACTGATCCAAAATGCAGGATGCATCCACAAGTAACTAGAGTCTAAGCACCATGCTGGCACTACAATTACTACTTTACTCTTCCTGGATAAAGAATAAAGCACTCAAACGAGTTGTGAACCTGATGAATAATATAAGCAAGAAGCTTACTTGAATCAGAAGTTGATTACCAGAGAAATCTCAATGGCAAGCTCTGAAAAGGCAAGCACCGATAGAACTTGGATCCGCCAAGGTACAAGCCATAGAGAGAGCACCGACAGGCCAGCACCTCCTACAAACTCTTCCCTCACTCTCTATCCCACTATTTCTATTTATGAGAATAGATCCTATGGAGGACTAATCTTCTCTTGATAGCTGGCTCTGATCCTGACGAGGAGAATATGAATTAGGGTTTTAGGATGGCTCTAGGGTGGGGGGTAGGGGCTTCTATATATAGGCCGAGGTGGAGTAGGAGGCAAGGAATCACCACATCATTGATCCGCATCAACTCCCTCAACCACCGTTGGATAAACCGACCTAAACTGCCTTAAAATCAATGGTGTAGATCATAGGAAGGAGTACAAAGCGGCGAAGGGCGAGCAGGCTCTGTGGCAGGCTAGCCGTCCTATGGGCTGGGCCGGTCGGCCGACTTTCATGGCCGTTTGGCCCAAGCTTCGGCATGGTGTCTTCTAGAACCTTCTAGAGTTGTCTTTCGTAGTTTTTGCGGGTTGAATCACTTGTTGTCATCGATTTGCTTGTTTGGAGTGTATGACAGTGGTCCCGGAGCTATTTTCTAGATAAATTCTCCTGCATTCAAATATTTACCAAAGCTCGTGGAATTCATTAGTTTAAACCCCTATACCTATGTTTGGTGATGGAATTAAGTACATATGCATGATATGTTGATTGTTTATAATTGGTGTTAATGACCGTCGACACCCCCTCTCTTCTTCTTCCTCAGATCCATCTTCTTTAGTGGTGATGGCAGTGGCGATGAAGTGCGACGCTTCCCTTCGAGTGAGCTTGGTGTTGTTCGTTGGGTGAGTGCATCTTCGAGGGTGGAAGGACTCCAGCGAAGGAGGGGTGACGACGCAACGCTAGAGGCGTCTACCGTGTCCCCCCTCCCTAGATGGCATAAGGACTCTAGCGATGTCGCTAGAGTTCTTGTACCCTTTAATGGGGGAGGGAGGTTGCGACGCGCCGATCGCTGCCCCTCCATCCCGATGACGGCGAAGGAGGGCCTGGGCTTGTTGGCGGCGCGACGGCCATCGCTGTCTGCCCTCGAGCCCCAAGGAGGAGGCTAGAGGTTGGCCTGCCTAGCCTAAGCCATGCACACCACGGGGTCCTGACCCAGAGGTCAGGAGTGCCCCATGGTTTCTGTCATCGTATAGGCGGTAGTAGATTGCAGTTTTTGCCGCCGTATATTGTAATCGGGTCATTCTGAATCTATGAAATGAAATTACTTTTGTGTGTAATCCCATTCTGCTCTTGAGTCGTGCTTAGAGACTTGATCCCTTATTGGGCTGGGTTGTTACGGTGATGGTCTCGGTTGCCAAGATTGCCGCGCCCGTGCTACTAGCGAGTAAGTCCATGAGAATCCCGAGTTTATGGTCGTTTCGTGCCCCATTCATGTCCCCTAGAGGGGAGATCCTCGGCTTCCCGACTGAGCCACTCATATAGTTCCCGAGCCCATCTATTAGTACTCAAGGGCTCGCTGCCTCCCTTGTTGGGTCACCACGAGCGGCTCAGGCCAGTACTCGGACATCATTCGTCAAAACGGTCGAGGCGCCCCTAGGTGCCTTGGCTACAGCCGTGTGGGCTCGCCTCTCGAACATCCCTCGCACTTTCAGTTGCTTTGGGCGACCTTAAAGCCTAGTGGGCTAGCTTTGAACCCTCGGCGATGCCCCTTCTGAGGGGCCCGCGGACTGGCATGCGGTGCAGTGGAACAATCTGATGAAGGATCGAGAGATAGGTAGATAGCTGCAAAACAAATAGAATGGACACAAGAGAGGGGAAAGAAGACATAGCTGGTAACACGATGGCTGGGGTGGCTCCATTAGCGCCTTGCTGATCTTTCGCCTGCTCCTCCTACCCCGTCCATCCTGTCCTCGACTCACTCGGGGCCTTCTATAGCGATCCTTCTTTAGAAAAGGTCAGCAAGTGGTTAGCTTAGTCGATCCTCCGGAGTGGCCAAGCCATCATTGGGATGGCTCGGGTCAAGGAAGGTAGCGAATAGAGTAAATAGAGGTAAGCAAAGCAAGAGGGTCAGGAGGATAGGACTTATCTTGGTTTTTGTTGTTGGAGAGTTAGGCCTGCGAGGGAGGTTGGCAGGCGGGCCTTGGCTCGGGAGGCATCACTTCTGGGCGGATGGCTCGATGATGACCTTCCCTCATGGGAAAAGGTCGGAACTCACCTCAATCGGGTTAACCCCTTCTAGGGAGCCGAGCACCTACATGGAAGGGCTAGCCAAGCCACCACTGTCGCTAGAGGTCTGGACCGCCTTACTGATGCTAGGTCGGTCGAGCACCGCCGCCGTCTTGGACACTTCCTCTGCTGGCGCCCTTCCTGCATTGTGGCCAGGGCCATCAGGAGCACAGGGGGTGACAAACATGGCTGCTTGGGCAACGTAGTCTTGCTTGCAGTAGTGGGCCTACTCGAAGCTGCCCTCGATGGTGATGACCCCCTTCGAGCCGGGCATCTTGAGCTTGAGGTAAGTGTAGTTGGGGACGGCCATGAACTTGGTGAAGCATGGTCAACTGAGGAGGGCGTGGTAGACACTAGGGAAGTCGATGACCTCAAAGGTGAGCGATTGCTCATGGAAGTTGTCCGACTGGCCAAAGGCGATGTTGAGCTAGATGCGCCTAAGGGGTACTGCCTCCTTCCCTGGCACAATCTCGTAGAATGGCACCTTGCTGGGGCATAGGCTAATCCAAGAGATGCAGATCTTATCGAGGGTGCTAGCGTAGAGTATGTTGAGGCTGCTGCCCCCCGTCCATCAGCACCTTGGCAAGGCGTGTGTTGCCCACA